>CM031236.1:662184928-662517428 GCA_018340775.1 Taxus wallichiana var. yunnanensis | reverse complement strand
CTGTTATTGGTAGTATACCACCGTAAATTATGAAAAGAAATGCTACCCCTATATTTTTGGATGTGTTATGTACCACCTTACCAATGTGAAACCCAAAGGGAATTTTATATACAATAAAATTGGGAATTCCCTCTCATGGAAAACTTGCATCCGATGGTCCCATTCAAAACTTATCCCAATGTAAATAAAATTATTAATTCTTTAGTAGATGAATGCACCAAAACCACTAGAAAGAACTATAACTAACAAACTTGTGCAACTTGAAGGCTATGAAAACTCGGTATCAACCCATCTAGGATGTTTTTATTTTACACCCTTATTAGATTTAATATCTATATTAGTAAATTAAGTACACTAAAGGATGTAAAGGCGAGTTAAAAGAGATTATTTTATTTAATTAACTTCCAACATTAATTATCAAATATCATAACAATGCATTAATACTTACAACTAATGTATAATATAAGATATGAACTTCAAGGGATGAGTATACATAGCTAATTACGTATGGATCTAGGAAATTATGGGTGTGAAGACTACTAGAACTAGTTGAGCCAAATAATGACTCATTAATAGAAATATGACCGAAAACTAGTCTGTCTGCTCATGTATAATTAACTATACTAGATGAATTGAAACTAACAACTAATAGTTCCAAAGCAAAGCTAACTAAACACAAACCATCAAGACAAGAGATTATGGAGACTAAACTTATTCAAATGCATGCAACTTTGAACAAAATCAAACTAACATACTAAGATAATATCTACTCTTTAGATTGCTAAACTACAAATGAACCTAGATAAATCCATAGCAATCAAAGTTGATTGTTTGATCTCAAGGTTTGAGAATGGAATCTCATCAAACATGGCTACAAGACCATTTGATTCTTCCCATATTACTCAAATCTTGGATGGATGAAATGCAAGATGAAGATGCTAGCTCAATACTAATGGAGAATGCTCAAGATCAAAATGCCTATAGTTTATGCTATATGCATGTAAGGTGTAAGAAGAAAGGTAAGAAGAAAGTTCTTTATATAACCCTTTAGTTTGAGAGATATTTACATCCTATTTTATGTGGGATAATAGAAAAGAAAGGTTAGTAATGGGTAAGCACACTTTATAATAGTTAAGTTTTATGTAAGAGATTTTAATTTATCATTAGTGACTCATGGGAGTTGAGGGGGGTGTCTTAATTAATCAAGGGTGATTAATTAATAGGTAGGTGCAAGATTATAAAATCTTTTGGAAGAACATTAGTATGATTTGTGGGATTTTAAGAGAGGAAATGGTTCAATAAGAGATGATTTATTGATTTAGACTAGTGGTCGTCATTAATTAGGAATAATTAATTGACCTAGGTAGAAGTGGGCATTAATTAACGAAGGTCGTTAATCAAAATCCTTAGCCATCGAGGGTTAATTAATTGGTGAAATGTAATTAATTAATGATGATATAAGGGAAATGGTGTGTTATTAACGAAATGTCGCAATTTACGGAAAGGGAATAGTTAGTGCAATTTTAATAATAAAATTACTTAATCCAATTATGGGTGTCTACATTTTCCCCTCTTTGGGGTGGTGTAAGCGATGCCACTTCAAATATAGTAGACAAATACAGACAAGAAAATTTTGAAGGGATAAAAGAAAATTAGTAGAGTGAAGGATGTCCCCTTGAGTGTCTATGGGGTGATGAAAGAGGTCGATCGACGATAAAAAGATGAAGGAAAATAGATAGAAGAATAAGGAGGGGCAAGATGCCCCAAGTTAGTTGGCAGAATAGTGTGGATAGAAGAAAATGATATAGAAGAGAAAATGATGATGAAGGAGGGATTGAACTAGCATTCATCCAATTTTCACTCAAAATAACTTTATTTCATCATATTTCTTATGATCTACATCATCGGTCCTTATTAAAATATGTAAGCATACAACAAAAGTGTATAATGACATGAAAAGCCAGAATATGAACAATTGTTCATTGCTAAAACACCAACTCCATGCAACATAAAAAGTGCAATGCAATACGAGAAAGTAAAAAAGCTAACCTAACAAGGAAACAAGTACAAACACACATACTCAAACCAACAACGTTCAAGATGGTTGCACAAATGTTTTTTTATCAAATTGTAGATCCCAAATTTTCGTGATTAATGAAAAGGGTTAAAAGTGGTGCCCCAAGAAAGGATACACACAAGGTGAATAATGGTGGATGCAAGGGTCTAAAATAAATCACTCGTGTACCATGCAATAGTACCAGAAACTTGTTGTGCTAAGATAGTACAGATGGAGCAAGCAAACTAAATTTGCTAATGGTGGTAAATCCAAATGATCTCAAGTCGTTGCTACATAAACAAGTGAAAACACAAGTAAGATATGATTGGAATACCATGCACTTGACATATGCTTCAGCTATGTACCACATGTTTACCAATTTTTGTAAATTTTTTACTTTTTAAAAAAATTGGATTTTTTCGCTTTTTATGGATTTTTAGAATTTTTGTTTAAAATTTTATAGTTTTTTTGTATTTTGTTTGATTTTTTTTGAATTTTTTTATATTTTTTAATTTTTTAGAAGAATTTATAGGAGGGAAGATCGTTGAAAGTATGAAAATTCCCAGGAGAAGAAACAATGCCATGTAGCAAAAACATGCCCCAACGGGATGAAAACGAGTGAAAATGATTATTTATTAAAAATAAATATCGCGGAAGGTGGTAGAAGAAATTAGAATGATTGCGGAAGTCAAATCATGCCTCTCGACCATCACTAGCAGGTGAAAACACACCACGTAGGAGTCAAAACAAATATATATATACCCCGCCAAGTGGGGTAAAACATCGTGAGTAGTTCATTTGTTACCAAACCCTTGCTGATTTTCCATTGATTTTTTCTCTAACCCATAAGAGATATAGCGAAGTTGCATGAACTGCAAGAGGCATGTAGATACACCGAGAGTACATGTGGTATTGCGAGGATGGTCCCCATGTAAGTAAACCCTTTGTTTTTGAATTTTTGGCATTTATGAGCATTTGTTGGAATTAGAAAGGGTCATGGAAATGTATGTGCGTGCTTTTGGGCACACATACATTGTTGGGGCATGTGTTTGAGGGCTTAGATTTAGGGAATATGCACTAGTGTGCATGTGTAGGTAGGAGTGTGTGTGCGCTAGGGGTGGGGTAAAGGCATATGTGCTAGCGTGCATGTGCAATCGGGGACGCGTATACACCAAGGGAGAATCTTAGATGTATGTGTGGGTGTACGGGTATCAATGTGTGAACATGCAAGTGTCCTCACGGGTGTGAATGCGCTGGTAGAAGGAAATCATATGGGTCTATGGGAAAATTCTTTAATGAGCGTGTGGGTGCTAAGAAGGGGGTGTATGCACTAGGGCATGCATACACTAGGAAGGAGTGCATGCATTGTGAAGAAGGCATGTGTGCCGGGAAGGTTTTGGTCGACCTTAGAAGAATTTTGGGGAATTTCTAGAAGAATGTAGGGATGATTAGGATAATTTTAGATGATGTTAGATAGAAGAAAACGAAGCTAGAAACCTTCGAGGCAACCTTTTCTCGACACCGAGGGTATTTCTTGAGATTACCATAGATGTGATGTGGCTTTCATATGTGGCGTGGATGCCACAAATCACTCTAGGTCATAGCCTTATCAAAACCTTAGTTGAGAGGTGGAATAATGAGAGTCGTGTTTCGTGTTGTCCACCGGCGATGATGACGTGACTCTTGAGGATGTTTGACGGATACTCAAAGTATCTATTTAGGGCCAATTGATAGAGTATGATGGGGACCCTATTTAGATCACAAATTATTTGATTGAGGTTTTTGGTGTAGATGAGATACCATGAGAGGGGATGTCAATGCGGTTACAGCCATGTTTCAGAGATCTGAGACTGTCCTGTGTTGTAGTGTATCTTATGGCTCTTTTCATTGGCATCCTGCTACTTGAAAATACTGGTGCTTCATTTCCCAAGGCCTTATTGGATTTATTTGTGGCTTGATCTATGGGGAGAGGTATTTTTGGGGTCAGTGTTTTCTCACACATTTATATTGGGATCTACATCTTATCACTTACCGCAGTTAGAAGACTGTGGGACCGCCGTTAGGATAATTATGAGTTCGGGCCCTAGATGATACCTTAGTCTTTGTTTGGACACCTGTTGGCAATGATGTTTGTGGTGACATGGGGGAAAATTATTATTATCATTGTGCTTTTGATGAGATATAACTATGGATGATTACTTGGCACCCATACAGAGCATATCAGTGGCCCGAGGATGCCTTTGAGCTCACTGTTGCAGTAGTTGAGCATTTTATCAGTGGTATCTACAACTATATCACAAAGTGATATCAAATTGATCATGTTCTTAGACAATTTGTTGTTGTTCGTGATATTGCTTGCAGATGAGTTGTGGTATGGTCGCTAGTCCTGGGAGAATTTTGATATTGGGCCGTTGATTAGGACTTAATGAGCCCAAGATAATTTTGAGTAGATGATTCCATATCCTTGGATACGCTAGGGCACATTGTAGATCCGGGGGTGATGGAAGCCTATCCAAAGATAGTATGCTATAGTACTACCTAGGAGGATGACCATTTCATAGGTCAGCTAAATGTAGGGGAGGTACCACTGTAGAGGACCGACTCAGAAGGAGAGCGTAGCTAAGAGCACAACATGATGGAGATGATGATGGGTTTGATGGTGATGGGGAGACCAAGGAGTTCAAGGGAAGGGACATAGAAAATTTTAGACACTACCACATTTATAGGTTGGGATTCATGTGTCATTACAATAGGATCCTCCTCGTGGACCATTACAACAGCTCCTCCTCCAGTGACTATAGTAGGCTCCTCTTTAGGGACCGTTACATCATGATCCTATTTTTAGTCCACCACATAGTCCATTAGGAGGTAGAGGGAATGGGGGTGGAGGTGGTAGAGGAGATGGGGTGACTCGGAAGTCATGAGGCAAGAGTTCAAGAAATGGCAAAGCGGATGCATCAAGTTGCGGTGTTGCTATAATAGTTTATAATCCAGCTTACAACATGTCACAATGGAATAAGATTAGCTCTAGAAATAGTGAGATCAGCAACGCAAAGAGTGGATGAATTTTGTTTCTAAGCGAACCCGGATCGGGAGGATGTGATGAGACTCACAATAGATCTCACTATTCTTAGACAGGCGGCCATCGCATCGGTTACCTCAAGTGTGTTTGTTGAGTTATCCATGACCAGTGGTGAGGCAACATATTATAGGGATTTATATCATTTCATTGTCCCAAAGGGGAAAAATACATTCTATTTAGTCGCTTTTCCATCAAAGAGGTCGATATCAAGATTACAGAGACCATCTCGCTTTGTGAGATCAATACAGGGTCCTTCGATACAGTAGACAACTTCGTACCACTAGATGCCACCTCCACGGGGTCCACTACAGATGTCACCACCATAGGGTCCACAACAGATGCCACCACGTGGTGGTAGACCTGTTAGTCCACATATGGGAGAGAGTCATAGTTGACTCCTTTTATTGATGTATATGTACAGATGGTTTTTTTATGTATGCCTTGGTTATGAAGGCACAATTTTTGACATGATGTATATGTATTGTTTTTGGTCATGCCTTGATATGAAGGCACATTTTTTTATCACTTCCCATGATGGCATACTATGTATCCGATGATTATGTATAGAGACACATTGTATATGGACATTGATATAATAGCATATTTATATGATGACAAACATTATTATGGTTTAATGATCAGTATCACATGTGTTTGATTTATGAGATAACATTAGATGATATCACATTGTTTTTTATGAGATACTTATGATTTTCCATGTTTTTAATTTTTTGATATTGGGGAGGGGGGACTAGAAGGCGGTCCCTATTTCCCCATTGATGATATGGTAGGATGATAATAGCTTAGCATACATGTTGGATGTTTATTTTCATGATTATGTAGCTTAGTTGTTATTGATGAGATATATATGATGTATGTGATGTTATATGTGATGATATAGATGATGATGTGATAAAAAAATGTACAAGTAATAAACAAGCACAAGAAAAAGTTAACAAATCAAACAAATATACACATGCATGAAACAAACAAAACAACACAACTATATACAGGAATGCAAGATAAAATGAACTCAAAGATTTTAACAACAAATTAAAGTAACATTCAATCCAAGCAAGCAAATGAATCTAATCAATGCACACAACAAAGGTAAAACAATCACAACAAAGTATAAACAAACAACTAAGTAAGCAAACACGATTTTTTTGTGAGACTATGTTTTACTATTTTTGGGAATTTTGGAAACAATGTTCTATTGTTTTTGTATTTTTATTAGATGTTTTCTAATTGTTTGGATTTTTCTAACTATTTTAAAAGTTTTTTGGAACATATTTTAATGTTTTTGTGTTTTTCCAAAATTTTTCTGAAGCTATGTATAGAAAACAAAGAAGCATGGATGCCCCAGCGCTAGATGGGAATGTACAAGGAAGAATGATGCACGTATGTGCAAGAAATTGAAGATATGAAGCTACCCCCAAAATTAGATAAGAATATACAAGGGTGAGTTTCTTCACACACATATACAAGATCAAATCAGCCGATTAAGACCACGAGGGATAGGCTCAAAAGGAATCTCATATTCAGGAAAAAATAGCCCTAGATTTGTTATGTTTGTGGAGCCTATTTTCATGTTAGAGTCTGGTACACCTTCTATGTGTTACACTCGGGTATTTTTACGGAATTCCTGCTCATTGGTGAGTGGATCAGGGGGGTTTGGGGGCAAAGCCCCCGAAGCAAATTTTCATGGGTGGTTTATCAACCCATGGGTAATGGGTAACCGTTATGGGTTGTTTTTGGGCCCATGGTTTTTCGGTACCCATTGTTTTGATACCCACAGTTTTTTGCCCATGGTTTTGATACCCACAATTTTTGTCCATGGTTTTGATACCCACGGTTTTGTATCAAACTGCTTAAGTAATTGTCTATTTATATGGTCTTATGCATATGATACATAGACAATCAAATGTATTATAGATGTGTTTTGAATTTGGGTGTGAATTCTGTAGATTTTGTTGAGCATAGCTCCAAACGGATCTGGGTATTGTATTGAGAGAGTGGAGGCTTGTAATAAAATATGAGCAAGTGATTCTTGGCGGATGTAGCCCAAATTGGGTGAACCACGTGAAATCTTGTCTCTCTATGTTGTGTTATTTATTCTCGCACATTAGTTTCTCCTGTTGCGATTCTGTAAGGGATTATTCCACATATTTTATCTCTTATTTCCTAACAATTGGTATCAGAGCCTAGTTTGGTTTGCTGAAGTGTTGAATCGTAGGGAAAGTTTTATCTTGAGTGGGAGCTATGGTAGATGATGGAAGATCTAGGGTTGATAAATTCAACGGGTAGAATTTTAGTCTTTGGAAGATGCAGATGGAATATTACATTTATCGAAGGATCTTTATACTCCTTTTTCTCGATAAGGTGAACAAACCCTCGAGTATGAAAGATGTGGAATGGAATTTGTTGGATTGGAAGGCACTTGGAACGATCCGGCATTTGTGTCTTGCATCTTTAGTACTATTTAATGTTTCAAAGGAAAAGACTACAAAAGAACCGATGGATGCATTAGGGCGGTTGTATGAAAACCCTCTTCCTCTAATAAGATATTTTTAATGAAAAAGTTTTTAATATGAAGATGTCCGAGAATAGTTCAAGAGAGAGATCATTTAAATGATTTCAATACAATTTGTGAATATGCTAGCTTCGGTTACAATAGAATTTGATGAAGAAGTTAGGGCTTTATTAATTCTATGCTCTTTACCCGAAAGTTGGAATAGTCTAATAATGGCGGTAAGCAACTCGGTTCCAGCCTAACTCAAGTTGAAGTTTGAGGATGTTGTAGGGGGTGATTCTTAGCAAGGAAATGCGAAGAAAAAGCTCTAGGGAATCTTCTACTTCAGGGAATGCTTTATAAAGGGAAACTAGAGGGAGACAAAAGAATAGAGGAAACTATGGAAAATTGAAAGATCGGGCAAGGTCAAAATCCAAGAGCAAGATTGTATGTTAGAATTGTGGAAAGTATGGGTATGTAAAGAATGACTGTTGGGAGCTTCGAGACAAGAAGAAACAACAGAAGAAAACAAGGAGGCAAATGTGGTATCGGGTAATCTATGCCAGGATGCTTTTATTCTTTCTTTACATAATATTACCGAATCTTGGGTTTTAGATGTAGGGGCTTCTTTTCATGCTACTCCACATAGGCATTATTTTGTTGATTATGTTCAAGAGGATTTTGGGCATGTTTTTCTTGGTGATGATGAGCCTTGCAAAGATAGTTGGAAAAGGTTCCATTCAGGGTTAAGATGCGAATGGGAATACATGGCTATTGAAGGATGTCGACATGTGCCTACATTAAGGAGAATTTTGATATCGGCGGGGCAATTGGGAAGTGATGGTTGTACTTTGTGATATTTATAGTTGACTCTTGGAAGGTTACCAAGGGTGCTCTTGTGGTGGCAAGAGGTAAGAAGGTTGGAACCTTGTATTCATCCACCGATAGTACTAATGATTGTAATTTTGTGGCTTCGGATGCGAGATACAACATTATGGCACTATAGGCTTAGTCATATGATCCATAAGGGCATGGACATCATAAAGAAGAATTTTCCTAGATATACAGAAACAAGTTTGGAGTTCTGTGAGGACTGCATATATGGGAAATAGAAGCGAGTAAGGTTTCTCAAGGTTGGACCTACAAAGAAGAGAGTAAGTTAGAGCGGATGCATTCGATGTGTGGGGCCACTCGGGTATCATCTCTTAGGGGTTCAAGTTATTATGTTACTTTGATTGATGATGCAACAAGGAAAGTTTGGGTTTATTGTATTAGAAAAAAATTTGATGTATTTGACACTTTTGTTAAATGGAAAGCCTTGGTAGAGAATGAAACAGGTCTTAAGCTAAAATGTCTCAGTCGATAATGGAGGGAGTATTACAACAATGAATTTAATGATTATCTTTGTTATGGGTGGTTTATTAACCCATGGGTAATGGGTAACCAGTTATGGGCTTTTTTGGGCCCATGGTTTTTCGGTACCCATTGTTTTGATACCCACGGTTTTGTATCAAACTACTTAAGAAATTGTCTATTTATATGGTCTTATGCATATGATACATAGACAAACAAATGTATTGCAAGATGTGTTTTGAATTCGGGTGTGAATTATGTAGAGTTTGTTGAGCATAGCTCCAAACGGATCTGGGTATTGTATTGAGAGAGTGGAGGCTTGTAATAAAATCTGAGCAAGTGATTCTTGGTGGACGTAGCCCAAATTGGGTGAACCACGTTAAATCTTGTCTCTCTGTGTTGTGTTATTTATTCTACACTTTTATTTGAGATCCAGTAATATTTTCTACACATTAGTTTCTTCTTTGCTATTTTGTAAGGGATTATTCCACATATTTTATCTCTTATTTCCTAACAAGATTAAAGCAAGTGTACCTCTTTAGATGTGATATTTATTGTGAACAACGAACCTCGCAAGGTGCTAGAAACTAGTTTTCACCTCAAGACTTGTCCAAAGTAGCACAATTGCATGGTTTTCACACTTGGATGACCTATTTTCTCTTTACTTTTTCTTTGTATTTTTGTTTTTTTCTATTTTAATATTTTTTTACTTTTTTGGTTGTTTTATGATATTTTCCCCCATGATTAAGCATAGAACCGCTTGAGATGCATGGTATTCATTGGTTTAGGGATCTCTTCTCCATTAGGATAAGCGATCTTGTATGCTCCTGACCCATATTTCTCTATCACCACGTAAGGTCCTAACCAGTTTGGCTCAAATTTTCCTTTCTTTTCTCTTTCCTTGATAGTGTTAAACTAGTTCTCTTTGAGGAAAAGATCCCCTACCTCAAATTGGTGAGGTATGATGCGTTTATTGTATCCCCATAACACTTGATTCTGATACACTTTTAAATGATTAAGTGCATGCATGTGTTTCTCATCTAACAACTCCAACTCTGTCAGTCTAGCTACCTGGTAGTCTTCATATTTATCTAGATAGTATCTAAGAGATATTATCAGGGAAGGAAGCTTGATCTCTAATGGTATGATGGCCTCAGTGCCAAAGACTAGTGAGTGGGCGTAACACTAGTAGGGCGTGAATGGAGGTTCTATAATCCCAAAGGGTGTGATGGATTTATAAGTGCCAATTACGGCCTATTTTTCTTACCATATTTTCCATAATATGAACAAGTGTTTTGTTAGTGGCCTCTTCTTGTCCATTACCTTGAGGGTAATAGGGGTGGACCACTTTAGACAAATTTGAAGCACCGACATAACACATTGAGTGTCCTGTTCTTGAAATATTTACCATTTTTAGCGACAATGGTGGAGGGGATAACATAATGACAAATGAGGTGGTTCATGATGAATTTTTAAATTTGTGCACTAGTAACATATGTAAGAGGTACAACCTCTACCCATTTAGTGAAATACTTGGTGATAGTGATGATGTGGGTATGGCCATATGAGGAAGTAGGAGTGAGCTTCCTATGAGATATTTTGAAAATGTCCATGGTGTTGTGATTGGTTACAAGGATTGTGTTGGTTCATGAATTAAGTTTCCATACTTCCGACACTGCTTCAAACTTCTTGACATATTTCGCACTTCTTGACATAGTTGCAATAATCTAATTCCATGGTAGGCCAATAGTAACCTACTATTAACAATTTCTTAGTGAGCACCATTCCTTTTATGTGTGCCCCACAGATACCTTTATGTACCTCTTTGATCGCTTGGATTGACTCATCCAAATTAAGATAACACAATAGATTCCATCATAATCACAATGATAGAGAGTGCCTCCTAGGAGGGTATAACGGGCTATGCATCTGATAAGGTTTCTTTTCTCAAGGTGGGAAATATCTAGGGGAAAGGTACCATCTTGTAGGTAATTAAATATGGGTTCATACTAGGGGAGAAAGGACCAACAACTTCACATACCAGACATGATTCTGGAATGTCATATGTTGGCACTCACAAATGTTCAAAAAAGAAAGGCATTGTCTTTTCCCGAGGCGTAATGTAAATAAAATGTCGATTATAGCCATAACGCTCATCGATCAATTACATGCCCTTAGAATCTGTTCAAAAGTAACACAAACAAAATATTCCTTTAGAGTATCAACCATCTTCTTGTATGGGATGAGCTTTTCATCCTTGACCTTATACTCATCATTGACTTGTTTAATGATCAATTGTGAATCACCAATGACTCTTAATTGTCTGATATTCCATCTGATAGCAACTTTCAATACGGAAATGAGTGCTTCATACTCTGCTATGTTATTTGTACATGGGAAACTCAGATGAAAAGTGTGTGGGATGAATTCTTGAAGTACATTTTCCATATGATAGACTCTTGATATACATCATGGAGCCATATGAGATGTAGACATAATGGTTCTGCATTCTAGTAGGGAGCTTTAACTAGTTGATCGGCAAACACATGTCCTTTGAGTGATTTATGGTTGAAAAATTCAATATCAAACTCACTTAGGAGGATGATCCAATTATCCATCCATCTAGTAAGTGCTGGTTTAGATAAAAGGTACTTCAAAGGATCAAATTTGGAGATAAGCTTGGTCTTGTTATTTAGTAGGTAATGGTGGAGTTTTTGAAAGGAAAAGACCATATCTACGCAAGATTTTTCAATTTGGGGATAATTTATCTTGTTGGCTATTATGGGATTTTTTTTTCATTAATGTCGAACCCCATTGATGGAAAAGGGTGTCATGGTGTCATATGAGTCTCCATGTGATGTTATTTTGTGGTCAAATATGAAGGTTGATTGGTAGTGTCAAGTTTTGATGAGTTCAATGTTGTCTGAAGCATGGTCTAGTGATCTTTTTCATTGTATGAGGTATCAAAAGTTGTTTGGAGTGTGTCATGAGGTAAAACATGGTCCAAATTATATGTCATGAGCTTTCATGGGTCTCAGTATTGTGTCAGCTTGGTTTGTTCATGGTTAAGTCGGGTCATTCCGGCATGTCTCTAGCCCTCGTACATGCGCAGAATGAGGTAGAGATATCAGTTTTGGACCAAATAAGTCTATTTGGAGAATGTTTGAATTTTTTTGTAAGTGTAACTAAAGTGTGTGATGAGTTTCAAGTCATAATTCAGAGGTTAGATGCATGTATATGGTCCTTGGGAAGAAGCTATAAGTGAGAAACAAACAATTTAGCACTTGAAAATGAGATTGGATGGAAAGATTGAAAAATGATAATGACATTATGATGATTTGATATGTTATTTTGATGTTTTATAGCACTCTCGAAAAATTTTAGGTTCCTATGATGTGAATTTTGTAAGTTATGACAATTAATGTGAGACAGGGTCAAGAACAAGTGCATTTCTACCTCGAAATGCAACTTCAGATGCTTGTTTTGGAAAACGTGATTTTCATGGGACCTTGTGGATTTCAAGGATTTTCCTAATTTTATTCTAGATTATTTTATAAGAATAATGAGTTTTTTTATCGTCATTTTTTTATAAACGAAGGTTAAGAAGGTAAGAAGGTCAAAAACCCTAATTAAACCCTAGCTAGGAGTAGTTTGCAAAGATGAAGTATACTATCCCGATTTCGATTTAAATCTCAAATGTGATGATTTTATTTTGTAGAGGAATATGATATATTTCTATAAATGTAAAATTGAGGTCATGGTGATATGTGGTCGCCACCTAAAAAACAACGGTTTACAAGAGTTCCAGTTTGAGGATAAAGTTACCAAATGAAGTATGGGATAAATTACCATTGTGGAATCAATGTGAGTTTTATATATTTCCATGGAGGTTTCAGATCAATTTTATGCATTTTCATGAGGTTTTGAGGTCCAAATAGGTTGACTAGTCAAAGGGCAATTTTGGGATCTCAAAAAGTAGTCTTTAGTGTTTTGGCCATATCTTGAGTTACATGATGATTCCTTAGATGATTCAAGTTTTGTTGGAAAGAGGATTAAAAGGAAGTTCCATTTAGATATGTATTTCCTCATGATGATGTCATATGACATGGTGTATAGGGAATTCTTTGAGAAAGAATATTTTTGGCAATTTAAGACAGCATTTGTTTTTGTGCAAGTTTGACATTGTTTGAAGCATGAGATGGATTGGGTGATGCTTCCTATCACCTGTAATATGAATAGGGATTAATTTTTCATAAAATGAATCTAATTTTAAGTCTTTAATGCATGTATATTGGATTTTATGAGCTAACCTTTGGAAACAACGTTTTTGGTAGGTTGATTTGGTGAAGGAAAATCTTGTTGTGGTTTGAAGAGAGATTTTTAATGACTTCTAAAATTATTACACGTGTTCGAAAGTTTTGAAATTTATTTTTATTTTTACATGTCATGTTTTCATTTAGTATGCGTGATTTGGTGGTAGTATGAAGTTTCTAGGGTGTTCAAGGGTATCATAAACAACTATTTTGAGAATTACAAAGGGAACTGGCCCAATAAATGAAATATTTTGATTGGTTGATTAAATTTGTGATCATGTATAAATGTTTTATTATATTTTAATCATATGTAATGGTTCATGGGTCATGAAAAATTATGAGACTCATGTTAGGAAATTTTAAGATTGTGCTCATGGGGTTTTGAGCCATTTTTGGCACATGAAATGATGTTTTTGGCTAGGCCGACCTATATGGGTCATATGTGACTATTGTAATTCAAATTTTTGAATTTTATAGATTTTTTTGGGTCACATTTATCATGAAGGACCGACCTATTTTGGTTTAGAAGGAATAAAAGCATATTTAAGTGCTTGTTTAGTTCATTTTTGAATTAGTGCTCTTGGAGGGAAGGTGTGCGACCTAGAGGAAGATAATTTGTAGGTATGAAAGCATGATTTGAAGGATGAGGAATATAATGACAGGTTGAATATTTATTCAAGACATGATAACAATAGGATAGAGAAAATAAAAGTGAAGAAAGAGCATGCTTGACGCCCTATGGTATGAACTATGGTTTGTGAGTTGAAATAGTGATCTCCATAAGTTGTGGCAACAACATTTGCAGAGATCAAACATATTTAGGTGGCTGATTTAGTGATTGGTTATCCTTAGTGGGTTGTAGCCTCCTTGTGGAGTGGGTTCTTCACAAAATTAGGGTTTGGTTCTCCTTATAGGGTTGGTGCTCTACTAAACTAGGGGTTGGTGCTCCTTGTGTAGTTGGTGCGACACTAAATTAATTTTCTTTTAGTAATATATGCAGAGTTTCAGTCGGTTTTCTTCCCCATGATGGTTTCTCACTTACATATGGTGTTCTTGTGTTGATTAATTTACTTTCTTTCTCTTGTGGATGTGTTTGCATATTCTAATAAACTCACATAATCATGGATGTTGTATAATCAGTCTAATGGATGCATATATGATTGGTAAATGAAAAGAAAAATATTATAGGAATGATTCACCCCCTCTTAGTCCCTTGTGCTTCTAACAATTGGTATCATAGTAAGGTTATTCTTGCATAAGTTTGAAAAATTTAAGGAGATCCTAGAAACATAATATGGTGAAGAAAATCAGAAAAGAGAATCAGGGAATTGAAATTGGGGCCAAGAAGGATGAAGAAATGATTAAAGATTTAAAAAGTCATCTAAATAAGTCCTTTTAATATTTGAGCATAAAGGAGGAGGTATGTGAAAGACTGAGAAACAAGCCTTGTGAAGTGTGTGTGCATGGACAAGTGGACTTCAAAGAGGTAGAGTGTAATTTACAAGTAGATATGGTATTTCATAGAATGGAGAACATTATATTGAAGTCAGAAATCAAAGATATGACTAATGATCTTAAGACCAAGGAAGAATAATGTGATAAGTTCAAAGAAGAATTCCAAACCCTAAGGATGAAATAGGATGTAAAGCCTATTCTTGCAGATCCAACAGCTAGTCCTAGTTAGAAATCAAGTGAAGATGATGGTGTTCATGACAAGAAGGTCTATTCAAGGCCTAATCTTGTTAGAAAACAAAATGCATTGAGGTATGTAAATTTTCATGGTTATTGTTATGCTTGCAATGGTTATGGTCATAAAGCAAGGGATTATAGGAATTTTTTTAGTTGTGAGTACCCTTGGAGAAATGGAAAAGGACAAAAAAGTGATCAGTCAAGTGGTAAACATGAGGTTACTTGCTACAAGTGTCATCTAAAGGGTCATGTTGTAAAGTTTTGTAAGGTGAAAGAAGTATGGATGCCAAAATCTGTCACAGGAGGATCTATTTCAGTCAAAGCCAATGGTCAAAAGGCATCCAAGAAGAGATCAAGGAAAAATATGGATGAAAAGAGGCCTATCAATGCAAGAGAAATCAAGAAGCCTAATTCAAGAGTTGAAGTGAAGCACTCTTCGTATTTGAGAAGTTTAGGAGTCTAGGAGTTTGGAACACCTCAAATGTTATAAGGTATGTCAATTAACTTCATATGTTCATGTGTCTTTTAGTCTTATCTAGGTGTCTGATTTTATATGTGTGTCTCCTCCATGGTTAAGGGTATTGAAGGTGTATTATCATTTTTATAATGTTTGTGTGCTAGTATGCATGGTGTCATGAGATATATTGATTGTCAAATTTTGAATTGGTAATATTTGGTAAAACAAAGTGTTCTAGGTCTGTGCATAGGTGGTTTGAAGTCCTTATGAGTAGTCTTCTCATGTGTGTGCCCTTATTCTTTAGGTCAAAGGATCCTTATGTTAAGCATGAATATGAGTCTGTTGAGGTAAATGTTTGAAGTCATAAGGCCTTATTAAGTCAAAATGTTGAAACATTTGGTGTTGTCTTATGTGTTGTGAATGTATTTGTAAAGGTCTATAATTCTCTCCGGATGTAACAAAGTCTCGGTGTCATCATATTCTGAGTTCTCATTCATGTCCCGAATGTTTATATGCTTCATGTTTCTCTCATAGTCTATCTCAATAGTGTGCATCAATATGTGTTTAAGGGTTAGTGTTCAAAGTGTATTTCATGAGTATAAAAGCGATAAGAGATAAAGATTTAGAGAACTATTAAACCATGAAGGTATCAAGGTTTGTTGTGTTTCTTGGAGAACCCGTGATTGTAAAATTTTCTATTAATGTATACAAGTGTGAGGGTTCTCTCTCTCTCTCTCTCTACCAAGTTGTTAGAAATCATAGTCAAAGAGCTAGTATGTTATTAAAGATGTCCTCGGTCAAGCATGTCAGTTTGTATGGAGTCATGGTTGCAAGTGGAAGTGACATACATGTCTTAAGGAGTTCTAAATGTCCGATGGTGGTCTCGAGAAAGGAATTTAGCCACAATCTTCTACAAGTTGGTGTAGTTGAATGTTTTTGAAGTAAATATGAGCATATTTGAGTCTTTTTAGTATGAGTTTTGGCCAAGATTGTATCTCAATGTACACCTATAGTGTGAGTCACAATGATATGTGATATGTGAGTATGAGCATGTATAAGTATCTAGAAGTACTATTCAACTATGAAGTGATATGTAAGGTGTCATTCTAAGTTTGTGCATAAAGTCTTGAGGGTCCTCAAAGTTGTATCATGAAAAGGTATCTCAATGTCTTCTTATGGGTTTAAGACATCAAGAAAGTATGAAATGTATTCATTGTTGAGAAAATTATGATCAAACTCGAGAATGCAAGATCTAAGGTCCGTGGAATAGAAAACATGATGCTATAAGTGAATATATAGTGATCAAGCTATTTGCAGATGTTTGAGGGTCTTTGAAAATAGGAGACACTTTGAGAAAGAGGTGAAAATCAACATCCTACAGGATTGAGAAAGTTCCTTTAGAAGGTATTAAAGCTAAAATACTTTGTGTCTAGTTTGAAATTTCATTCTTACTAAGTATGAATGTCAATGCTTGTGTGTAACTCTACAAGAGTTCTAAGAGTGTGTGTTAAGAAGCATCTAAAGCCATTACAAATGCTTAAAACAAATAATTGGCATCCTGGGGCCACTCAATCTCTCTAACAAGTTCTCGGAGGTTTGTACAATGTCCTACATACTTAGAATGTGAAGCAAGTTTTGAAGTAAGCATGTAGCATGTGTCATCTTGACAAGGAGTATAAATGTAGTTGATAGTGTGAAATTGTGATCTTGATCTAATATGATGGTGAATCTAATATTGATGATGATCTATAGAGGTCCTTAGTGACACAAATCGGTATGAATGCCCTTGAAAGTCTCCATCAAAGGTCTACAAGAGTTTGTAAACTCCATAAGATATTTCAATTGTTCTCTCTATGAAGATAGCTTGTGATACACAGTAGATGGTAGGTGTGGTGCACTTTCTCCGTCACGATGATGTGATTTCTCTCAATGAAAATTCAATGCTACAAAGGTGTTTGGTATACATGTGATCTTCATTCATCTGTCATCGCATAATGACATAGGGTTCTAGGAGTATAATTACCCAAATGATGGTGTTCTCATTATATTTTGTGTAACTATGTCCTCAAGAAGTTTGTAGGGTATCCTTGAGTGAAGAAAGTTCTTAAACCTCGGTAATGGACTTGTGATAAAGAGTTTTTAGGTACATGAGATCTCTTCTTTAAAAAAGGCATATGATAGGTTGACACAATGATAAGTGCACATTTTTATCTCTTTATAAGCATAAGTTCGAGGGTTTAAGACTTGAAACCCTATCCCTATGACCTCTCAAGAGACATTGTGATTAGATTTTAGGAAGATGATGAATGGAAAATCTAAGATATGGGAGTTTGTAAGGTAATTTATGCCCTATAATTCAACCTTAAACTTGTTAAGAAAAATATGTAAGATTGGGGTATCACATTGAGTATATCAAGCTTAAGAATGTGTCAATATGGTGTCACATTCTGAGTAAGTATGAATTCCTAGGTCAAGAATCTTATAGATTGATTTACGACAAATGGCCTAAGACAAGAACACTTGGAGGCCTTTCTTGGTGTGCTTAAAGTATATAAACTGTAGTTGTGTGTGAAAAAGCATATGGAGCATTGGAAAGGATGGAAAAGAAGATGAAAAACTAAGCTTTGAAAATCAAGACTGCATATTGTTCTATCATGAAGATGTTATGCTAGATCACATCGTTAGAAATTTTTTGACATTGGAAGAGAAAATTACTGAGATTTGAAAATTTTAAGCTACGGTGGCTTTTCTAAGGGTATGGTAAACTAAACCCTAGTTATGGATAATGATAATAATGGTTCGGTCAAGAGATTCCTCAAGAACGATTGAATTATACATGAGGAGAAGTGTAAGTAATGAATTCCTATAGCAGAATCAATGCAAGAAGAGCTCAATGTCTCTATTCCATGTATGAAAGAGAAAAAAGCTATAGGTTAGTAAGGTCATATTAGAGGATAATATCCTATAGGTATATCATGATCATGTCAAGGTTTGGACATGAGTAATTTGGTTAATGGCTATGAACTCCCAAAGAAATAAATGTCATGTTCTCAAGTGTAGATGAATCTTCATTCATCGGTATGTGACAATGTTTGGGTGTCCATGTTTATGCCAAAAAGTGAATTTCAACCGACAGAATGTAAGAAGGGTGTGAGTGAGAAACTTTTGCATTCAAATGACTATGAGACTTCTCAAAATAGAGAGAGGGTAAAGACCATTGTTTGAGTAATCCAAACTTTGTGAAGACATTCTTGCAAAATGAAAGCTATAGAGAACAAGTATATCTAGTTCGAGAGGTGTAGAAATGTTCAAATATATGAGGACAATGCTAATGAATGTTGTATGCTCATGAGAGGAAATGAGTATTTGAACTTGTTGATTTATAACAATGAACTATGCATTACAAGTGAATTTTTTCCAAAGGTTAGTTGCAAAAATATGTTTATTTCCACTGAATCAAAATATGAATATGAGGTTTGTAAGAACCTACTAAAGCATGAGGTGCATCATGAGGTGTGTGAGATCTATTGAGAATGATTGACATCTTCAAAGGTTATTACGGTGATCACCATGACAAGGGGATTCAATTTTATCTTCCATCGGGAGTTTTAGGAGTTTAGAATTCCCGTTAGATGCTTATAATGGTTTATGGGAGGCTTAAAAGGATATAAAGATGGAGAAACATCTTCACGACTGTGGAAAAAAGGTTAGAATATTCCCACAACATGTAATCAAGGTATGTTACTAAGTTTTTGTGTTATTCACTAGAGATATGGAGCATATTGTAAGGGGGACTCATAAGTAGTAAATTCATGATGTTTTGGGCCTTTAGATGCACGAGAAGTTTGATTCGGATGCACTAAATTTTAAGTTTAGGGATTCAATTCCTAAGTGAAAACATGATAGTAGTCGAGAAAAATTTATGTTTTTGAGTGTGATCAAGACCAAGATTGAGATGTATGATAATAATGAAGGAAAATATGAGAATAATATGTTTAGGGGAAGCAATTTTGAGAAAGCTACAGTCCAGAGGATCTTCAAATTTTGCTAAAGGATTCAAATAGAAGCCAATTCAGTCTTAGGGAAGCTATGGAGTCAAGTAAGTAAGTTTTTTCCATTGTTTTGCCATGTGTTATCATTTTTTTCACATGTCTAGAGTCAATTTATCCTTTGTCATAGATGGAAAAGGGGAGAGAAGCTCAAAAACATGGATTTAAGGTCGATTAGGGTGATTTTATTCTTGGTTGGCATCAATGTTTCTGAATGATGGTTGTCATCAATGAAAAAGGGGAGATTGTTGGCCATTATGGGATTGTGTTGTCATTGATGTCAACCCCAATTAATTGAAAAGGGTGTCATAATATCATATGAGTCTCCATGTGACATTATTCTATGGTCAAACATGAAGGTTGATTGGTAGTATCAAGTTTTGGTGAGTTTAGTGTTGTCCTGGAGCATGTTCTAGTGAGTTGTGTCATTTTATGAGGTCTCCCAAGTTGGTTAGAGTGTGTCATGAGGTCAAACATGGTCCATATGAATATTTCTTAAGTAACTCAAAGGCTTGTTGGAATTATGGGACCCAATGGAATGTAACATATTTCTAAAGCAAGTGGGTGAAAGGATGGTAGTTATCCACAAACTAAGAAATGAAGCAACATATTGCTTTAATTTTTCCCTGTAAGTTGCTTAGCTGCTTAAGGTTCTTAGGTTGAGGCATCTCAGTAATGGCGGAAACCTTAGCAGGATCTAACTCAATCCCTCTTCTTGAGACTATGAATCCTAATAATTTTCCGATTGCACGCCAAAACACACTTCTCTCGGATTCGAGTCTAACTTTTTAGTCTTAGAGCCATTGAAAGATACACCTCAACACTTATGGATATTCTTTTTTGGTAATGGATTTTCCTAGGATATCGTCAATATAGTCTTCCATGATGTCATTCATCACGCCATGGAAGATTACTGTCATTTCTCTTTGATACGTTGCCCTGACATTATCGAGACCAAAGGCATTACGATAGAAAAAATCCCCCTTTGCAAAGGCAGTTTTATGATGATCCTCCTCTACAATCTTGATATGGTTATAACCAAAAAATCCATCCATGAGGGAAAACATTTCTTAACCCATAGTTGAATCAACAATCATATTGATGTTGGGTAGAGGAAAATCATCTTTAGGGCATGCCTTATTGATGTCTATGAAATCAGTGCATACTCTGATACCAACTGGTTTATTCTGTACTAACACTATGTTAGATATCCATTCTAAATAATTGATAGGTCTGATAAAACCTACCATTAATAACCTCTCTCGTTCTTCTTTGACCGTAGAAGTCAACAAGTGGGTACATCTTACTCAAATTTTTCTTGATAGGTTTGGCATCTGGATGCACAAGGTTATACATGAATAAGGTTGGGTCTAAACCTAGCATATCTGTGTAAGACCATGAAAATATGTCTGTAAATTCTCATAGTAGCATGATAAACATTTTTTCTCCCTTGCTAAGAGTGAAACTCCCAACTTTACCATTCTCGGATTATCTTTTGACCTAATATTGATGTCTATGGTATCTTCTACCAGCATTTTGGATGCATCCTCCATGCGCATGGGATCATGAGGGAGATTAAGGTCTTCTTATAAGGGTGTATCAATGATATTTTCACCTTGGGTGTGGTCACTTTTTATGTCCTTTAATTTTTCCATTTTTTTCCAAGTGCCTCAAAGAGGTTTTCACTATGCATTTTGGACTTTCATTTTTTCCGAGGCTTTTTAGAAGTAATTTTTCCCTTGCTTTCATTTATGTTTTTCTGACCACACATTTCAGCCTCCTCTCCAAAATATGTACATGCATCTAAATTGATGTAAAAACCCTTTTTGTGATCATCGATCGGAATAGTATCACGAATACCCATGAACTCTGTGATTGCCTCATCATTTTCAAAGAGATCAATTAGTGCATGAAGTTGTTGGTCCCAATCAATGAGAGTGGGATATACAAGGTTTAGTTGGGAATCAGATTGGGAATTGGAGTGGGATTTAGATTGGGAAAGGGTAAAGATAACAAAATCCAAGAAAAGGTTTGTGGAGGCAAGATCCTCGTATAGGATACAACAAGAATCTACGTCGTTATCCAAATGAGATGAGCTATCCTCATGTTCTGAAGAGGTAGCATCAATTTCTTAGGGTGGAGCACCATGAGGCCTAATGCCAAGACCATGTTTATCTGGTTTGTAATGGGGAATCGGGACAGGCTCCAATCTTCCTTGTTCATTTGCACCACATCCTTGTCCATGAAATCCCATGACATTCATCATCCTGTGAGATTTGATATATTCTAGAGCTTGGTGACATGAAGATTTTGTACCTTCAAGGATCTAGTTATAGGTGAATCCAACATTTTCTCATCTAATAAGAGGCCACAAGGAACAAATTTCTCAAAAGGACTATCACTTCTATCTAGGGATCTCTTGAATTGGAAACTTATCCTACCACACATTTTGGGTGATAGTGAAAGGTCAGAGATGAGAAGGGCACTGTTGGAGGTTATATTCTTCAATTTGGCTATTATATAGGAATTTCATAACCCATGCAGCAAATGGAGAAACACATGTACAAGACCATTTATAATTAGTACACAATGTGTCTAGATCGATGCAATATTTTAAAGCTTCAGCATGTAATGGTATAACAATTCAACATAAGGACATTCATACATCGTGTAAGAAAAACTATGTAAGGATATGTAATCAGTAAAAGGCTCGGATCTCCTAGAATGGTGATCATATGTCCTTCGTGATATAATTTAATGCACTGATGGAAATTGGATGGTATGGAATGCATGACATGGATCCATGGGAGGCCTAGGAGCATGTTATAGGGAAGATCCAAGTTGAGGACATGGAACTTTGTGTCGTGATATATTGGCCCTACTTCCATAGGCAATACTATTATCCCAGTTGATTCTCGTTTTGTAATTGTGATGACATGAGAATCTAAGTCTACCTCTATTCACCCCAACTACTTGACTAGCTTCAAGGTGTAGATATTTAAAGCTTATCTGGTATCCACAAGCACTCACTTTGGTCAAAGGAAATGCATTCAGTATGAGAAAGGTTCACGACTACCGCTTAGAGGTGTGAAGGATCAATATCTATTGACACTTCAGACCCTTAAAGTGTTTTGTAAAGAACGTCTTTATGAACATTCGATATATTGAGAAGATCCAAGATCAAAATCTTAGTTGTGGTCTTCTCGAGTTGATCTAACGATCATATTGACCTTCCTAATGGGTAGGTAAAGGAGGTTCTCGAATCACTAGATGAGTGTGTCATGTTGCCACGGTGCAATCATTGACAATGATTCTAATGGTGTTTACATGCTCATTAGATGAATGAACACAACCTATGAGTGAATTGAATGGATTATCAGCTTGAGTATACACATATTTTGTAGCTCTGTAGTCATCGGAAGATTGACCTTGATCTATATTTTTTGTTCCTTGCCTATTATGTTTAGGGAAGGGTGTTTAAAGATTCCCATTTTTCATTAGGTCCTTGTCTTGATTCAGGTGAATCCACTTCAATATTCCCATCGTCAATGAGGTCTTGGATGAAGTGTCTCAGTTTTAAACATTTATCTATTTTGTGTCCCTTGACATGATGAAAATCATAGTAGTCATGATCTCTATACCATCCTAGTTTGGGTGTATCATCTACAAAAGGCACTGTGGTTGGATACTAAACCATGTTCACTGCATCTAATTATCTTAGAATTGTGGACAATGAGTCTATAAGGGGAGTGAACACTCGTCGTTTGATTGGATTCTGGCTAGGTCCTTTGGTGAGTTTGAGAAGAGGACCGCTTTGAACTATCTAAACTCATTTAGAGTTGGTGATACTGTCTCCTATGATGTTTTTGTTTTTGTTAAAGAATTTAGGCTTGTCCATAGGTTTTGATTCATGTCTGTCTTTTGAAAATGGTTTTAGTGTTCCCTTTTCTGTCAAATCCTTCTCAATTTAGCTTCTTTTTTGATAACTTCTTTGAATTTAGTGACACAATGCATATGTAGGTGAAAATCAATGTCTGGATTCAATTTTGGTATGAAAATACTGACCAATTATTTCTCTGGGACTGAACAAGGGAAGCGGCTAGCTAACCCTGCCATTGTTGTAAGAAAATGAAAAAGGTCTCATTTGGTCGTTGTTTGGCACTACAAAAATCCATAATAGTTATGTCATTTTCCATAGTAAAAGAGAAATGATGTACGGTTTCTCTACTAATGCAGGCCGTGTGATGATCCTCCCCTTTGGTATATGAAGGAACCATTATAACACTTTTCTTCCTAAACTACGAGGGAAAAAATGTATAAGGTAATTGACATTAAATTCTACTTCTTGGCCAGCCATGTAAAATTCCTTGATGTGATCACAAGGATCACCTTTGCCTATGTACTTATTGAATTTCAGACAATCAATTTTTTTGGGAATGGCATACGTAACATGTATCTTTCAAAAGGGTAAGGGCATAACTCTTCATATTGATATTTCTTACTATGTCCCACATTTATTTCTTGAAGGGTCATGAGCATAATTTTCATCGATTGTAACTCTTATGTGAAGAGTTGATCTTTTATAGGGGAAGATGGTATGTGTACTTGACTACTCTTCAATGTTTCACCTTCTTGATGTTCGGTATGAAGTTCACTAGTTTTTCTCTTAGGTTTTTCTTGATGTGTTCCCTTGTTTGTGTCCCTATTTACATAGGAAGTTAAGTTTGCTAATTATTGACTAAGGTCTTGTATTTGACATTGTATAGTGACTTCTTCATTTTCAGGGTCCTCTTGGTTGTCATTAAGAGGAGGAGGTAACTCTTTATGTTCATGTTCTATCCTAACTTTGTGAGGGACTCTAAGGGGTGGAAATCAAGAACCACCAATTTGTTTTGGTACTTCACCCTCATTGTTATCATTTTGGACACTCGAAGTAGAAGTGTGTCCTCCCTCAAAGATGTTATCCATGTTAATGAGGGGAGGTCTTTGTGGTTCTTCCTCTTCCTTGTTGACATTGTAAATAGGTGCTTCTCATTCGTGCAGCATTTTTACACCTAACTCTAAGACTCGTGTAAGCACTTTGTCTCTATTAAGATATAGGAGGTCATCAAAGCGAGTGATATCAATTTTTCATTATCTCAAGGTGAATCATTCTCATCTCTACTGCTATGATCAATCAATTCATCTGTGTTTTTTTCCACGGCGAAGAGGGGACCTAAATTGTGACCTATAAAAGGATTTGTCTCCTGCTTCTTGGATGCCATTCTTGTGATAGGTGGCATTAAATGTTTTTTTTTACTAAAGGTTTTGTCTAATATGATCAAGGATTCAATCAAACCTAAGTAAGTCTTGTGTCAATTTTTCAATGTTTCAAATTATGTCCATAATGTTTTAATGAATCAAAGAATCAATGGATTGTCCTAGAAAACAATTTTTCAAGATAGGTAATCGCAAGGAATAATCACACAAGTTTTGGTAAACCAATCAATCAACAAATAACTACTCCCTATGTGTTTCAATGATAGTTTGACGTAAAATGATCACCACAATGTCAACACTTATGTCAAGTTTAAGATAAAAAAAGTGTAAGTATTAACAAGGGGTTGATGTGATTTCTGATCAAAGTATACTATAACGATTTTAGATCCAAAAAGACCTAAATCCCAAAAAGTGGAAGTTACGAATGTGAGAAACGTAACAATACCACTAAGATATGTTAACCAAGATTTGTGAAAAAAAGGTATTAGTATCGAAATAATATTGACATGACATGAACAAAGTAATGACAACACTTTTCAAGGTTAAGGTAATGTTTGAAAACAAACAAGGCCAAAGTATACCAAGGAATTGTTAAGATACACATAGCTTAACATTAAAATCTAAACACTTTGGTCGATTTTATAAGAAACAAGACGTAAGTATCAAAAAAATTTCGATGCGATACAAGAAACATCACACTTCAAAGGAAAATTAATGAATAATGAAGCCTAACTATGATGAAAATATTAACTTGGTATCAAGATATGAAGATGTAGCAACACACTTTCAATGTTTACCATCTAGTCTCAAGAAAGGATGAATGTAAATGGGTGCAAAAGTGGTGGACATAATTGATTAATAACACACATATGTTGCTCCTCTTTTTATCCAAAATATCAACAAGAGAGAAAACAAGTAGATCAAGTGGGTTTGAAAAATACTTGGCCTCACTTCGACAAAGTTTCACCTCGCCTTAGGGTGAGTGAAAAACTAAGGAAAAGTAACGCTTCACAAATTTTGTGATGAATGATGTTTAGTTAAAACTTTAATGGACTCTCCCTTGTTTGAAAAACAAGGTTTTGACTCTAAAATTTTTATTACTTTGCGAAAGATCTATGAAAAATGATTGGTTTTGAGATAGTCAAGTTGGCTCCAATATGAAATAGAGTCCTATTTTTTTAATCTCAACTAGGTGTTATAAATTATCCCTGCAAGAATGGTTTTCCAAGGAAGTCACACTGACTAAACCTTGGAGTATCCTGACTTTAATTTACCCCCTTCAATATAATGAGAAATAAATGGGTTTAGTTGTATCTCACTGGGGTCATGATACGAATAATTGTGACGCTAAATCTCACAATTGTATACTAGACAAGTAGGTAAGTGAAGCGCTTCCCATTTCATCCACAAGGTTCCCTCTTGTATGGACTACTTTGGGGTTCTTAGGAGCATCCCTCTTGTTGTCTTAAGGCTTATGCTAAAGGGAGTTTCTCCTAGTTTAAAGTGGACGAGCTGTAGCTCTTAACCGAACCTACATATATAGTGTTTTGAATGTGGTGTATTTTCTTATCTTTTGAACTTAATGTGGTTTTGTTATACACCGTTTGGCAACCTGCATCAAACTGTATTAGTATTTTGTTTAGATCTTGATTCTTTGACAAGCATATTTAGGTCCTGCATGTAAAGTTTAGTAGTTTTCCAAATGATCAAAACATCATAAAAAGAGGATAAAACATTGTTTCTAATTCTCAAGATTGTCCTAAGATGCAAGAGAAGATCATACGCAACAAGAAATCCAACTAGTTAGAAAATAATGGAAAATCTTAACTCAAATGCACAAATAATTCATTTTAGAGAAATTGAAGTTCGTTCCCTTAACAAAAATTTTAATGAAATGTTTTTGAAAGCATGAAAAAGGTATAGAATCATTTATTATTCCAAATATCGCCTAAAAGGTATGAGTGAAGAACATACATGATTCTATCCTTATAAACAAAAATGCAACATTCATTAATGTAACCAAGAAAACTAGCACAAAACATGATAAAATATACCTTGCAAATCAACAGTTAGCCTCAAGATAACCTTGTAAGGTGTTATAAAATCAAGGAAATAAGATTTTCCAATTTTTATACATGGTTCAAATTTATACTACAACACTTATACACCCCTAGCAGCATAGGCATGCCTCAAACACTAAGTGCATGACTTTGTCAAAAATACAGTGAACCCGTCATATACACAAATAGAGAAGTGTATGTGCGTACTTTCAAGTGTATGTGCAGGTCTAGCAGTAAGTGCACACTCTTGTCAAACAGAGTTAAAAAAGGTATAACAAGTGTATGTGTGCCCCGAGAAGCACCTATGAGCCCCTAACAACATATGGGTGGTTTGGTAAAATGTAACATAGTATGGCATGTGTGTAGACAGAGAGAGCATGTGTGTGCCCTTTAAAGCATATGTGTGGGCCTGACTAAATTTGATACCAATAGTAGAAAAAAATGCATGACCTTGAGGGTATGCACACCCCTTACAACACCTATGCCTAAGTTACGAGTGTATGTGCCCCTACCAAAAACTTGTGGGTGTACTTGGAGATGACATCAAAATATAGAAATCTGACCTCAATAATCTCAAAAAGGTTAAAACTTTGATCCCTTAGCCCAAATTTAGCAAAAACCCATCTAAATTAAACCCCTAAGAAAGACTCAACACATGCAAAGTGAGAAAAACATCTTAAGGAATTCAACTTATTTCATAATGTGCATAATCAAGGGTTAGCAAAATGAGATAAGATCAACTTCTATGGACCATGGAATAAGGTCCCACTTTGGGCATGCCATATGTGCTCATGTATAATTAACTATGCTAGATGAATTGAAACTAACACCTAATAGTTCCAAAGAAAATCTAACTAAACACAAACCATCAAGATAAGATCTTATGGAGACTAAACTTCTTCAAATGCATGCAACTTTGAACAAAATCAAACTAACATACTAAGATAATCTCTACTCTTTAGATTGCTAAACTACAAATGAACCTAGATAGATCCATAACAATCAAAGTTGATTGTTTGATCTCAAGGTTTGAGAATGGAATCTCATCAAAAATGGCTACAAAACCATTTGATTATGCCCATATTACTCAAAGTTTGGATTTATGAAATGCAAGATGAAGATGCAAGCTCAATACTAATAGAGGATGCGCAAGAATAAAATTTATTTTGTTTATGTTATATGCATGTAAGGTGTAAGAAGAAAGGTAGGAAGAGGGTTCTTTATATAACCCTTTGGTTTGAGAGATATTTGCATCCTATTATATGTGGGATAATAGAAAAGCAAGGTTAGTAATGGATAAACACACTTTAAAATAGTTAAGTTTTCTTTAGGAGAGTTTAATTTATCATTAGTGACTCATGGGAGTTGAGGGTGTCTTAATTAATCAAGGGTGATTAATTAATAGGTAGGTGTAATCTTATAGAAGCTTTTGGAAGAACATTAGTATGATTTGCAGGATTTTAAGAGAGGAAATGGTTCAATAAGAGATGATTTATTGATTTAGACTAGCGATCATCATTAATTAACCTAAGTAGAAGTGGGTGTTAATTAACGAAGGTTGTTAGTTGAAATCTTGAGTGATAAGAGGGTTAATTAATTGGTGAAATGTAATTAATTAACAATGATAATATTGAAATGGTGCGTTATTAATGATTTTTTTCCAATTTTTTAAAAGGGGATAGTTAGTGCAATTTTAATAATAAAATTACTTAATCCAATTATGTGTGTCTACACTTGGGTGAGATGTTATAACTTTAATAGGATCAATCATATAGTCTTGAAATTATTTTTAGTTTTAGACCTACTCATCATATGGATTTGTAACTTTTAGAGGTTGTCACCTTCTTGAAATGTCTTCTAATGTCAAACCCTAATTTTCACTCATGTTACAAAGATATCTCAACATCCAGAGTGAGTACTCAAATCCTATCTATGGTTGGGAGACCTTGTAAAATAAACATTTTTAGGTTGTGGGAACCCTTATGCACCACCGACGTTAGAACTACTTCAAAGAGGCCTCAAACTACATTGTTTTCTCTTGCCTAGCATGTGATATATGAATGAATGCAATCTGGATTTGGCAATGGAAAATCCTTTAACAATTCTTGATTTGATTTTCTCTTTTAGTAACACTTGGAATGGGGATGTTTGAGTACTTGTAGATGATATAGACTGGTCCTTTGACTTGGTAATATGCTTAAGACCTATTGTGGTTGCTGCCCTTATGAATTTGCATTAGATTATTTACGATTTAGGGATCCTTGGGTTATTTTTGCAAGTGTTAGAAGTGAATGTATCAATGTAGTTCCATATGATATCCTAAGTTAGAAAATGAGATATTGTTTACTTTATTATAAAGGGTTCCAAAGGTAAAATGTTATGAAAAGGTTGACCCAAAAGAGTATATGACCTAAAAATAATATGAAACTAAAATATCAAATAAAGGAGATGTTAGTTAAAAACCATACAAGTTTCCCATGAACACATATAAAAAAACAAACCAAACCATATGTTTTTTCACAAGGATGAAAAATTTGATAATGAGGGTTGCATCTTGTTTCGTTGACTTTGTTAATGGATTTTATGCATTTAATAATCATTATTTGATGACATATTAGTGTGTAGGGATAGAAAATATAGAAAATATACCTTGGGATGTGCTAAGCGGGGATAGAAAGTGAGAGTGTGTCTTAGTAAGATTACATTATCAAAAATAGTAGTGTCAAAGACTAAATTTCCAAATTTGAGTGTCTACATTTCCCAGTTAAGTATGAAATGAAAATTACATGCTTAAAGGAAAAGATACCTAAGTGTGTAGATACACTTTGTCTTCAATTGGAGTTTTCTTTCAGTCTTGTTGTGTTTATGTTGGCATGCTCCTAATAAAATATTTCACATAGAGTTTACTCAATTTCCATAGTATAGAATTAATCTTTAATTCAAATTTAATATGTAACATGTAAAATTTTCATTTGCATAAAATGAAAGAGATGAAAAACATTGAAGTAATAAAACTTTTATTATGGAGAGAGAAATTCATGCTCTTTAATTGCATTTGAAAATTTGAATTGTTGAGTTTTATAAAGGATTAGGGGTTATTAGTCCCAAATTTTGCTAAGGAGAAACAAAAGTTCTAGGTGCAACCCAACATTTAAATATAGAAGAGAGAAGAAGAGTGAAGTAGTGAAACACTATATAAAGGAAAAAGGCCATGTATCAAATTCATTTGGTAAATTTAATAACTCCCATTTTGAATGTAAGAGGAAATGAATGATTTCTTGTAAATAAATTAGCCATTTTGATACCTTCGTAACCCCACGGAACTCACCATTGTAGATGGATCTATGCCCTATTATGTAAATAAGGAGACACAATATAAAGTAGAACAATTGCCCTCATGACCTTATCATGTGATGCCCAACTAAATAAAAAATAAATAGAATTGTAATGTGCTGAAATGTAAATGAAGAAAGGAGACCCATGACCTAAAGATTACAGCATATGTGAAACTAAGTTTCCTAGTGAATAAGGAGTGAAGTATTTTATTCCCCTACAATGATTGATTTAACATAATTGAATTGGATCCAAAATTATGCCAAGAATTGGTACGTGTAGGTGGAAATCTAAAACTAGTGAGAAAGTTAGTATAACTACCCTCTGGAAAAAATCATGTGAAAAGGTGAAAAATATTCATATGGTCCCGACCAAACCGTATTTTTTAACATGTGAATTTTCTAGATTTCTATGTTTGATGTTATTTATGAGACTGTAGCTTTTTTGTACCTGTATATTATCCCATAAATTTACTTGTTTTGGTTATATTTGTATAATATACCTAGATGAAAGCCCCCTCTTTTGAGGCACATGTAAAAAATCATGTTGAGCATGTGGATCAAAAGAAGATATGTGTGCCCATATACTATATGTTTTATTAGTTTTCAAAGTTTTTGTAGCCACAATATCATGTAATTGGGTACATTTATAGGTCCTAAAAGCATGCTAGCATTTACTTGTTTCCTAAGTAAGAAAACTAGTGGTTGACAACTATTTTTGGCCTCTTTTATTTGTCTATTTCCTTCTCTTTGGTCTTATGCACACTATAGCACAGTCAAAACTTTACTCATTTATCTTTTATTGCTTCAAACACCAGCACCCATCCAAAACAGAAGCACTCAAGTGCTCCCATGTCCATCTTGAAACCTCTTCCCTTTCTTACCTTACGTGCTCTTTTTAGGTTTCTTTTATCTTTTGGAAATATTTTTCACTTATGGGTCGGCCTTCCAGGTTTGTCAATTATAAAATTAAAAAAGGAATCGTATAAATACATAATTATGTGTTAAAAATAAAGGGCCAAGCACTAACATTATTTTTTATCACCTAAGCTTCCATCCAAAGGCATAAGAGCATTACAAGGAATTCATCTATCACTCACTCAAGGGATAAGGGATGAAACTTGGCATACACAACATAGGAAGGGGAAATCTATTCTATTCCATTCATACATAATATTACATTTAAAAATTCTAGCTATAGTGTGCTATCATTTTGTAACTTACACAAGGGCATCCTAGGGCATCATTTCTACACACGAGACCGATGAAGAAATGGAAAACATGACAACATGAGGATCATGCGGGATAACATGAACATTAACCTAGTTACACTTTGATAGTGGGAGGAGGTTCCATGAGGGAGTGAGCATCAACCATGAATGTACATGTAAAGAAAAGAAAAGGACACATCTCATTCACCATCCCTCATATATTTGAAACAAGAAATGGGTATAAATAAGGTGTGTTGTCTAAACCCAAATGCAAGAAATCATACCTCCTCAAGCGGAGAAGGGGATTTACATTCCTGGAATGGAAACTAACTCCCATATGATGTAAAAATACACACCGATGCATATGACACAATGGAATCATGTTATAACTCCTATGACACCTAAGACCTATGATCTCACCTAAGTGATATAACTCACCACGTGATGTGGAAAATACACAAACCAACATCCCCCTTCATCGTAACTTAAGACGAGGTGATAAGTTAGAAATGAGAAATGGGTCTCAACAACTAATCCTAATGAGGCACCCATGAACAACAAGGATCTCAAGTAGCAGAGGAAAACCTAGTGGGAAAAACATCCACAATAAGAGATGGAAAACTCCCCTAATAATATAATAAAGATGTTAAATGGGTCCCAATAACTAAGGCACAGTGAGGTACCCAAGTACAAATGGAAATCTCTCGGAAGAATAAGAGAGGAGAGGAAGGAGACAAGAGGGAATGCAGATGTGAATCCATAGTGGATCTAAACTCGAAACTATAGGAAATCCTCAAGAATAGTTTTGATGATGTGGTCCTCAACCAATATACTAAAGAAGACAAAACTACATTAAATAGTGTGCCTTCCCTTTAGAAGGGTTGAAATAGAGTACCAGAAGTCCACCCACTCTGTGAAGGAAACTAAATGCGGTAGTACGAAGAACTCTAAATCTGGTCCAAAGAAGAGTGACATAGGTATAAAAATGAGTGCACAAGAATCAAAGGTAATGCCACAAGCATAGAACTATGAGAGTGTAAGAGAGGAACATCCACTAAAAGGATTCCCAAGTGAAGTGAAGGAAAGGTAATAACCCCGCAATGAAGAAGAGGACCCACAAGTAAGGGTGGATCAAGGACAGGTCTCTGAAAATTTGGAAGTGATAAAGTTCCCATAAGGGCATTCCTAACAAAGGAGATGAAATAATCCTCTGAAACACATGTAGAAGGATGAGAAAATTTGTGTCTTGCATCACAAGTAGGTGTAAAAACCTATTTTTTTACACAATTTTAATGCTAAATTAGTCGACTATCATCTATCTTATCATTTCCGTTATAATTAGTGATTATAAAGAAGAACATGGACGTGTGTAGAGTGAGTTTGTGAAATATTTTATGTGGGTTTGAATGGTGTAGTATAAAGAAAGGAAGGTTTTCTGATTAAGGTTTTGAAAACTAGGGAACGAATTGCAGAATTTACATAGGAGAGTTGTGGTTAAAGGTTTGAGTCATCGAGGAAATCGAAGAACATGGTAAAACTAACAAGTACCTAACCAAAAATTGCACCAAGGAGGGAAAAAACCATTTCATCTAAGAAAAGGTGTAAGGGAAAGGAAAAACGAGGTGTGGCGAAAAATTTAAATGAGGAGTTGTATTCAAAGATGCAATACTCGGATGGAATATTGATGGGGATGGATTGGGTGTCCCACATAAGGAAAATGGTTATAAGTAATTATAACCATCAAACCGATCAAAATGAGAAGGATATAACTTTGGAATTGGTTTGACCTATAAGAAAGAGGATGGTTGATGATAAACCAGGTGTATGATGACTCGGTGCGAGAGGAATTTGGAGAAGGCCAAATTATTACAACTATATGAAATACCATTTTTCGGTAATCCAGAGAGATTGTACTAGTGGATGATGTCGCATGTAAATGAAGATTTTTTTACTTCACTAGAAGAATGCACATAACCCCATAGTTAATCTCAAAGTTCACTAGAATCATCTATATTGGGGAGTCATTTGATGATGAATTAGGTGATAATGAGGTTGTCAAAGAAACAAATAAGAAATATGAGTATAAGAAAGGCTAGTGCACCTTTGATATCTCAAAGATCAGTAATCTAGTGATGAAGATGGCCACATGCCTGCTTACCAAATTGAGTGGACACAAAAGGTGGACCCAAGTTAATAATAGGTGGTTGAATATATGTAGGAAGATAGCTGAGGGGACCATCTACAACATCTCACCCTTCATTACAGAAGATATAATTGATTCCGTGCAATATGGAGAAAAGATAATGTATGGAAATATCTTTCTCTTGATCATATTCTCTAAGATTGGGGTGCCCGATGGGCTGAACAATAACATATGGGAGTACCCTAAAGAAGACCCCTCCCTACTAAGATATTTTTGGCTTATACTTGTGATACTATGACACCGACATACAAGGCACACATAGATAAATGGTACAAGTGGATGCGCGATGCCTTCGGTGTTGAGTGGAGGACCCAATAATAACTTCCATCCTTGGTAAAATATGAGGCTGAATTTGTTGTTTACCAAAAAAATTTCATTGGCGGAGTTAATTATTACCGATGGCACCAAGAGCCCATGGTGCAAATTACCATTTTCCTTTAGAGCGTAGTACTTCCAAAGCATGGTTAATAGGTTCAAAGAGGTAAAGAAGTTGATATTTGATCTAAGTACTATAGATCAAGAGCATCACAAGCAGCGAACACTTTTCTACCCAAAGAAGCACACATATGTGCAAAGGTATGTCTCACATGACATACATATGATCAAGCCTATTACAATATTGATTGCTAGGCCCCGTTTAAAAAGGGTGTTTATTTATCTATGGCTGAAGTTTGAACAAGGTGCATATTTAGAGGATGATGTAAGTATACCTAAGGACCCTTCAGGGAGAAAGAAGGTAGAGACAAAGAAGAAAGATAGAAAAGAGAATCCTACAACAAGCAAGGCGCCGAGAACGCATGAAGGCTAGGCCATAGGGACCAAGGAAACAGGTGTAGGTACGAGTACTTATACTCAAAGGAAGAGGTCCCCAGTAAAAGAAAATTTTCCAGTGAAGAAGAAACCAAGGGTAGTTTAGAGATATGACACTAAAGAAATGAAGAGCTTGAAGCATGACAAGATAGAGGGGGAGGAGGAAGAATGAGATCCTGAGAAGAACCCCCATGTATAATGTGTACGAGTCTAATGAGGAGAAGAGCATGCCTTCGAGAGGAGGTTAGAGAAGTATAAGTGGATGTAGAAGAAGAAGTTTTAACAAATATGAAAGATACTACACGTGTCTCCGGCCTAAAGATAGAGACCATTGCATGAATGATAAGTTATAAGGATTAAACAGGACCTTGGTCGATCAGGAGGTGGAGCACAACGGCTGAAGAGGAAGAAGAAAAAGTGAAAGGTGGGAGTCTAGGAGGAGAAAAAGTTTGGTGATAGGTTTTCTAAAGTGTGTGGGCATGGGTGGTAGACGTGTTTACATTCTGAAGGACTTATTATGACCTATGATGCAGATCCCAACAAAGTATTGCACGCTCATTATCAAAGTACAATACCAATAGACCAACTTTTTTATTGGTCATATTTTGATAAGGAAGGTGTGTTGCCACACACGAGAAATATGTTTTATTGGGAATTTGAGTCCCACGTTGATGAACTCGATTTTGATTTCAATACAAGGACATTATTGGATACGTGTACTTCACTGAGTTCTAAGGAGATGAATCCAATAGTGGATTCTAAACAATTAACTCATGAACAAGCATGTAATACGTTGGATAAGGTATCAGTTGAAGTAAAGGTTAGATTATTTCAAGAGGAATAACAAAATAAAATCGTTGGAAAAGGAGTTAGAAGAAAAGAATAAGGAGATTATTGAGAAAGATAAGGAGATCAAGGGAAAATAACATATTATTGGGTAGTTAAAGGTTGAGATGTGGTCGGAAAATTGAAAGTTACTGCGAGGCGTATAAGAAGCCATATTTGATAACGAGATTCTATCATACTATTGCACCCAAATTTAACCCCCCCTACAAAGACATATGAGATGACCCTCCATTATTTGGAGGATTTAATGCACATAATCACAATGCAAAATAAACCCCTAGCACTAGAGTCGAGGAAGAAGTTACTGACATGGCGAAAAACAACGGGAGAAGGAGAATGATTGAGGAAACCATAACTCAAGTACATTGAGATTCTTGCATCGATTAATACCATGATTCATATGGTTGAAGTTGTCTATGAAAATTGTGATAACAGGGATCGGGTGGAAAGCGTGTTGGTTATCACTCATGAGGTAGATTTAAAGGAGTTCCAGTTGAGAACAAAGAAAATTGGGTGGAACGAGAGAGTATACTTGTAGAGGTTGAGAAGAATAATTATGCTATTGAAATATTAAGAACCTCTATAAAGAATAATCTCAATGAATTATATCCACAGGTAATGCGCAAAGTAGACATACTTGATAGACCTTGCAAAACAGATTGGAAATTTTGGTTGACACATTCAAAGCCAAGGGTGAAGAGCTAACATTTAAAGATGTCAATAAAGCGATGGGGGATCTGTTAAAAAAGTGCATAGTGAGGTGGAGGGATGGAATGCAATTGAAGCATAATTAAATAATGATTTTCCCATCCTCCTTACATAGTGACAAAATTCTTTTATTCTTTGGCGATGACATACATTATTTTATTCTTTATGACTGTAAGATTCTTTATTCTTTATTCATGGAGAAATTAATTAGATTACCCATTTTCGAGGGTGGAAATGAAGCAAGTGTGGGGTAATGTTGAGCATGGAAAATGATTAAGTCCTTGAGAACAGAGGTTAGCACATGCAAGAGGCATTGTAGAAGAAATACACATGAGGACGTGCATGCGAGGAGAACATGGGTTGTGCTTTGAAGTTGGATAGGAATGTGCACAGGAGGAAGAATGGACAGAGCAGAAACTTAGCCACTTTTGGAATGAATAGCTAAATATGGACTTGGAGTAGTGTCCAAGAAAGGTTTTGAAGATAAGATCGAAACATTAAGACTTGCAGCTCACGTAAGGTCTATTTTTGGATAAGAAGGAACATAAAGTGACATGCATAGTTTTGAGCTAATAATAGGATGTGAACTAGAGTTATCTATATAAGAACTATTAGTAGAAGTACTTGCATGATTTTTAATTATCTTGTAAGTGGCACATGTCTATTCTTAGCATGTAACATGTATCCTATTTTGAGGATGTTTAGGCGATGAAGGAAACTCCCCACTACCTATAAATATGTATTGATTTACATGGTTTAGAGAGTCATTTTTGTAATAGAGTTATGTTGTTGGTTTCTATGAACACATGACTCGTGATGACATTATTATATATGTATAAAGCTTATATGTTTTACAAGTAAATAATATAATGGATCTTTGTGGTTGGATATTGGTTGTTAATATAAATATGACTGGTTCTTGCATGGTGAATTTAATCTTGATTCTTGTATGAGTTAATCTTGCATATGGTTAAGATCTAGATCTAGTTCATGTTGTGCTTTATTCTTGAATGGATATTATGGATTTGGAATATTTTTATGATCATGCTAACTCCTTAAACAAGCTTCCATAAAAGAGGGACTGGTACCCTTGCACACTTTGGATGACTCCAGCTCGGGTTTTCTTGAGTGATGTTCTAATACACCTTATGTTGTTTGGTGAAATAATAAGACTACAATCTCCCTTTCCTCTATTTTATCACTCCATAAACACTTGAGGCATGCTATAAACTTCTTCTATCTTCCACTCATGGAAATTTTTGTGGTTTGTTTAAGCATCATCTTGATTTCTTTGTCTTGAGACCACAAGCAGGGCATTCCAAAATGTGAGTATTGTTTCTTGTTTGTTTTCACCTTGTTTTAAATATATAAGGGCTCTCAATGTTCTAAAACTCATATATAGACCTCTATACCCCTCTATAAACCTATATAGTCAAGACAACATTCATGAACAAAGATTACACATTCTCAACAACCAACATTTGGGACTATTAACCCGGATTCTAGTTTCTAAACGTATTAAAACTCATATGCAGGTTCATAACCATATAATCCCTCTTTATAAGGAGATTCAATAGTTTTTATTCCACAAAAATTCATTTCAATCAAGCTTTACATATTTTCTAACATTTAATCATTCATTCACGAAAGCTTACCTCAAGCAACACAATGTATAGCTCAAATGTAAGAGAGAGAAGAGAAGGGGCATGGATTTTTGACTTCAACCACCAACATATACATTCAAATATTATACCAAGTAATTGGGAACCTTATATAGCCATCATTCATTCTATTACGTTTGGAATAAGTAAATAAAGACATGCCTCATCAAGTCCGGTGGTTGAGTTATTTGATTTGATTAATTGTGTGCTCAAACAATCCTCTTTTTCCTTCAAAAATTTGTTTTCCATTTTAACCCGCCAAAATATGATTTTTATGATTTCAAGTTGAATGGATCAAGGAGAGATTTCTAAAGATATAAATTTTGTCCAATTTGGAGCTTGTGATCAAAATATATTGCCATTTTAAGTTTTACCAATTGGGAGGCACAAGAATTTGACACGTGGCAGATTTTGATTGGCTCGAGAGATTGACCTCTTCTAACTTGTGCTTTCTCTTCCCTTTTCCATGTTTCCACCTCCAATTGGATCACTCTATCATGCTTTACTTCTGTCTTTTCCTTTTTCTTTTGTTTGACCTTCTGCCTTTATGAAAATACGGGCTAGTGAGACTTTGCCACATTCTTTTGGGGATTCATACTGTACCTTTTCTTTGTAAGTAAATTGTGCAACATGGACCAATCAGAGGGCTCCATGTTTCTTCACATTTCAAACCATTATCAGTCCATTTGGAATGGGGGCCAATGAGAAACAACCATGCTTCTTCACAAGTCGATCTGTTTCACCTACCCCCACAAAAACTTGTGAAGTATTGGCCAATGAAATCATTCCACACCCCTTCACATGTCGGTGCCTTTGAAATATTTGACTGACAACTACGAAGTTTTAACCAATGAGGAAGATCCATGACTTAATACATTGTCATGATTTTGACAGATTATCATCGATAATCGTGAAGTTAGTGCCATAAAAATATCCACTCCCTTCTCCTTGTCATTCTTTTCTTTGGTCTCCACTTACAACTTTGAAGTAAGAGCCAATAGAAAGGCTCATCATGTCCAAAGTGTTAGAACCTATCGATCTACTCCAGGTCCTCGTATTTTCAAAGTTGTGAAAGGATAACTAATGAAATGGATCCACGTAGATCTTTGCATTGTAGTTTCTAATTCAGGGAGACTTCAAAACTTTTTGGCTTTAAAGTTGGCCATGAGTTGTCCTTTTGATCTTGTCGACATGCCTGACCCAAGAAATATTAACTTAGGTTGATTCTGGGTCCGAGAGTCTAGATGAGCTCGTTGTCTTAGGGAAATGCCAAAATGTTGACATGTAGCCTACCTCAACCGATGATTTACTACCACATGGCCCTTGGGCCTTGGGCCAAGACCACCGAGCCTGTCATGTGTCCCCGCCCGACTCTGACGCTGAATTTGATGATCAAATGAACTTCAATCAGATTTTTGACATATCATCTTAATAAAAATCCAAGCCATGTGCATTTTTTGAATACCAATGGCAGGGGATTTTGGGCTAGGGAATTTCACAACCGTTTGACCGTCATAGACCTAGAAAAAATGGATAAGTCCATTTTAAAAGTTGTTAAAGCCAAAATTAATCAGAGGGTAATTTTAGATAATAATTTAGTAACCTATTGAGGTAATCTACCATTATATTAGATCATTGGACTTATTCATTAATTGGGAATGGAGTCAAGCCCATTTTTTTAATAAACTAATCAAAAACATAAAAATCCTTACCTTGGGGTTGTATGAAGCTCAAATGGACTTAGAGAGGTCTAAAATATTGAATTTGATATGTCAAGCTTTGAAACACCTCCAAACTATATGTTTTTCCATTAAAACTTTCTCAAGCTTGAGGTGAATCCAGAATTGACCATCTCATTATATAAAAAAATTGAATTTGATTTTATGAGAGTGAAATTTTGTAAAAGCTCAAGACTTCACTCTATTTTCTTTGCATTTGATCTACTGAGACAAAGTGTGTTCATGTGTAAATTATAAAAGCTATAAGACTTGAAACTAAACACCTAAGAGTTTCAAATATTTAAACTAACCTAAAAATAACCATCAAGATAAGAGCTTAGGGAGGATAATTTCTTTAACATGCATATAAATTTGAAAACAATCAAACTAACATGTCTAAATCAATCTCTACTCTTTGAATGCTAACTTTGAAATGAACCTAAGAAGATCCACGATGAAGATATTACCCAAGCTTGAGTTAATGGATGCACGATGAAGATATTAGCTCAATAAATGGGGAAATGTTCAAGGTCCTAAATGCCTATAGTTTATGCTAGAGGAGGAAAATTTTTCTAAGAAATGATGAGGGGAGGTTTCTATTTATAAGTTTTCCATTCCAAGAATGGTATGATTTTGGTGCACGTGGGACAAAAGGTAAGTCCAAAATCACTTTTAGCAAGTCAAAGAATTTTTGACTAGGAGTAAAAGCTAATTAATCATGTTAAGATAAATTAAGAAACCCAAGTAGGCTTAGGAAGCTTTCAGGAGCATCTAGAGGAGGTTTTGATATATTTTGGAAGTTTTGGAAGTGGGAGTTAGCCAATAAGAAGGTTTATTAGTCAAATGTATGGTAGGAGGATTAATCAATGTATAGTAGTTAATTAAGAGGATTTTGAGGGGAAATGAGCCTAATTGATGAAGTGTCATCAATTTGTGGGGAATAGAATAGTTAGTGCAATGTTAGTAATAAAATTTCTTTGATCAAATTATAGGTGTCTACATTTTCCCCTCTTTGGGGTGGCGTAAGCTACGCCACTTCAAAGATAGTAAACAAGATTTTTTTTTTGAAAGCTGTAGAAGAAAAATTAATATAGTGAAGGATCCCCCTCGAGTGTCGATGGGGTGATGAAAGAGGTTGATCAACGATTGAAAAGATGAAGGAAATAGAAAAAAGAAGAATTAGGGGAGATGTCTCTTGTAGAAGAGAAGAATAGTGTGAAGAGAAGAAAGGAAGCCATATTAGTCTTATTGATACTTAGTACCAATTACCCATGAAATCTAATTTTCCAGATTTCATTGGCATTTCTCATCTTCCACGTCATATTGAATAACCAAGTTGACAGGGGAGCTACCCACTTGAACGATGAGACACCAAATATTTTAGATTTATATTGAGAGCAGTGTGCGTGAATGTGGAGGAAGAATGATGAAGCTGAGTATGATGGAGAGAGAAAGGGGATATAGAAGAGAATAAGTATGAGGAAAGGGATTGAGCTAACATCCATCTAGTGCCTTTTAAACAACTTTATTTTCATCATATTGCTAGTGATCTTCATCATCGGTCCTTATTAAAAATGTAAGCATACAACAGAATTGTATAATGACATGAAAATCCATAGTACGACAAACTGTCCATTGCTAAAACACCAACTCCATGCAACATACAAAATGTAATGCAATACGAGAAAGTAAACAAGCCAACCTAACAGGGAAACAAGTACAAACACACATACTTAAACCAACAACGTCTAAGATAGTTACACAAATGTTTTGTTATCGAGCTTCAGTTCCCAAATGTTCATGTATAACAACAAGGGTTAAAAGTGGTGCCCCAAGAAAGGATACATGTGAGGGAAATATGGTGGATGCAAGGGTCTAATGAAAAATCATTCATGTGCTACGAAATAGTACCATGCAACTCGTTGTGCCAAGATAGTATAGACGAAGCTAGCATACCAAATTTGTTAATGGGGTAGATCCAAATGATCTGCGAGTTGTTATTACAGAAACAAGTGAAAATGCAAGCAAGATATAATTTTAATACAATGCATTTGGCATCATTTTAGTTGTGTTCAGTGTTTTACCAATTGTTGCAAATTTTTGAATTTTTACATTTTTTTGGATTTTTAATGATTTTTACCAATTTTTTTTTGAAAATTTCAATTTTTAAATTTTTTGGTGATTTTTGCCTTTTTAGAAGAAGGTAGGATGGAAGATCACCTAAAATAAAGAAAAATTTCCTGAGGATAAGAAACAAATGCCAAGGAGGAAAAAGTATGCTTTGATGGGACGAAAATGGGTGAAAAAGATCATTTATTAAAAATAAATATCATGACATGTTATGGAGGAAGATAAAATGAACACAACGGAAAATTACACCTCACAACCATCAGCGTGAGTGAAAAGGAATCATGTTGGGGTCAAAATGACCACATATACCCCTCCCGGGGTAAATCATCACGAGTAATTCATTTTTTACCAAACCTTTGCTGATTTACTATTGAATTTTTCTCTTACCCTTGGGAGAGATTGTGTGAGTTCGAGGTATATGAGGTGATCGAGACACAATCCAGAGTACGTGTGGATACCCATCAATGGACCCTATTTGAGTACCCTATCCATATTGTGTCCCGATTGCATTTAATGTTATTTATTAAGCGTTTAGGGATAACATGTGGGTATGCATGTGCGTGTAGATGTTCCTTTGTAGCAGTGCTTCCACGGGAACATGTATAGTAGCTTCCATATTAGGATCTCATTGTTAGCCCACCACATATCTCGAGAGGAGGCGGAAGAGATCATAATCCACGGGCGTAGGTGAGTTAGTTGCATTGTGGCCATAGTTACAGAGGGTGATAGTTCTACAAAACCACACCACTATAGAGAGAGGCGTGTTATTACGAGAGAGTCCGAGGCCATGGCAGATAGGGAACAACTACACAAATGAAAGAGATCAAGTGGTACTGCCAAAGTAGGCATAGGTACAAACAACTAAAATAGAGTGAGTACAACTACAGATTGTGGTGGCCAAGATTTTAGAGGAGGTTTCCTCTCTGCATCAATCTATCAAGGCCCTCGTCTGCTTTGACACTTGGGTTTACATGGATATGACGAGCCAGAAGCCATTGGAGAGAATGCATACTACATGTGTCTATATTATGACATAGTTAAAGAGGGATAGAGAGAACATTCGATTAATAGGATATGAACATGACTGCTTCCTAGTTATACAGGGCACCTCTATCGGCCCGGATCGAATGGAGTAGCCACTAGTATGTCGGTAGAGGGTACAACCCCTCCTCAAGGTCCATCTCGGTAGATGCGCCCCGAGTGGTAGACTTGACAATCCCCATGAGTGAGAAATTCGATCATGACTATGTTTATTTGATGTACTTATATATGTATCTTTTTGATGTACGCCTCGATATGAAGGCACATTTTTTATCGATGTATATGTATTATTTTTGGCTATGCCTCACTATGAAGGCACATTTTTATTATCTATGCCCATGATGGCCTACCATGTATCTAATGATTATATACAAAGACACATTGTATATGGACATTGATATTTTGACAGACATATACATATGATTATGATGATGATTATGGACTTTATTTATGATGTTTATGATTATATCACATGTTCTTGATTTATGAGATAACATTTATGTATTGATGAGCTAATTCATGTTCTACTTATCACATTTTGTGTATGAGATAACAGTAGATGATATCATGTTGTTTTATATGTGACACTTATGATTGTCCACGTTTTTATTATGGTCTATGTTTGAGGGGGATAGAAGGCGGACCCTCTTGCCCCTCGTGGCGATATTATATGATGTTAGCTTAGCATACATGTTTGATTTTCATGTTCATGATGATGTAGCTTATATTTTTATTGATAAATGATGTGATGATAGATGATAACAACTGTACAAGCAAACAACAAGCACAACCTAATCAAACCTAATTAAAGCAACACAACTATTTACAAGTATGCAAGATAAAATGAACTCATTTTAATGTACAACATATTAAAATAACACTTAATCTAAGTAAGAAAACAAATTCAATTTAAAGCACACAATATGAAAAATTAATGTAATCAAAACTATACAAACCAACAACTAAAAGTAAGAAAACTACTAATTTTTTTGTAGGACAGTTTTGAAACATTTTTTGTTATTTTAGCGTTATTATGAGACCATTTTCAAGGTTCTTGTTCACATTTTTTTCGGATTTTTGCAGGAAAATGTTATATATTGTTTTTGTAGTTTCATCCCTAAAAGGATTTTTTTAGATGTTTAGGGTTTTTCTCAAATTTATACAAATGTTTTTATGTTTTCTAAGTTTTTCCGAAGCTATGTACAAAAAACAAGGAAGCATGGAAGCCCCCAATGTGAGATGGGAATATAAAAAGGAAGAATGCCACGTACATATGTGCAAGAAGGTGAAGATGCAAAGGTTCCTTCAGCATGATATGGGAATGTACAAAGGTGAGCCCTTCAGCTATATACAAGAATAGATCAGCCAGATCAAGGCCACGGAGGATAGGTCCAAAAAGGATCTCAAACTTAGGAAAACCTAGCCCTAAATTAAAGCAAGTGTACTCCTAGATATGAGATAATCTTGTGAACAAAGGATCCTCCCAAGGCACCGGAAAACCATTTTTCACCCAAGGACCTGCCTAATGTGCCATAATTACATGGTTTTCACAATTGAACGACCTTTTTTTCTTGATTTTTATTTTTTTGCTTGTTTTTTCCTTTGTTTTTTAGGAACTCCATACTCAAGCATAGAACCACTTGAGATGTATTATGTTCATGGGTTCCTTTATCTCCTCACCATCTAAGTGAGCCATTTTGTATGCCCCTGAACCATACTTAATGACCACGACATATGGTCCTAACCAGTTGGGCTCAAATTTTCCTTTCTTTTCCCGATCCTTGGTGGTGTTGAACTGATTTTCTTTGAGTACTAGGTCTCCTATCTCAAACTGGTGAGGTATCATCCACTTGTTGTAGCCTTGTGACACTCGATTATGATATAAATTTAGGTGATTAAGTTCCCACATGCATTTCTCATCTAGTAGCTCCAAATCTGCTAGTCGAGCCACTCGATAATCGTCATCCTTTTCTAGATAGTGTTGGAGAGATATTATTAGGGAAGGAAGCTCAATCTCCAATGGTATGATGAGATTGCTGCCAAAGACTAGTGAGTAAGGTGTAGCACTAGTAGGAGTGCGGATGGAGGTTTTATAGGCCCAGAGGGCGGGATGGATTTGTAAGTGCCAATTACGGCTTGTTTTACTTACCATCTTTTCCATTATGTGAACAAGTATTTTGTTAGTGGCCTCTACTTTTCCATTACCTTGAGGGTAATAGGGAGTGGACCACTTTAAATGGATTTGGAAGCATTGACATAATGCTTTAACTATCTTGTTCTTGAAATACTTACCATTATCTGTTACAATGGCGGAGGGGATGCCATAACGGAAAATGAGGTGGTTCATGATGAATTTGAGATTTTCTTATCGGTAACATATGTAAGATGTGTAACCTCTACCCATTTTGTGAAATACTCGGTGGCAGTTATGATATGTGTGTGGCCATCTGAGGATGTAGGAGTGAGCTTCCCTATGAGATCTAATCCCCATTTTGAAAATGGCCATGGTGTTGTAATTGGCTGTAAAGCTTGTGTTAGTGCATGAATTAGGTTTCCATACTTCTGAAAAAGTTCACACTTTTTGACATAGTTACAAAAATCTACTTCCATGGTGGGCCAATAGTAACCTACTCTTGGCGAGCACCATGTCACTTGTGTGTGCTCCACAAAATCCTTCATGTACCTCTTTGATTTCTCGGACTGATTCAGCAAAATAAAGACACCGTAGTATATTCCCGTTGTAGCCTCGATGATAAAGAGTTCCTCCTATGAGGGTATAACGGGCTATATGGTGGATAAGGGATTTTTTTCTCAGTGTGGGAAATATTCAAAGGAAAGGTATTGTCTTATAGGTAATTGAATATGGGTTCATACTAGGGAGAGAAAGGACCAACAACTTCACATACCAGACATGATTTTGACATGTCATATGTAGGCTCTCGCAGATGTTCCATGAAGAAAGGAATTTTATTTGCTCGAGGTGTGATGTAAAGAAAAACTATGATTGTAGCCATGGTGTCTGATGATCGATTTTGTGCCCTTGGCATCTGTTCAAAATCAATGCATAAAAATTATTCCTTAAGGGTCTCAACCATCTTCTTGTATGGGATGAGCTTGTCATCCTTGACCTTATATTCATCATTGAATTGCTTGATGATTAACTGTGAATCACCACTGACTCTTAGCTTGTCGATATTCCATTTGATAGAAATTTTCAAACCAAAAATGAGTGCTTCATACTCCACTATGTTATTAGTACATGGAAAACTCAGTCAAAATCATGTGGGATGAAGTCTCTTATTGGTGTGATAAGTACCACACCAGCTCCTAAACCGTGGTAATTAAAAGATCTATCAAAGTGCAATTGCCACATGACGGACTCCTTAATGTACATCGTAGAGGCATCTAGCATATCTAGACATAGTGGTTCCATTCACCGGTAGGGAGCCTCAACTAACCCGACTAGTACGCACCTATCCTTTGAGTAATTTCTAGTTTAAAAATTCAATATCAAACTCACTTAGGAGGATGATCCAATTAGCCATCCATTTGGTGAGCGTTGGTTTAGATAGAAGGTATTTCAAAGGGTCAAATTTGGAAATGAGTTTGGTTTTTTTATTGAGAAGGTAATTCAAGATGATTTTTAAATTTGTGGGTAATTTAAATCATAGGCAATCAAAGTGTGGCTAAGGTAATAAACTGCCCTTTCTTTTTGGCTAAGGTTGTATTGGGCAAGTAGTGTACCAATAGCATATTGGGTTGTGGAAATGTATAACAATAGGGGTTTTCTTGGGGTAGGCGGTATGAGAATAGGAGGACTAGTTAGGTATTGTTTAAGCAATTCAAAAGCCTTTTGACATTCAAGACCCCAATTAAAGGTAACATCTTTCTTGAGTAGATGTGTGAAAGGATGGCACTTATCTGCAAGTGTGAAATGAATTGGTGGATTTCCTGTATTTTACCTTGTAAGCTACACAACTGCTTAAGGTTCTTTGGTGGAGGCATCTCATTGATAGTTGTAAATTTAGCAGGATCTACCTCAATCCCTCTTCTTGAAATGATGAAACCCAATAGCTTTCCTGATTATACACTGAAGACACATTTCCTAGGGTTTAATATGACCTTGTAGTCTCAAAGGCATTGAAAGATATGCCTTAGCACTTTTGGGTGCTCTTCTCTGGTTCTATACTTTCCCAAGATATCATCCACATAGTCCTCCATGATGTCATTCATCATGTCATGGAATATGATTGTCATTTCTCTTTGATAAGTGGCTCTAGAATTCTTGAGGCTGAAAGGCATCACTTGGTAGAAAAATGTCCCCCAAGGGGTTGTGAAGGTATTTTTATGTTGATCTTCCTCTATGATCTTTATATGGTTATAGCCCGAAAATACATCCATGAGGGACAACATCTCATACCTATAGCTGAATCGACAATCATGTCAATGTTAGGTAAAGGAAAATCATCTTTAGGACATGATTTATTAATATCCCTAAAGTCATGCGCACTCGGATGCCAACTAGTTTCTTTTGCACTGGCACTATGTTTAATATCCATTTTGAATAGTTGATAGGTCTGATAAAACCTACTACCAATAGCTTCTCTAGTTCTTCTTTAACCAAAAGTGCAACATGCAAGTAAATCTTTCTCAGCTTTTTGCTTGATAGGTTTGGCATCTGGGTGCACAACAAGGTTATGTATGACTAAGGTTAGGTCCAAACCTAGCATATCTATGTAAGACCATGTAAATATGTCTACAAATTATTTTAGCAACGTCACAAATGTTTTCTGTTCCTATGCCGAGAGTGAAGCTCCCAGCTGTACTATTTTTGGATCCTCTTTTGACCCGATGTTAACATTGATAGTCTCCTCAACCAGAATTTAGATGTATCTTCCATTTGTGTAGGATCAAGGGGAGATTAAGATCCACTTCTACAGGTGGATCAAAAATATTATCATCTTTACATGGGTCAACTATATTTTCCATTTTTTTGTCCACAAGCACCTCAAAGAGGTTTTCACTATGTGACTTAGACTTATTCTTTTTGAAAGGTTAATCTGTAGGAATTTTTCCCTTGCTTATTATTTTTTTGATTAAGAGACCACACAAATTTTCCTCTTCCCCAAAGTACATACATGTGTTCGATTGATGGAGAAGCCCTTTTACGGTAACTAATTAGAATGGCATCCCAAATACCCATGAGATTTACAATTGCCTCATCATTTTTAAAGAAATCAACTGGCACATGAATTTTTGGCCCTAATCAATGAGGTCGGGATATACAAGGGTAATTTGGAAATCAGCTTGGGAATTGGATTGGGAAAGGGTAAAGACAATGGAATCCAAGAACAACTAGGTAGAGGAAGTCCTCGTACATGCTACAATATGAATCAACATAAAAGTATGAATTAGGAAAATAATCCTCACATTTTGAAGAGGTTTCATCCATTTATAAGTGTGGGGCCCCTAAGGTTTAATTCCAAGGCCATGTTTATTTGATTTCCTAGGGGGATTGGGATAGGCTCTAGTCTACCTTGTGCATTTGTGTCACACCCAAATCCCTGATAGCCCATGATGTACATCATTACTGTGTGCTTTGGTGTATTCTAGAGCTTGGTGACATGCAGCTTTTGTTCCTTCGGGGATCCAACTTGTAGGTGTATCCAACATTTTATCATCTGACAAAATACCATGAGGAACAAATTTTTCAAAGGGACTAGGAAAATTATCCTGAGAGCTTGTGAACTAAAAATCAGGCCTACCACGTGTTTTAGGTGATAGTGAGAGGTCGAGAGACCAAAAGGGCCTATTGAAGCTCGAGATCTTCACTTGGGCCATATGATCCAACCTTCATCCCCATGAGGAAAAGGGAGAGAGTGATGAGGAAGGATCCTTATTATCATCCTACAATGTGTCAGGATCGACTTGAGCTTTTATATCTTCTATTTGTAATGGTATAACAATGTCCGCTAAGGGAAATTCATATGTTTCCCGAGAAAAACTATCATGGAGAGTAGATGAATTTCTCGGGTAGCGAAGAAAAACTAACATGTCTAAATCAATCTCTACTCTTTGAATGCTAACTTTGAAATGAACCTAAGAAGATCCTTAGCAATCAGATTTGATTGTTAGTATGATCTCAAGGTTTGAGAATGGAGTCTCACCATTAATGGCTATAAGGCCATATGGTTCTCTCCATATTACTCAAGCTTGAGTTAATGGATGCACTATGAAGATATTAGCTCAATAAATGGAGAAATGCTCAAGATCCTAAATGCCTATAGTTTATGCTAGAGGAGGAAAAGTGTTCTAAGAAATGATGAGGAGGAGGGTTCTATTTATAGGTTTCCCATTCCAAGAATGGTATGATTTTGGTGCATGTGGGACAAAAGGTAAGTCCAAAAAGCACTTTTAGCAAGTCAAAGCACTTTTTGACTAGGATTAGAAGCTAATTAATATTTTAAGATTAATTAAGAATCCCAAGTAGGCTTTAGAATCTTTCTGGGAGCATCTAGAGGAGGTTTTGATATATTTTGGAAGTTCTGGAAGTGGGAGTTAGCCAATAAGAAGGTTTATTGGTCAAATGCATGGTAGGAGGCTTAATCAACATGTATTAGTTAATTAAGAGGAGTTTGAGGGGAAAAAGGATCCTAATTGACGAAGTGTCATCAATTTGGGGGAATAGAATAATTAGTGCAATGTTAGTAATAAAATTGATTTGATCAATTTATAGGTGTTTACACAAAGAAAGCATCTAAAGTTTCTGAAATATGCTTTTTTGACAAGTCTTGAATAAAATGAATCAGATTATATCATGACAAATAAGGAAGCTATTGCAGAGTTTTGGATCACATGTTGATTTGGAAATGAAGTTCATGCAATTAAAACTATTCCAAGCATTGAATTTGACCAAGGAAGAGGCACCACAAACTCTTGACTGCAATTGATCTCTTGGGGTCTAAAAATGTACTTTGAAAGCTGCCCCAACATTTGATTTGGCCAAGAATGTTGCTCGATTGAAATGGACTATGCAAAAGTAACCAAATCACGGAAAAATGTGTACAAACATAAAAATCATACATGCCCACAATTGGAAACATGCGAGAATGTGCACAAGCACTTGTTTTGGAGAAAATAAACCTATTCTACCCAACTCCAACTAAAGAAAAAGGAAGCTAAACAAATATTGAAATAATTAGGGAGAAATAGCATCCCTTTCTTACAATTTTAGACCATGTATTTGATTTTGTAATGGACATGGCATTTAATAAGAGTGAAAAATTAACTTGAAGTTGGTTCTTCACCCTTTTTTCCTGAAGTATCAACAACAAATAGAATAAATACCTCCTTTGTTTGATCTACATTTAGTTCTTAGAGTTTTGATGTTGACTTTCGGTGCTTTAGATATCATCCTCATGCCTTGAAACAAGCATGACTAGTTGTAACTCTAATTTTGGCTCCAAGCTAGCTAGATACCTGATTGGGCAAGGGGATTTTGGAACCAATGGACTGATCCTTGTTGTTTTCCCATCACTTTAAACATAAATCCCATGAATGGGATTGTCTTGCAGAACTTTCCTTGAGGTGGGGAGTGTTTGTAGGCTAACTTCGACTTTTTGGTGCCTCTATAAACAAATATTCCTCAAACTATGCCTTCTCCACGATGACTAATTTTGTAATTTTTTCATCATATTTCTCCTACTCAAGTATTATGTTTGAAAGATCAAACTCTTCTTTATTTTCTTCATGAGGAAAATTTTGGGAAGGATCTTCTTTGATGATCTCCTCCATGGTAGGTTCATCAACAATATCAGACTCCACAAAAGAAAGCAAGAAGCCTTAAATGATGTCATCTTCATTTAAAGTCTCTAAATTTGATTTGTCTTCCTCCATGTGCTCCTCTTCTTTTGGAGTTGATTATTCCTTATTTTTCACTTTTCAAGTTGAGATGAATCAAAAACCTCTGAGAATATGGTGCCAACATGCACACTACATTCAAAGAAAATAGATTGTTGGTCATCATATTATTGCACTTTCTCTTCTACAAAATAAGCCTCTACTTTGTGTTCTTCAGCTCCAACCTCTTTTGAAGGCTTAACAAGTAGTGGAATTCGATTGAATTCAAACTTTGTAGCGTAATTATTCAAAAAAATTATAAGTTCTTCTCTACTAGGCTCTTCAAATTGCTGCCCTCCTTGACTGATTTTTTTATTTTCTTCTTCCCAAAATGGGTTTGGGAATGCAAAAGGAGGGTTGGGCTGAATTTCAACTTATTTTTGCACTTGTTGAGGTGGAAGGGAAGATGCAAAATCTTCTTGTGGAGGAGATGGAAGTTTGGAGGAAAATAGGGTAGAGGATTGATGGTGGGATGGGAGGGAAGAAGATGGAGAAATGGAATTCTCAATGTTGGTAGGAGGCAGAAATCTAGGGGTATGAAACTCAGGCTAAGATGGTGTAGATTTTGGAAGAGGAATGAGAGGGTTGTGAGATGGTAATGTAGGATTTCCCCATTGACAAGGTTTCCAAACTCTAGATTGGTAAACCTCCAATAACTCAGCCCATTTTGCAATATTGGGCATCATCTCAATTATAAATTGTAGGTTCTGCTAAGGGCTAAACCAGTTTGGTATAGGAATAATCCATGGATAAGGGACCCTAAAACCAATCTTGGTGATTAACTAAATTTGACTAATATTAGGAGGAGTATAATGATAGTTAATATAATCTATGAGGGCATAAATGTTGTAAATAAATACTCTAAAACAATATAAATTGGATAAATAATTAAACTAATAGAAATAAAACCCTAATGTACAAGAGTAAAGTGAGGAAGGAACTCAACCAATTGTAGATGACCATCGTAGAGTGTAAGTAAGTATTACAGAAATTCCAGGAGAAGGAATGGTTTTATAGAGGTCTTGAAAAGAGTGGATCTGGAATATCCGAGCAAACTAAAGCACGTAGGAGGGTACTGGGGGCATCCAAATAACTAATATGTCAAAGTGTGTATGATCAAGTATTTTAATATGCTATGTACAACATGAAACAATATCACTTGCATGAGACAAATTTGGATGCCCCAGGTGACTAGTATAGGAAGGGTAGAAGGTGAGCATCCATGCCACGTGTTGGAGTCTGTATCTACGATCACACTCAACAAAGGCATGAACATGTATGTGTGGATGATATAGATAATGACATGTAATAAATCAATCTAATGTGTGTAGTAAAGTGATCATGTAAAACACCATAAAAGAAGAGTAATTTCCCTAAGACAATGCAATAATTTTTGGATGGGTGGAATGGAATGAAGATGGAATGATAGGAGCTGCATGCCCCTCAAGTAGATGGAAGTGTATACAATGAGGTTCATTTTCCCCCTTAGATATCAATAATGAACTATAAACGAGAGTGCATCATTGGGAAATGTTTGAGTAGTTTTTTTGTGTCTAGCGCCGTAATAAATGCATATGTGTAGAGATGAAATGTAACATGTAGAAAGGATGTGCATGAACCCTATATCTGAAGCTTATATCACAACTTGTTTTATGGATGAGTGATTATTTGGCCTAGGCGTATATCACTACATGAAGAAAGGAAGGGTGATGATTAATCCCTAAGCATATATCGCTATATGATAAAAGGACAAGTGATGGTTTAGCCCTAAGCTTATATCGCTATAAGATGAAAGGATGAGTGATGATGTAACCTAAGGTGTATACCACTACAAGATGATATAATGGAGGTGCCGATTCTGAATAAAGTGTATACCACTACTAGATGATATGGTGGAAGTGGTGATCTATCCTAAAGCATTTACGACTACTAGATGATATGGTGGAAGTGGTGATCTAGCATAAAGCTTATACCACTACTAGATGATATGGTGGAATTGGTGATCTAGCCTAAAGTGTATACCACTACTAGATGATATGGTGGAAGTGGTGATCTAGCCTAAAGTGTATACCACTACTAAATGAAATTAGAGTGAGTGACGATTTAGCCTAAAGCATATGTCACTAGCCTAAGAATGTTGTATAATGAAATGTCACATGATGAGTGTAAGGTCCATTTGATTGGTAAACCCTTGGCAGTCGAGTATGGACCAAAGAACTAAAGTGTGTCATAGGGTGGTGAGTGTAGCGTGTAGAAGACAATGTAGTATAAATGACCAAGTGATGAATAGGATATGTAAATGTGCAGTATGTTGAATGCGATGCTAAAGGTACAGGATATAATGTGTAAAATGAAATAATATGTGTAGATAGACTAGTAATGTAGAATGTAGGAATGAAATGTAAAGCTAGACTCATAGGTAATGTAGACTAGTGTAGTATGCAGAATATAGATGATGTATAAATGTGCCATGTGAAATAGCCTAATGGTGTATGTAATACATAGAATGACTAATATGTGCATGATGAGAATGTAGTATAATGTAGCATGTAGACTAAGTGTAGAATGGATGGTGTATGATGCACAATGTGTGTGATAAAGTGTAAATGTGTAGTGCCTATAAAGACACGGTGTATGGTTCAGTTTAATGGTAATCCCTCAAAATTCAAGTGTGAACCAAAGCACAAGAGTGTTTCATTAGGTAATGACGATGCTAGGAAGTGAAATGCATATTCCTATGTGAGAATGCAAAGATGATAGATGCGCGAGTGAGTGGGAGGGTATTAGATGTTGTTCCCCCTAAGAGTATATCAATGCATAAACTAACTAATGATAGTGAAGGATGAAGGTCCTCCATCTGATATCTTTAGGCATGAAAGCATAGGGCCATGTTCTAATAACAATGGTGTGTTAGATAAGTGTTGTGTCGGTGAATGAATTTTATGCACATGCGATGGATGAATATATGATGAAGATTGAGGCATAGTAAAATGCTTTAGCGATGGATATCTATGTGTTGTGAAACGTGAAGGTGATGAATGTGGAATAAATCAAGGTGGGGATCAACATTGAGATGTAGTGACTACCCAAGGAATAGGTCTATGCCAATGTGTAGGTCTAGTGGAATGATTTGGTCATGTAGACATCACTCGAGTAGGTGAAATAGAAGTAGATAGCACTTTTAATAACATAGAATGAGACGTGTTAGAAGAGGTGGATGACACACAAGAAATTGTATGAGGAGATGATGACAATGGGGAGATGGAGGAACACCATTAATAGAAATGAATTGGGATTTGTGAATGAATTTAAGTCACAAGTGATTCATAGATATGATAGATTGAGAACAACAGATCCAATTAAGGCCTAAAAGTAGGTCACATCCCTCAACTATGTTTCTAATAAGGAAAGGGACAAGCATGGTAAGAGGGCCGATTATGACATGTAACTTAACAACACCAAATGGTTTGTAAAAGGGGTACTCGATTTACGATGGAGGGTAACCGATAGCCCTAAGGAGGGACATAGAACATGCACTAATGGGCCATGATGGGTCAACTTTAGTATTGTTGATAGAAGTCGAGCCGATAAATGCATGGATGTGTAAATGATTAGATGTAAATGTAGCATGATAATCGGGTTAGAAAAAGAAATGACTGGTGGAAAAGTTTTGGTGTTAGCAAATAAGAAATTGAGAGCTCGGATGGAGAAGGTATGACATAATTAGTGAAGGAATCAATCAATTTTGTATCATTTTTGGGTAATGGGTTGTTAAAAATTTTAAGTTTATGATTTTCATTAAAAGGTGTTACTGCTGCATATTCTAGATGCTCAATTTGGCCATTGTCAAGAAAATCCTAAATGAGATGTCGTAACCAAAAACACCAAATCGTGGAATGTCCTAAACATTGGTGGTAATCACAATAAGATCTTTCTTCGAAGTTACGCCCTTTGGGTTCAGATGGATCAATTTGTAAAGGTGATGGTAAGGTAATAAGAAAACTATTGATAAGTTGTGGCAGAAAAACTCTTGGTGGTATACTAAGATTAGTAAGAGTATGTCTGTAGGGTTGAGGTCAAAGCTCCCTATGAGTAGAGATGACATTAACAGTAGGTTGTTTGTCCATAGTTTTAGGCATAAAATTTTTGTATTGTGGTTTAATTGGAATATGATGTTGGGGTAAATCACACCAAATATACAAACATATATTCATATATAAGAATAAAAGCAATAAAAGTGGAAATAAACTAGAAGAAATAATACACAAGATATAACGTGGTTCACCTAGTGTGGGCTACATCCACTAAGAAATAGCCAATATATTATTCAAATCTTTAACAAAGGATATACAATGAAGATTTTTAATTTTCCACGCCTCTCTATATGTACAGTACTTTCTTCCTCTCTATCTTATATTTTTATCTCTCCAAGAATTCCTTCTTACAATTCTCCCAATCTTAATGAGTTTATTCTCACTAACACTAGCTTTCTACCTTATATATGCATATAAAAACTTAGGGAAATTTAGCTATGCAATTACAATCATTATATCAACTTTATATCAAAGGTTAGATCTAATTCCCATGAGTTAAATAAAACAATCACACACAAGCAACCGATGTCGATTCACGTAACCAATGTTGGTTGCTCCTTTCCTTGATTGATGTTGGTCCCTAGGTGACCGACGTTGGTCTTCCGAGTGACGTTGGCTCACCGTGTATTCCAAATAGTTAATAAAACATACTAATGTGAAGAAATTGAGCTCCATAACTCAAAAATCTCCCATTTAGAGATAAATTTCTGCACTATATTGTACAACTCCATTCTTGTATCCTTTCCTTAGACTTTTTCTCCCTCTTCAAGTCTCAAACTTGAAGACCAACAGAATTAGAGTGAAGCTCCAACTTCTCCTTTTCCAATGGATTTGTTAGCATATCCATAGGGTTCTTATTTGTATGAATTTTCTCCAGTTTCATTTGCCCATCCTCCAACACCTTCTATATGAAGTGATATCTCAACTGAATGTGTTTCATTCTTGAATGAAATGTTGAGTTCTTTGCCAGATGAATCACACTTTGAATATCACTATATAATATGCAATCCTCTTTCTCCTTTCCCAACTCTTCCATGAACCTGCTCATCCATATCATCTCTTTGCTAGCCTTTGTAGCTGCAACATACTCAACCTCTGTAGTAGACAAGGCCACAACCTTCTACAATCTAGAAATCTAGCTAATTGTCATCCCACCTACTATGAATACATATCCAGTGGTGCTTCTCCTACCATCCAAATATCCAGCCATATATGAATCAACATAGCCACATAAAGAAATATTTGACCCTCCATAACATAACTGCATGTTGGATGTCCCTCTCAAATGCCCAAAAATCCATTAGACTACTTTCCAATTATCTTTACTTGGATTGGCCATAAATCTACTCACAAATCTCACTACATGTGCAATGTCTGGTCTGGTACAAACCATATCTTGCATGATACTTCCAACTATTGAAGCATATGAAACTCGTGCCATGTACTTGACCTCCTCATGTGATGTAGGACACTGATCTTTACTCAATTTGAAGTGTCTAGCCATAGGTTTACTTACATGTTTTGAATTCTCGCATGTTAAACTTTTCGACACCTTATTGATATAATGTTCTAGAGACAAATACAATTTCTTGTTCTTCCGTCTCTGTGAAATCGCATGCCAAGTATTTTCTTTGCAACTCCTAAATCATTCATTGTAAATGTATGAGCTAACTTTTTTAAACTCAACAATGCCCTACATACTAGATCTTGCAATAAGCATATCATCCATATATGGTAACAAAATAATATAGATTCCATTTTCAAGCTTCTTGAAATAAACACAATGGTCATATTCACATTTCATATAACCATGCTCATGTATGAAACTATAAAACCTCATATACCATTTCCTTGGGGCTTGATTGATCCCATACAAGTTCTTTTTCAACTTGCACACAAGTTTCTCCTTACCCTTGAATCTATACCCAAGTGGATGGTGCATATAAATATCTTCCTAAAAATCACCATGAAGGAAAGCCATATTGACATCAAATTTATCTAAATGTAAATATTCTATTGCAACTAAACTCAATATAGTACAAATAGAAGTCATTTTTACTACAGGATAAAATATCTCACCAAAATCAATACCTGATTTCTATGCAAATCCTTTTACCACAAGCCTTTCCTTGTATCTTTTCTATCCACCCTCTTCTTCCTTAATCTTGTAAACCCATTTGTTCTGCAATGTTATTTTACTTGCCATAAACTTAACCAAATCCCAAGTCTATTTTTGTTCTAATGATTCCATATCCTCATCCATGCCATGCTACCACTTCATGTGGATATCCTTCTACATATTTTTTCAAAATATATGGTTCACCATTATTAGTCAATAATAAATAAGATAAGGAAGAAGAAAATATTTCTGGAGGTCTACTTACCCTTTGTGACCTTCTCACTACGATTTGAGGTGCGAGAGGCTCAATCTATTCATTCGAAAATTTGTATCAATATCGAGACAATGACCAACGTTGCTCACCTATAGCCAATGCCAGTTTGTCTAACCGACACCAATATGGATCTTCTATAATCGACGTCGGTTCATACAAATTGTAGACACCCATAATTTATCCTAAACAATTTAAAACACTTAAATTGTGCTAATTATCACCTTTCCCGTAAGTTAACGACATACCAAAGAAAAGCGCTCACCTTCTCTCCTATTGTCATTAATTAATTACACTATGCTAATTAATTAAGTCATATATCCAACAAAACCCTAATTAACGACCTTCCATTAATAAATCCCCCTTCTATCAAGGAAGTCACAAACATTGTTGTTGGATCTTACCACACAAAGTGACTTTGTTAGTCCCACCTCTTAAAACTGTCAAAAATCTAAAAATAAAAAACAATTCAAAAATATAAAAACATTGAGAAAACACAACAAAAATCAAAGGTACAAAGATCAAACATTGCAATTAGGTATTGTGTACACATGGATGTTTCTTTCTTCCCTTCCTTGCTATTCTTCTACAAGTCTTCCTACCATTTTCATCCCTTCGATGATATTCTGGTTAGCCTATTCGCACGCATTTTGCGACAGTTCTCTCTATGGTATCTGTTTGACCCTGGTCTTTTATCACCTTGGTAAATTAAAGAATGATTGACCTCTTAGAGATCCTATCACATTCAACATCTAATAAACTTGTTGCGAAGAACTTTTGGACATATTTGTTGACACTAGCCAATGTCGTCATCACAAGTCACTTCCACATCCTTCCATCAAGCCATCTGTGGTTCTTAACCCCTTGTTAAATAAGAGAGCTGAAATAAGTTTTCAGAAAGCAAAAGAATCAAAATCAATCAATAATCAAAAGCTAAAAGCTATAAAGCAAAAGTAAATTGATATATTACTCTCTCTTGGGGTATTTCCAATAATTTCTATCGGGCTATGGACACTGATCGGTAGATAAATGTTGCGATTAGAATCAAATGCATCTCTGTCGGGGCTATGGATCATCCCTACACATTTTGTAGGGTATCTTCACTTGTTGTCTATTAAATCTTCCCTTCAAGAGGTAATAAATTCCACGTGCACACACTGGATCTTTATGAGTAAATAGGATTAGTATGTTACCAAGTGTCTTTTTTGGACCTTGTTTAGACTCTTACTCTAATCCATATCTCGTCTCACGATTTGTGCCTTTGGTTAATCACTTCTTCATCGCAAGGATTCTAAGCTACATTCATAACATTCACATCATTCTTCTACTTTGTTTAGAACATCCATGTGTATAAGATTACTTGTTTGCGATGTTTGTGGACACATTTATCACCTTTCACAGAAACAATCTTCTCCTTCCTTTCTATCATGTGCTTTTAGGCCAAATTATGCTTTGGGAATCCTTGATCCTTCCCAACACTTCATTTGTTTACATTCATCATCATGTTGAACCTATCCATAATGGCCTTGGGCCCCGCTTCTACACGTGAATATTTTGCCTTTGAATAGTCCCACCTAATCGTTGGGGCACTTTTTGTATCTTCACCTTTCGGCACACATGTGGCCTTATGCCCTTGTACATCCCATCTATCACTAGGGGCATCCATGCTTCCTCGTCTTCCCATACATACTTTCAAAAAAACTTTCAAAATCAAAGCATTCAAATATGTTAGAAAAATAAAAAAACATTCAAATATGTTTGAAAAACTTCTAAACAATGTAAATCATCCTACAAAATGACGCTCTTTGGTTTTAACTTGTTTATATGTGTGACTTATGGATCATCTTAATCTACCTATATCAACAAAATCTAGGCTGATTACTTCGTCAGCTCTTTCTAGGACAAACGAGTTGCCTAGTACTGTTTCGTAGTGCACATTGCTTTATCATCAGACCCAAGTGTCCTCCGTTATTCCCCTCGCATGTATCCTTTCTTGGGGCACCATCATCAACCCTTGTCATTAATTCACACAGGTCATAACTGAAGCTTGATAATAAAAACATTACATTATGTTTCTCTGTTAGTTTAGCTTATTTACTTTCTCGTATTGCATTGCATTTTGTATGTTGCATGGAGTTAGGCATCTTTTACTTTCTCGTATTGCAATGTATTTTGTATGTTGCATGGAGTTGGTGTTTTCAACAATGGAAAATTGTTCGTAGTATGGATTTTCATGTCATTCTACTTTTGTCGTATGCTTATATTTTTCATAAGGACCGATGACGTAGATCTTTTGGCAATATGATGACACTGAAGGTGTTCCAATGCACAGGCTAGAGGCTAGTTCTTCTCTCCACTTCTCCATATTTCTTCTACATCACTTTCCTCTTCCCACTATTCTTCCATCTTACCGGACATTCTACCCCTACCCCTTCTTCTATCTATTTCTCACCTTTTCGATCATTGATCATCTTCCTTCATCACCCCATCAACACTCGAGGGGGAATCTCTCATTTCTACTAATTTTTCTTCTATCCCTTCAAAATTTCATCTCCTACTATCTTTGAAGTGACATCACTTACACCACCCCAAAGAGAGGAAAATGTAGACACCCATAATTTAGCCTGAACAATTTAAAACACTTAAATTGTGCTAATTATCCCCTTTCCCCCAATTTGGCGACATATCATCAAAAGCACTCACCTTCTCTCCTATTGTCGTTAATTAATTACACTACGCTAATTAATTAAGTCATCTATCCAACAAAACCCTAATTAATGACCTTCCATTAATAAATCTCCCTTCTATCTAGACTAATTAATTATTAATAATTAATTAGCTTCCCTTTCATCTAATCAATAAATCAATATTTAATTGATTTAATCCCCTTCTATAGTCTAAATCATGCTAATATTCCTCTAAAAGATTTTATAAGCTTGCACATCTATTAATTAAATCATCTTGATTAATTAAAGGCCCCCTTTATCCACATGAGTCACTAAAGGACAAACAAACCCTCCTAAAGTTAACTCAACCCTATCTAAACCCCCCTTATCCACAACTAACTCAACATCCCTATTATCCCACATGCAAAGGGATGTAGTGATTCCTTTATCCATTGGGCTATATAAAGAGCCCTCCTCCTACCTTTACACTTACACCTAAATTCCTTGAGAAGACAAAAGCAAAGCATATAGCAAATAGACTAAAAGCTTTCCTTTGTTATTCTTGAGAATTCACCACTTGAAGAGTTAAGCCTCTTTTCTAGCCAAAGTGCTTGGGTCATATGGGAAGAGTCAAAAGGGTCTTGTAGCCCAACTTTGATAAGCTCCCATTCCTAGGTTCTTGGATATCAAAAACAACTAATTTGATTGCCATGGAGCCTACATAGGTCCATTTACTTATTTTTGGTAATCTAGAGAAGTAGAGGTTTAAATACTTTAGCATGTTAATTCAAAGTTAATGCATTATGCTTAGTATTAATCTTGTTTAGCTCTCATCTTTGATGGTGCTTAGATTTTGTCATTAGCTTTGTTATAGAACTATTTAGGTGGTAGTTCTTATTCATCTAACTTAGCTTAAGCACAAAACCATGCACACATGAATGGCATTAGTCTAGTGTCAACCGACACCGGTTCTTGTGTAGACCTGTAGGTGTCACTTTTAAATCTAAGAATGCGTTTTCATCCAAAAACTTTTCAACTAGTTCATCTCTGGGTACCAAAACTTGATCCTGTACATTTTCTTTTCATTCCATTCAATTTCATGACTCCTAAAAATCTTAGAATCTTCTAAATCCTTAAAAAAATCTAACATCACGGATCCATAACCAATAAAAGTACATCTCTTGGATTTAACATCCAACTTCTTTCTATTTTCTTTATCAACATGCACAAAATCTTCTGAACCGAATACTATAAGAAAAGAAAGATCTACCTCTTTTCCAGTCCAAACTTCTAGTATTCCACCATCTAGTACACTTGAAGGCCCACAATTAATTAAATAAACCTTCGTGTCTAATGCTTCTACCCAAAACTGTATGGGTAATCTGTATGTATCCTCATGCTTCTTGCATGTTCCATGATTGTCTTGTTCATTCTTTTTGCAACACCATTCTCCTGTGGTGTTCTAGGAACCATTCTTTCTCTGTGTATTCCATTTATTGAACAATAATAATTGAAAACCTTGTTGCAATACTCACCACCATTGTCATATCTAAGGCATTTTAACTTTGAATTTGATTCATTTTCCACAAGGTCTTTCCATCTTTTAAAAGTCTCAAAAACATTAGATTTACATTTAATACAATAAAAACATACCTTTCTTGTGGAATCATCAATGAAATTCACATAATATTGGGATCCTCCATGAGAAGCTATTTGGGATGGTCCTAACACATCTGAGTGCACAAGCTTGAATTTTTCTCCTTCTTTGTTAACCCAACTTTGAAAAATCTCACTCTCTTTTTATTTCCAAATATACAATGCTCATAGAAATAAAGATCTACATCTTTCAAATTTGATAACTTATCCTTAGCCTTTAAGATCTACATTCCTTTTAGATTCATATGGCCAAGCCGATTATGCCACATGATTACATCTAAATCTGAAGTAGATAGCACAGAAAAGGAATCATTAATACAGGTAGACAAATAAAATTTTCCTACCTTCTTGCATCTTACTACAACAAGATATCCCTTGGTAACCTTCTAAGAGTCGGCTTTGAATGTAACCATATAACCAAATTCACCTAGATGTCCTGTAGAAATTAGATTTCTCCCGAGGTTTGGCACATGCCTCACATATTTCAATATCCATGTATTTTCATTCTATAATTTTAGATGAACTTCTCCTTTACCAATAATATTACATGGTTCATCATCTCCTAAATAAACATGCCCAAAATTACCCTGGACATAATTTCTGAAATAACCCTTATTAGGGGTAACATGGAAAGAAGCTCCTGAATCTAAAACCCATGATTCAATTTTACTATCCAAGGAGAGAATAAGGACATCTTACATTACCTCGAAGATGCAACATTTTCCTCTTTACCTTTCTTTGGTACATTCTCTTTGTTTTCCTTGAACCAACAATCCTTCTTTGCATGTCCTTTCTTTCCACAATTCCAGCAGTTATTCCTTTACCTCTATATTTAGATATGCCATTCTTAGACTTTTATTTCCCATTATTCTTTCTCTTAGATCTCTCCTTTTTCCTTCCTCTTCTTTCTACATTCAAAGAATTTTTAGATTATAATTTTCTTGTACTTTTCCTGTGTATTTCTTCATTCAAGATTTTACTAACCACATCATCAAAATTTAAAATATTAGAAGAAGATGTTGCATTACTAACAACCATCACCAAGTTATCCCAACTATCTACAAAAGAGAATAGAAATAAAAGTACTTTCACTTCATCATCAAATGGAATATTCACTGATTTTAATTGATTTACAATAGACCGGAAATAATTCAAATGAATTAATGCATTTTCAAATTCTTGCATCTTAGAATTAAATAATTTCTTCATCAAATAAACTTTATTTGAAGCACTAGGTTTTTCATATAAATTTGCTAAGGATTTCATAAAATCTACTGTGGTTGCTTCTTGATAATATTCAAAGCCACAAATGCTACCAAAATCAATATTATAGATCCTGAGAGCATTTACTCACAATAATTTTCCATTCTTCATCAGTCATCTTTGTATGTCTTGCCTTTTCATCCAACGATAAGTATAGATCTTTCTAATATAGATAATATTCCACCTACATCTTCCATAATTGATAATTTTAGTTGTAAAAATTATCACCTCTTTATTTTCTATCTTTTTCCATTGTTGTAACTTCCACTCAATCAAAAATCCCTCTATGAGTAAATTTGTCAACACACAAAACCATTAAACAAGAAATCTCTAATACCAGTTGTTGGGGTTAATCACACCAGTTGTATAGACATATATTCAGATCTAAGCATACAAGAAATAAAAGTGGAAATAAACCAGAAGAAATAATACACAAGATATAACGTGGTTCACCCAGTGTGGGCTACGTCCACCAAGAAACAACCAATATATTATTCAAAGCTTTAACATAGGATATACAATGAAGATCTGCAATCTTCCACACCTCTCCGGATGTACAATACTTTCTTCCTCTCAAGCTTATATTTTTCTCTCTCTAATAATTCCTTCTTTTAATTCTCCCAATCTTAATGAGTTTACTCTCACTAACCCTAGCTTTCTAGCTTATATATGCATATACAAACTTAGGAAACTTTAGCTATGTAATTACAATCATTAGATCAACTTTATATCAAAGGTTAGATATAATTCCTGTGAGTTAAATAAAACAATCATGTACAGGAAAATGATGTTGGTTACCCTAACCAATGTCGGTTCCTCCTTTCCTTGACCGATATCGGTCCCCGGGTGACCGACATCGATTACTGTGTATTCCAACAAGTTAATAAAACATGCTAATGTGAAGAAATTGAGCTCCACAACTCAACACACGAGTGGAGGATGAATTTTTTTCCTGATATGTAAGTTTCCATATGGTAAAAATTATTCTTCCAAAGCTTAAGAGTGTGACAAAGTTAGTCAAATGCGGAATATGTCTCAAAGAGAACACTCTCTTGAAGTGGTGGTAATAGACTATGAATAAATACATCTTGAAGCTCAAAATCCACAAGGACATTAGTCATCTTAGCTAAGTTGTGTTTCTAACATAAGACATAATTAGATAAGTGTTCACAAGGGCCCTTGCTTGAGCTATGCCAGTTGAGCATAAGAAATCTTAGAGCCAATGTTGATAGAAAAATGTGTAAGAAATGTGTCAGCTAGATGCGTGAAAGAGACTACTGAATGGATAGGTAGGTCATAGAACCAGTGCATTGCATAGTCTTGTAAACTGTGAGGAAAAAGCTTAGTGAGAATGGTATGGTCATCCGCATAATCGAGACATGTTACATGAAAAGTGTGGAGATTCTCTTGTGGGTCACCATGGCCTTTAAAAATGGGTAATTTAGGAGAGATGAAGTTGGGTGGAAATGCATAAGTAGAAATAGTTAGTGTAAAGGGGGTATGTAACAATGAGGTAGAATCTAAAGATGGTGATCCTTGAGATGTAGCAGATTAGAGCTGGTAAATTTGATTTTTCAAATCCTGATATAAAGATGTTAAATCAAGATCATTTTAAGAAGATTTGAGCTACATATTATGAGTACCAAGGTGAGTAATGGGGGTGGTAGTTGTAAGAATAGGAGTGGAAACATAAATAGGTAGAGTGGAGACCATGGGAGCCAAAGAAACAACGACATAAGTGGAAGTGTCCAAATCACGCTGAAAGCAGAAATCAAAACATGCAAGACATGTGGAAGATGAGTGGGTTTTTCACACAAAGCTTAGCGAAAATAAATTCTAACATTAAGTTGTTCTTGGTCAACATTAGTGTCTTCATCATAGGATTTTTCACTATCAGAGGCTTTGATTTCATGGAGAGGAACACGATTGGAATTATCTAAAGGGTTTTCAGCCATAGAGGTGGTGGTATCATCCATTGACCTATAAGTATGATGGGAAACTGAAGGGAGCTCACAATACTGAAGATATCCAAAACGACACTACGGGTAGTGGGCATAAATTAGAAGAAAGAAGAGAAAAATCGCAAGTCATGTTCACCAAAATGATTAAATAAATTAGACTAAGATTAGGAGGATTATAATGATAGGTAATCTAATCTAGGAGGACATACACGTTGTAAATAAATACTCTAAAATAGTATAAATTGGCTAAATAATTAAACTAATAGAAATAAAAACCTAATGTGAAAGAGAAAAGTGAGGAAGGAACTCAAATTGCTTGTAGATGACCATTGTAGAGTGTCACAAGTAAGACAATAAATTACAAGAGTAGAAATTGCTGCACATAAGTCCATAAAAGAGTGGATGTGGAATATCTCGAGTAGACTGGAGCACCTAGGAGGGTACTAGGGCACCCCAGGGCACCCTAGTCTCGAAAAGCTCAAGAATTTATTCTTTTAGGGTCAAAAGATGACTTGTGACCTTCACTATGTGTTACACTTTGGATTTAATGAACTACACCGAGTGTATCAAATAATAGAAGATGAAATGAAGACCTACAAAAGGAAAAGGACGTATCAAAACCCTAAAAATAAATATGCAGAATGAATGGGTCGAGGTGATTCCTCGGTTGCCACAATATTGGGCTTACTAAACTGAGTGCTACACTACATTTTGGACCCAAATGTAGTTCTAATGTGTGTGTGCATGTCATGCCCTAGGTGCTCTTGTGTCAGTCACACTATGTGAAGTATCGAGAAATAACTAAATGCAGAAAATATAATAACATGTGGGCATGGAATAGAATAGAATCCCTCCCCTATGAAGTGTGTGTTGATGCAAATCTCCTAGCCTTGATGCATAGAACTATGTGGATGTAAGTGATGTAATGGATGTAACTCTAGATGGAGTGATAGTAGTAAATGACGCTAGGACCCTCATTATGGTCTCATAAATTTATATTTATATGGTTCTCTTAATCTAATTTCATAATTAACCCCGACATGGCCGACTAGGAAAAAGATAAGGATGAAAAATGGCTAGAAAGAGCCCAAAAAGTGGTGGGAAAGTAGAAAAGGATCGAGCACCCTGGGTGGGACTTGGGCACCTCGGTGCAGGCCTGGTGCCCCAAATTTAGGATGAAATGATGGGAAAGTGCTAAAATAGACTAGGCATGTATACAAAAATATGCAGGGAATGACGAAATAAAAGGTAAAATAATATGGCCAAAAGATGGGATTAATTAGTACTTTCTTCACTCAAGAAACTTTTAAATAGTAGTATGAGACAGGGCTAAATAATGTCTGAAGTGCATGATTTTGTGACTACAATTGGTTTCCTTCATATTCCTCTCAATCCTCATTTTCACCATGTTCAGCTCCATTGTTTGAATCTTCCTTTGGAAAACAACATTTTCCATGGAGTTGCCACCATCATCTACATAACTTGTTCTTCATAAACATTTTGGTTATAAAAATAACCACGTGGCTCAGTTGGGGTTGGATTATTGGCTTGTTCTTCATGATGGTGATCATAGAATTTATTTGGAGGATAACTTTGAAAATATGGGGATGGAGAGGACTGGTTTTACTACTGCAAATGAGAGTTACAAGAGGGAAATAAATTCATGATTGCAAAAATTCATGAATGAAATGAAAAAAGAAGATATGGAATGAAATAATGAATGGAAATGGATGGAAGAAAAGGGAAAGGTATGTTGATGAGATGATGTGTTGTTTGGATCAGTGGAGTCACCATATATGCTTGAAACATGCCTCCAAAGGATGAGATCTCACCAAGAGCACATCAAACTTGGTGAAATGAAGATGTAAACTAGGATACACACTTGTGAAATATATATCTTTCAAACTTATCCTTTCAGTGTGTGCCAAAATTGTTACAAAAATTATCACCTTAGGATTATCTAATGATAGATCCCTACTTTTTGCTAACATGGGACTATCTCCAAGTTTGGGACTTGCATATTGAGATAGACCTCTAGAGAAGGCCAACTTCCTCTACCTAATCTAATTCTACAACTACTCCAAAATAAGGAAATGCAGCTAACTAATCCTAAACTAACCATGTCAAGGGACTAGGGAGAGAGAGAGGGTTAGAAAGATGCATGAAAATGAAATCCTAAGCTAAAAGGAGGTGATAGCACCAGAAACAAGGGTGAGAGACACTCTAATGAGGGAGAAAGAGAAGGAAATGGAGAAGGGAGAGGCTAGACATAAGTGACATAGACCCAAGCTTCATTTACCATCTGTTCTCACATAAAACACAACAAAAATGAACTTGCAAGGAGAAATACATGCACAACACAATGCAATAAGTAAAAGAGAGGCAAGGTTGTAGCTAAAATGAGCTAGGACAGAAAAATGTGTCACAAAACAAGATTTATTACAATAGAAGTATGCACACCATTATAGTTACAAAAGAAGGTATAAGAACACATGCCAATCCCAAAATTGAGGTTTGATAGCTCACAACTACTTTGGAACAAATTTGATAGAGTTCCATTACAGTTTTTGAATGTCCATCCCTTTCAAAATGAAAGGTTTTACAATATATAGCTCGAATGAAAGAGAGAGAAGAGAGAGAAGATAAGGGACACGAATTTTATGACTACAACCAACAAAATTCTACATTAAAATATTCTTCCAAGTAAATGGACACCTTACAGAGCCATCATTCAATCTATTATGTCCTACAGAAGAAAATGAAGCCATGCCTCATCAAGTCTGGTGGTTGAGCTACTTGATTTGATTAATTGCATGCTCAAACAATCCTCTTTTTCTTCAAAAAAAAAAAAATTTCCATTTTGACCAACCGAAATCCATTACAATTATATTTTGAACATTTCAAGTTGAAGGGATCAAGGAGAGATTTCCAACAATATAAATTTTGTCCAATTTGGAGCTCGAGATCAAAAGATATGGCCATTTTTATTTTGACTAGTCAAGAGGAACAAGAATTTGACACGTGAAAACTTTTGATTGGCTCGAGAGATTGACCTCTAACAACATATGCTTGCTCTTCCATTTTCCATGTGTCCACATCCCATTGGGTTGTGGTATCGAGCTTTACTTCCTCTCTTTTCCTTTTCCTTTTGTTTGTCCTTATACCTTTATGAAAATACGGGCCAATGAGACTTTGCCACATTATTTTGGGGAATCAAACTATATCTTCTCTTTATCAGTCAATTGTGCAACATGGACCAATCAAAGGGTTCCACACTTCTTCGCATTATAGACCCTTTTCATTCCCTTTGGAATTTGAGCCAATGAGAAATAACCACACTTCTTCGCAAGTTAGTCTATTTCATCTACCACCATAGACACTTACGAAGCATTGACCAATAGAATCATTCCATGCCCCTTCACATGTCGGTGCCTTTGAAATATTCGATGACAACTATGATGTTTTTACCAATGAGGAAGCTTCATGACTTGATGCATTGTCATACTTTTGACAAAGATATCATTTGGAAATCATGAAGTGAGATCCAATAAAAAATTCACCATGCACTTTGCTTGCTTGTCATTATTTTCTTGATCTCCACCGACAACTATGAAGTAAGAGCCAATAGAAAGGATCCTCGTGTCCGCAATGTCAAAACCTATCGGACACTTCCTTGAGTCCTCACATTTTTCAAAGCTATGAAAGGAGAAATAATGAAATGGATGTACATAGCTCTTCACATCACAGTTTCTAAGTCCGAGGGACTTAGAAACTTTTTATATTTGAATTTGGTATCGGCTATCCTTTTGACCTTGTTTGACTTTCCCAAACGACTAAATATTACATTAGGCTGATTTTAGGGCCTAGAGTTTGAATGAGCTCATCTCCTTATGGAAAGGCCAAAATGTTGACACGTAGCCCGCCCACCAATAATTGGCCACCACATGGCCCTTGGGCTAGGACCGCCGGGCTTCTTCCATATGTCCTCATTGGCTCGACACTTGATTTGATGATGAAATGAACACCATTCAGATTTTTTAACATAGCCCGCTAATAAAAATCCAAGCCATATGGATTTTTTAAATGCCAACGGCTAGGGATTTTGGGATTGGGAATTTAACAGTCGTTTGACCATCACAGACTTGCAAAAATGGCTAAGTACATTTTTAAAGTTGTTAAAGCCAAAATTAACCCATGGGGTAATTTTGGTTAACAACAACCTATGAGGTAGCCTGAAAGAATATATTAAATTATTATCACCAAAATTTTAAGTGGGATTATGGTCCCTTCTATTGATGTTCAAAAGATGAAAAATTTGTCAACATAATTGAATCTAGTATTCACTTAGAGAAAGGAACATTGTAATATAGTCAATGTAAATTTTAATAAGAGATCTAGAAAAGTTTTAGAGTAGAAATGATGTTTCCTTCAATTCTAAAGACACATTGTGTATTATATTAGGTGTAAAGGAAACCTTCCTAAAATATTTATGTTTGGAATGAAAAGTAGAGGATAAAATTGTTCAAAAGATATGTTTTTGATGACTGATTTGTACAAAAATGTATCTCTAATTATGTCTTAGGGATTGAATGTTGTAGAGGAATCAAATATTTGGAGCAAGAAAATGTTAAATAACTATTTATCATTTTAAAATGTTATTATGATGGTACTGCTTAACTATTTTGTATGTTGAGATTTTACAAATATAAGTTGGGAGTATTTATATTTTCACTGATTATAAGTTGAGAGTATGAATGTATAAGTTGTGTGTGAATTATCAAAAAAAATTTATCGTAGCAAAAATTTGAGCAGTTTTTATTAATCAAATATGTATTCCTAAACTAATTATGATCATACTTAAATACTATGTTTTGCTTCCAAAATAAGAATTCTTTCTTTGTGATTATATGAAATGAAATAACTACAATACAGTTTGAAAAGATTTTCCACCCTGAAACATTACATTCGATTAAAAAAATCAGAAAAAAAAATTCCTAGTAGAATAATAAATGAGGAACACCCTTTGATTTTTTACCTAATTCACCACCCACAACCATTTGATTTTTTATATAATAATAAAAAGGGATGAGTTTTTTAATTTTTGGATTAATTCAACACCCTTAACTATTTGATTTTTTTTTTCAATTACAGATAAGAACACATGCAACATGAAACTGATAATATCCTATATAAATAGTTTTTAGCACACACCATCCACAAGGCTGACTCGTCACACAAGTTATAAAAAATGAGTGGTGTCGAGATCAAAACAAAAAAATATTTTCTTAGACCAAATGTGAAATATTTCTTTCAATTTTTCAAAATAAAAATTAAAATAACGCTATAGACATCGGTGAGAAATTCAAATGTTGATGACATGATTCCTTCGTTCCTTTGAAACATTGGCTTATAGGTTGGCATATTTGAGTTCATATTTACACAAGAATATTTTGTCGAGTCCAAATGTATTGATTATCAATGTTCTGGAAATCCTAAATTATATTTCAAGAATCTTAACTCTGTTTGGCGGTGGTTTAATGCTTCGTACCATTGTAAAACTACAACGCTTATAGATGACTCTTTAGAGAAAAAAATTCAATTATGTGGGGAACTACATAATTGATAAAACATTTAACATATTTTTTAATTTAGTAGAAAGCTACTTATTAGATGAGTTTTGTCCTTTGTTGCAACCATTGAAGGATGTAGAAGACGTTCGGGATGTTATTAGATTAAAAACCCAATTATAGAGAGCTTATTTTTGGAATTTTTCTATGATGTTTTTGGTTAATTTGGGAACCCATCTTCGGGAGAAGTGTTACAATAAAATTCAAAAATATTGAAAATTTTTTACTATAGTTCTACCTTTAGTAAGGGAATTTTAATTTTTCATATCTATGTTTCAATGCGAAAATATATCTGGGATGGTTTTATAGTTAATTTTAATTAATTTCATATCCATATTTAAATATGAAAATATATATGGAATGGTTTTATAGTTAATTTGATATCCATATTAAAATATGAAAATATATTTGGAATGGTTTTATAGTTAATTTCATTCTCCTATATTGGATCGTCATTGTCATTAGTTTCTTCAAAATATCTTCTGTAATTATCTGGTTACGATGATGTTCAATCACATCATACTAAATGAGCCAAGAAGTGCCTCACATATCTTAAATGTATTTATCCTAGTGGCTGCTAGGTCACAAGGTGTTTTAATTATTCAAATATGCATAGTTTAATCTTAAAGACATTTTAAAACGATAAGAACCTTATTCCAAAGCATAAATAATTCTTAACACTACTAGCCAATATAAAATAGAAACATGTTTTGTTTATTATTTTTCATATCAATGTTGGATTCCCTAAAATAATTAAATGATTTTTCCTAGATTCATTAATTTAATCTGTAATATGATATATTGGACTCCAAAAGGAGGTATAATGGGTTCTAATATTTTAATTTTTGGATTCCAATATTTTGATTTTCGGATTCCAATATTTTGATTTTCAAATTCTAATATATGTAATTTTGGAGTACAGTAAATTCCAATATATGTGATTTTGGATTCCAATATATGTGGTTTTGGATTCCAATATATGTGATTTTGGAGTTAGTAAATTCCAATATTTAACATTTTGGAATCCAAAATTAGACTCAATATTGGCTATATTTTTTATGCTCAAACTAGAATAAGTACGAGATTTAGTGAATATATATATATATATATATATATATATATATATATATATTATAATTCGATATTCAACATTAACTTCTTAATTTTGATTTTAATATGGGTGTTGATGATCGACGTAAAATCAGTCAATATTGTTGGCATGTGGTCCTATTAGGTGTTGTCATTGATACAAAACCACATTAATGACAAATTGGATGTTGGATTATGGTCTTATGATGTTATACATGATGCTAACATGATGATTCTGTTTGGTAAAGTTAGATTAAGTAAGGATTACTTGCTCTTACAAGCCTATTTAGGTGCATAGGTGATGTAGCATGATAGTATGAGCTTCTTGGGTCATTTGGAAGCATGTTGAAATGATTGATAAAATTTTTAAGAGTGTTTGGGCATTCACATCACTAGCATGGTGCATATATAGGTGGTTCACTATGTTATAGGTGCTCATTTGGAGAAGGTATGCATGTTAGGAGCCATATGATCCCATGGATGCATGTATTTAGGTGTATCATGGAATATCATGTATTTTTGGGTCATTTTCATAGGTTTTATGATCATTTATTTCTCTCTTTTGATTGACCCTAGCTTCTACATTAAGGAACATACATGTAGGAAAAGGTAAGTCTTAATGAATGGAGAGATTGAGGAATAGATTTGAAATTATTATGATTGGATATATTATAGGGATTTTTCATAATTCTTTGAGAAAAATTTCAAGTTGATAGGATGTGAATTTTTCAAGATATGATAGTTTATGTGAGACAGGGTAAAAAACAAATGAAATTCCAACTCGAAGTTGAAATTCTAATGCTCATTATGAATTATAGAATTTACATAGGACATTATGGATTTCAAGGATGATTCTATAGTGATTTTATAAGGTTTCACAAAAATAATCAGGTCATTTGATCATCACATTTTTATGAACAAATGTTAAGAAGATAAAGTGGTCTAAAACCCTAGTTAAACCCTATCTAGGAGCAATGCACGAAAAAGAAGAGGTATAGTGACCCAGATTTTATTGGTTCATAAAAATTTATGATTGTATTATGTATAGGATTCTCTTATATTTATATAAATGTATGGTTGAATTCATGGTGATGAGTGGGCCCCACTCAAACAGGTCAATTTCTAAAGAAGAAGGTTTTGGACAAGGTTGTCCAAAGGAGTAGCATGAAAAATTGATGGTGAATGATGTATGGGAGCTGATATTTATGTATATGTAGGTTTTAGGAAAATTTCATGTAGGTACATGGTCATTTGAGGTCCATATATGTTGACTGGTCAAAGGGAAGTTTTGAGGTCTCAAAAACAGGTTCGATAAAATGGGCATATGTTGAACTACGGATGGATTTTGAAGATGATTAAAGTTTTTTTGGAAATATGATTCAAATATATTTATAGTGATATGATTTTTTCCTAATTATGATGTTATTTGATAGGGTTTCCAAATCATTGCAATGGAGGACAAGATGTGTTTTGGTGCAAGTTTGGAGTTGTTTGAAGCATGAGATGGATTGGTTGATGCTTTCTATCACATATAATGTACATAATTATTAATTTGGAATCAATGAATCAATTTTAGTTCTTTCATTTATGTATAAATTGTTTTATGAGCTAACCTTTGCAAACATCTTGTTTTAGCAGGTTAATCTAGTGAAGACAAAATTAGTTGTGGTTTGAGCATGAGGTTGATTCAAGGCTTATAACTTGATAATAAGTGTTATTAAATTTATTCCATTTCAATAATATGGTTACATTACATGGTTTCCTCATGTTGAATTTATTGTTTGGCCTTATGTCAGTTTATAAGATGATGAAGGGTGTAGGAAATAGTTGTGTTGAGAAATACAAAGTGCACTAGGCCCATTAAATGAAATAATTTGATTGGTTCAGAAAAAATAAGACCATTTATGAATGTAATATGATATTTTATTCATTTTAAGGTTTTATGAGTCATGAATATGTATTGTTTTTGTGTAAGGTAATTTTTATCTTTGTGCCCATGGGGTTTTGAGCCATTTTTGGCACATGTAATGAGATTTTTGGTTAGGAAAACATGCTTGGGTCATATGTGACCATTGAAATGAATGTATTTTAATTTAATGAATACATATGGGTCAAATTTATCATGATTTACTGACCTCCTTTGGGTTGGAGAGAAGAAAAGCATATAAAAGTGATGTTTTGGGTTCATTTTTGAACTAGTGCTCTTGGAGGGAAGAAGTGCAACCTAGAGGAAAGTGTTTTTAGGTATGAGAGAATGATTTGACATCTGAGGAATATAATGACATGTTGAGGAATATTATAGTGCATGTGTGCATGTGGTTATAGAAAAGACAAGTGAAGAAAGAGTAAGATTATGAGAGATTGAAGACCTAGGGTTTGTCCTAGGGTTTTGAGTTGAATTAGTGATATCCATCAGTTGTGGCAAAAGAATTATCAGATATCAAACATATTCAGGTGGCTGAGTTGGTTCTTGGTCATTCTTTAGGGGTTTTATCCTCCTTTTGGAGTTGGTTCTTCACTAAATTAGGGTCCAGGGATCCTTATAGGGTTAGTGCTCCTTGTGAAGTTGGTGCTTCACTAAATAACTTTTCTTTGTGTAATATAAGCATGCTTTCAATGGGTTTTATTCCACATGAGGGTTTCCCACTTATATATTGTGTTTATGTGCCTATTCTAATGTGTTTTGTTTTTTTTATGTTTTGTGCACTCTAAACAAATAATGGTTGAATGGATATGAATGATTAAGAGTTAATGGTTTTTGATATTAATGGTTAATTGAATGATAAATTTGTAGGACTGATTCACCCCCCTCTTAGTCCATTTTTCTTCCAACAATCGGTAGAGATTGAGTCCTTATGAAGCATGTTTAGCAGCTTGAAGGAGATAATTTTAAGCCCAAGATTTGGATAAGTATTCTAGTATTGAGGCCATATTGAGAATAAGGATTGAAATAGATCAATCATGTATTGAGGCCTATCGAGTTCAGTTCAAGGATATGAAGTTAAGCATAGTCAAGTCAATCTTGCTTTGGAATCTCAAGTTGAAAGTTTGACCAAAGCCCTAAAGGAGAAAGAAGACTCTCATTTCAGGTATGAAGAAAAATTGAAATCTCTTGAATCAAATTTAGAGGATGATTCTAACAAGTTGAAGATGTATGAGAGACTTGAGAAGATCTAAAATCTCTTAATGGTGTTCTAGAAGGTCAAAAGGCCATAGATGACAAATTAGGCCTAGGGTTTCAAGGAAAGCATGATGATGAAGCTGGTCCAAGTTCAAAATCAGATGTGAAGGTGACTAAGAGGACTGATTTGAGAAGGTATAACTCAGTTAGACAACCTAATGCTATGAGGTATGGCTCTTTATTCAATGGATATTGTTTCATTTGTCATGAGTTTTTTCATAGAGCTAGAGATTGCAAAAAGAGGGCTCCAAGGAATGAGGTAGGTGTCTTCAAAGGTGAATGTTTTTCATGTTGTGAATATGTTTATAGGGCCAAGGATTGTGGTTGTAATCTCAGTGTATTTGAGCCAAGAAGAAAGAGGGATGTTGTTTTCTTTAATTGTAAAAATCTGGTCATATAGCTAGATTTTTCCAAAACAAGAAGAATTTCATTGTGAAGTCAGCTCCTATGGTCAAAAAGTAAGTTGCTCAGGTCAAGAAGGTTAACAAAACTAATTCTCATCCCACCATGCAACATATGAAGGTTTTCAAGGAATATTCTAATGCTATCAAGTTGGAGAACAAGGTTAACAATTCCAAGTCATCTCAAGGGAGTATGTTTTCACTTGTTGAAGAAGATCACATGTTTTTGAATGTATTTCAAGCTCTTGTGTAAGAAAAGTTGAATAAATTATGCCTCTAGGATACCTCCAAAGTGATAAGGTATGGAAAGTGACTCTTTCCATGCATCTTTCAAGTCCTTGTATGTTATATATGTACGAGTTTGTGAGTGTAGTTATTTTAGGTGCATCCGTCATAGTTATGTGTCTCAATCAAATGAGTATATGGTATATAAGTGTGCATCAAATTATTCACTAAAATCAAGGATGTGTGAATTATACTCATGTTGTCTCTCAAGGTCATTTTTCATGTTAAGTAAGTATCAAAATGTCAATATCATGCAAAATATATCTATGTGTATCCAAGGTTCTTAGTAGTATATTAGAACTGTATACTGTCATAGTGAGATCTTGTCCATTACAAGGGGTATAATTTTATGATATTATAAGGTCTATACTTCTTCAAGGAGATCATGGAAGTATGTTTGTCATGTTGAATGTCATAAAATGTTGTTAAGAGGTCCATCGGTATTCTTACTCCAAGTAGTTTTTGGTTCTCAATAATGTCTATGAAAGTGTCTTAAAGTGCTAATTTTTATGACTAAGAAGGTTTAATCAGTGTGTGTAGGGTGGAAGTTTAATTTGATGTCTCCAATGTGTTATACCATGATATTTGTTATAAGATTGTGTAGTTCAAGGTATCTTGGTTTGAAATGCTCCATCCTGGTTGTGTGGTTCAAAAATAGGTCTTTTATCATATCATGAAGTTGTAATTATTTTTTTCAAGAAGAAAGGGATGTCTTCAGTCAAATATCAACCAATGCATGAAATTTGATACTCCCGGGGAGTTGGGATTCTTGTAAGGTATATCGAGCATACCAAATGGAAGTGAAGTGTTTCTATATGATATCTCAGAAACCTTCCAACTATGAAACTACTAGTTTGATCTAGTTCAAGATGTTTTTGGTATAAGAATGAAGAATGTCTGGTTCTTCAAGGAGTCTTTGCTATATGATATCTAAATATTTGACAAGTAAGAGGTCTAAGTGGTCTACAAATATTTCATCATGTCATGGTCATGTGTTCTCAATCTAAGCATTGGTGTGTTGGACGAGTAAGGAGTCTATGTTGAATAAATGTATCAAGAAGGAAGAAATTTTTATATGTGAGGCCTCAATCAGTCTATGTAAGTATGTCATGAGCTATAAGTTCTTAAGATAGGTGTGTTTATATGTATAAGGTGTATGTGATAGTTTGATGTGGTCATATTTAGTTCATGTATATGTTCTTTATGTCCGAATGTTGCATTCTCATTATGTGTGGTTGATCTGAGATAGTTGTGTATGATCATGAGTCTCATTTTCATGTCTATTAGAGTAAGTGTATTTGGAATTATGAAGTGTGTATCCAAGTTCCTGAGTCTATGCTTGGTAGTATTGAAATTATATGTTTCTCAATGAGTTTCTTTATCTCTCGTGAATGTTTGCAATGTTTCAAGATATATATTTTTAACATGCTTATTATAAGAGCTCCAAGAATTCTCAAGAGTGGTATGGTCACAATCAAGATTTTTATTCATGGTAATGTGTCTTGTAGTCTTGATATCATTGACTAGGGAAAATTTTAGTGGTGAATATTCATTAATTCACAAATATTCCAGTTTTTGAAATTTGAAATTGGTGAATTTTTAGGGTACAAGTTAGGACTAGTTTGCCAAAATTTTCTGGGTACAAGTTAATTTTAGGGGTCAATTCACCATTCCCATGAAATAGAAATTCAATTTTAGGGGTACCATCAAATTAGGATAAAAGAGGAAGATGTTCATAAAATGGCTTTAAGGACTCATGAGGGCCATTATGAGTTTTTGGTAATGCCTTTTGGTCTTACAAATGCGCCCTTAACCTTTCAAAGCTTGATGAACACTATTTTTAGGCCATTTTTAAGGAAATTTGTATTAGTTTTCTTTGATGACATATTGATTTACAGTAAGACATGGGAAGAACACTTACAACATGTAAATAACATGTTGGAAGTTTTGGAGAAACATACTTTGTATGCAAAGCCATCCAAATGTTCTTTTTGTGTACAAGAGGTAGAGTACTTGGGTCATATTGTATCCCATGAAGGTGTCAAAGTTGATCCTCAGAAGATCAAAGCTATGGTGGAATGGCCAAGGCCCAAAAATCTCAAAAATCTTTGTGGGTTCCTAGGACTAACAGGGTACTACAGAATATTTGTGTGGGGATATGGTAGAATAGCAACCCCACTCACTTTGCATTGCTAAAGAAGGATTCCTTCCATTGGACAGACGTAGCCACTAAATCCTTTGAGCAACTAAAGGAAGCCATGTGCAGCACCCCAGTTTTGGCTACTCCCAACTTCTCAAAAACCTTCATTGTTGAATGTGATGCTTTAGGATCAAGATTGGGAGCAGTTCTAATGTAGGAAGGAAGACCAATTGCATTTGAGAGTCGTCAATTCAAAGGAAAATATCTGCTCAAACATGTCTATGAGAAAGAAATGATGGCTATTCTTCATGCGGTCAAGCAATGGAGGCCCTATCTCATGGGTAGACACTTCAAGGTAAAAACTGATCATGATAGTCTCAAATAATTTTTGGAGCAAAGGTTATCATCTGAGGAACAAAAAAGTGGGTAATAAAAATGTTGGGTTATGATTTTGAAATCGTATACAAAAAGAGTAAAGAAAATGTAGTAGTTGATGCGTTGTCTAGAAGGGATACATACGCAGATGCCTTACTATGTGGAATGTCCATGTTGATGGATGATTGGGTGGATGAAGCAAGATTGGAATGGAATTAAGATAAGGATACACAATCTTTAATACGAGAATATCAAACAAGGATCTATGAAATTAGGTTATACTTGAGTAAAGATTCTGAGTTGAAGCATAAGATTCTTGCAGAGCTACATGCCTCACCTATTGGAGGACACTCTGGGTTTTTTAAGACATATCATAGAATAAAAAGAGAATTATTTTAGGAAGGACTCAAGGGGGATGTACAAAAGTTTGTATCAGAGTGTTTAGTGTGCCAATAGAACAAAGGGGAAACAATTAAGACACCAGGTCTATTGCAACCCTTACCAATTCCTAGCCAGAGATGGGAGGAGGTCTCCATGGATTTCATCACCAGATTGCCTTGTTCAGAGGGTAAGAATTTTATTTTTGTGATTGTGGATAGGCTCACAAAATATGCCAATTTTTGTGCCCTATCACATCCATTTACAACTAAAATACATCATGACTATTTTTTTGGAGACAATTCAAAGGCTACATGGAACCCCAAAGATAATTGTAAGTGATCGTGATCCTATTTTCACAAGTAATTTTTGGATGGAATTATTTTCATGTTTGGGTACTCAGCTAGCTCACAGTTCATCTTATCATCCTCAAACTGATGGGAAAACAGAAGTGTTCAACAAATTCTTAGAGGAGTATTTACGTTGTTTTGTATCAGATAAGCAAGAAAGGTGGATTAAATGGCTACCACTGGCAGAATGGTGGTATAACACATCTTTTCATACCTCTTCTCAAATGACCCCATTTTTAGCATTATATGGTTACCATCCACCTTCTATCACTTCCTCCTTGAGGGTGCAAACTAAGGTTAGAGATGTTGAGGAACACATTCAACATCAACAATAGGTTTTGGCTAGTTTGAAGGAGAATTTAGCATTAACACAAAACAAGATGAAACAACAAGAAAATCAACACCGTAGTGAAAGACATTTTGAAATTGGTGATTGGGTTTTATACATCTCTAGCCTTACAAACAGATGTCCCTAAAGCAATAGAAAAAGGAAAACAAACTTGATCCTAAATATTATGGCCCTTATCAGGTTCTATAGAAAATTGGTAGTGTTGCTTATAAACTAGAGTTGCCTCCATCTTCACACATACACCCAATATTCCATGTTTCATGCCCGAAGGAGGTTATTGGACGAAAAATTGAAGCCTAGATAGAGTTATCAAAACTTGACGAGGAAGGAAGAATCATTTTGGATCCGAGAAGATTCTCGCAAACACGTACTAAGAGGTGAGAACTAGAGACATTAAGGAATATCTGATCAAGTGGAAGAATCTGAGCATAGAAGATGCCACCTAGGAGGATGAAGGTTTTCTGCAGCAACATCCAAGATTATTCAATGTTGAGGACAACGTTGGTTTGAAGGGGAAGGGCATGCTATGCCCTTAACCTATTGCTTGTATTAGGATATGAGTAGCTAATTTGTGGCTTACCATATCATTTTATTATATCATTTATACTTTCTCATGCTTAATAGGTCGGCCTTGGTGATGGCCATAGCATATGAATAGTATATATAGGGGATTATAGGTAGTATTTCATCATCATTTGAGCATTTGAGTCTTATTATATGGTTTTTGGAGGTTGCCCCTCGAAGTGGCAAAGCTATTCTAATTGCATATTGAGATCATTATTATGAAATATTATGTTATTTGGTGTTCTATTGTTGCTCTTAATCTGAATTATACAAGTAATTTCATTACATGAGAGCATGATTTGAAGGCTGGGAAGAGAATGATAGGTTTAGGAATATTATAGAGAATTTTTCATGTGGTTAGAGCAAAGACAAGTGAGTAAATAAAAAGAGTATGAGAGATTGAAGACCTAGGGTTTGTCTTAGGGTTTGTGAGCTAGATTAGTGATATCCATCAATTGTGGAAGCAACATTATCATAGATCAAACATATTTAGGTGGTTTAGTTGGTGCTTGGTCACCCTTGGGGTTGTATCCTCCTTGTGGATTTGGTGCTTCACTAAATCAATTTTTTTATTAGATATGGTAAAAATAGGGATCGGCTCCCAGGGGCCATTACAAAAGGAGAATAAAAAAATAACCAGCAAAAAAGAAACAAGAAAGTCTAGAAGGGAGTTAAACATGCTTAACTCATACAAAGAAGGACTAGACTTTCTATCAAGGTGGATAAACCTGTGAGAAGGAGAAACAGATCTCAAAAATGGAAAAACAAGAGGTGGGTTTTATTTGTGTAATATAAACATAGTTTCAGGTGGGTTTTCTTGCCCGTGAGGTTTTCCCACTTATATCTTTTTTTGGTGTGCCTCTTCTCATATATTATGGTTGTTTTGATTTTTTTGCACTCTAAACAAATAATAGTTGAATGTATGTGAATGATTAAGAGTTAATGGTTGTTGATATTAATGGTTAATTGAATGAGAAATTTGTAGGACTGATTAACCCCCTCTTATTCCATTTTTCTTCTAACACATATGATAGTACATATGACCCTAGGTATTGTAAATTCTAATTGTTCCTTTGATTACGAGAATATGCTTCCATTTGGTAGCATATTTATGCTATAGTTTGGTAGCATATATGATTTAGTATTTAATGTAAGGTTGTAGGTAGTATATATGCTACGGTCATTATAAATATATGCTACACGATGGTAGTATATATATGCTATCATTAGTAGCATATATTCATGCTACCACCTGATAGCATATATTTATTCTACCGAAACCGATAACATGTGGTATGGATCTAGAATTAGTTTTGTAGTTTACATCTAGATCATCCATGATTCCATATGTAAATTAAATTTGGATTGGTCTTAGGTAAAATGGCATATGGTAATAATAACAAGAAGACATGTCAATTAAAAAGGAAAAGAAACATATTTAATTATTTCTAGAAGCCAAAAAAATTGCGTACACATGTAAGATATTGTTTTGAATCCATTTGTTAGTTTAATTTAAATTCTAAAGATCATAGTCAAACCATTGTCCCTTTTGAATGCAAAAACCCCACTAATAAGTATATTCCATGTGAAACAATTAATGAAAAGAACATATCACTAGACACACCACATGGAACAATTAATCAAAATAACATGTCACCACACTCACCATATGGAATGGTTAATCGAGAATAACATGTCAATACATGAATATATTATTTATGATGACATGTTAGAGCATGAAGATAATTCTCATTATAAAATTCTTCTAAAGGAATACATTCCTAATGATGAGATTCAACTAGTACAAGATATTTCCAATTCTCAATCTCATGAAACAGATACTCAAGATAAAAATTCTAAATAGAAATTTGTGAGAAGGAATAAAACTATTTGGACAATTGGGAGGTCATTTTAAGGTAAATTGGGCATCTAAATATCCATTCATCAAACCTATAGAGCCAGAGAATGGTAGTGATACTCCAAAAAAATGTAGATGTACAATATGTAGTTGGAAACTAAAACAAACCATAGATTACAACTGAAGTTGGACACAATAATTGAGAAACATTGTGGAAAATTATATGTGATAGTCACACAAAAAGATGGAAAAAATAAAGACACATAAATGGAAAACTACAAAATATTGCTTGCATGTAAGACATGCAACCGAGTATGAAAATGAGCAGAAACATCAACTTATTAAGAAAGGGGGAACAATTAATGCATAATTTTGAAAAGTTATGAATACCAATCTACAGGACAAAAATGTACAGTTCTCTTCTATATTCCACATTCTTAAAAATGGTATACTAATTTCAGAATTTGTAGATTATAAGGTTTTGTTTCAATATAATGGGTTTATCAACATTCTAGTCACATTGGTTAGAGACCAATGCTTGGGAAATTATGAAGTGTACGAAATAATTGAAATGGAAGATTTGAAAAAGTAAAAATTAATATTTATCTCATTGTGATGAGGTCACAACAATTGAAAACATATCGTGTGTTTGCATCCACATCCACACTTTTGAAAATCATTCAAGGAAAACTCATTTGTTAGCTATTAATAACATGGTTTAAAATTATAATGTTGAAACCCTTTGTGAATTAGTTATTTTTAATTTGAGGAATTTAGTTGGGATGGATGACTATGTAATTGCTACTAAGTTGGTGTGTGTTGGTATTGATGGTGCATCAATAATGTAGGATCAAAGAAGTAGACTTTTTGTTCTCCTACAAACAAAAATTGCGCCATATATTATTCCAATTCATTTCATGGCTCGTAGAGTGAACCTTGCATATAAGTTTTTAGCACATTTGTAAATGTTGCTAAAGTGGAAAAAAGCATCATGAGTAACACAGATTACATGGTGAGTAGTCCAAAATATATTTTAGAGTTTTAGAAATTTATAATTGGATTTACTAATGGTAACAATCTCCTTAAAGAATTTGATACAAGATGTATTTCCATGTATGATTCTCCATGCAAGATTTTTGAGTAATATCCATCTTTAGCAGGAAGTTTCGTGTTTGAATACCGTAGGGAAGTTAACAAAGAAAAATATTTGTTGTACAATTTAAAAAATTTGGAAACATTATAGAAACTATGTGATATTTTCCCTATTTTGAAGGAAATTAATTTCTTAATTAAACATGCTTAAGAAATATCCATATATATATTTGACTTCATAAGGTTAAGCAAACATATATGTCTATCTCTTGATATGTTATAAAACTCGAAGAAAGTTGTAAAGGACTAGTTTTCATTAGTTATAAAACTTTAATAGATGTAGAGGATCCAAAAGCTATTTAAAATTCAATATCAATTACCATCTTTGTATTGTTGTTAATGGGATGGATATTTCAATCCACACTTTCCAAAAAACTATAGATATCACAATAGAAGATTTTGAAGAAGTTTTGTAACACATAATTTATACGACAAGGCTATATATCACACTTGAAGAAATTAATAAAAAATATATAAATCTTATCCCGTGAGATTAGAGAGCATTTTAAAAGGGATGACTTACTTAAGGATATGGCAAAGTGGTGTATCCTAATTTTTGGAATCTGATAGAGGTAAATAAGATAAGAAATTTATTTTACAAATTGATGGAAACTTTCATTAAGCATTTCAAAAATCTATTGAGTTCCAAGGATTTGAAATTAAAGGTCTTCTATTGAAGGAATTATCTTGAGGTGTCAGTCATATCATTTTTAACTAAAAATGATTTATCATTATAATTGTCTAATTGAACCAATTGAAAAAGGTACTATTACACATGATATGGAAAAATCTATATCCTAGCTTGATCGTATATGAAAGTATTAGTGAATATTTCTGATTATATGAATTGTGTCAAACAATGATATTGGGCTCAATGGAAGATGAAAGGTTTGTTAGTGCATTAACATTTGTTAAGTCAAAAATCCCAAATTGATTGGATAAAAATTTAGAGACTTGTTTGAGATTGTATGTTTCCCCTATAGACACATTCCCATATGAAAGAGCACTAGAAATATGGAGTTCTCTTTCGAGATAGGACAGGGGTTCTTTAATATAACCACCTTTTAGAGAAGATAGGAACATTCACACCAAATATGTCGTTGAGATGTTAGATAAGAGTTCGAGTTATGGAGAATGAATTAGTGATGGTACAGGAATGTTTCAACTACCTAATTTTGACTAATGATTTAAGAACATTGTATTTCTAGAAATAAAATTTCATAGAACATTTTTATGTAGTTCACATGTTGTGCTCTTTATTGAAATATAGTTTTAGTATCATTATTTATTGTTTCTTATTTACTAATCTATGAATTATTTTATTTTGATGTAGGAACATCACCTTAGAATGTTATTTAGAGTCAAGATTTCAATTTGAACATGTTTGGGGGTCAATGTAGACTAGTTGATGTTAATTGAGGTCATGAGAAGTCTTTAAAATTCAAATTATGGATTATATGGGTTTTCCTCCAAAACATTATTTGAATTTTCTTAAGTAGAATCTTCACCTTTTTCACAGTTTTGGTTCTTGTTGATTTATTAGTGAGATTCTAAGGTGGTTAAGGAGTGTAAGTGCCATGTATAAGTCCCTTTGAAGGATCCAAGTCACCTTTATTGGTATTTTGTAAACAAAAACCCTATTTCTTGCTCTTGATTTGGGCATCTAACTTGAGTTTAGTATATTGGTAGTGTTAAGTTAATAGGTAAGTTGCAAAGGAATTTAGTTAAGGATAGGGATTTGAGGAGAGAAGAGGCATATAAGGCTTAATAAAAATAGGTATAAGGTGTTTCGAGAAGAGTACGAAAAGGAGGCTCTTTTTCGGAGCAAACAATGTACTAGATAGTCACGAATAAAGAAAGTTTGAATATGAAACTTAAGCTATTCGGTGTTTCTATGATGTTTATTTTCTAAGTTGGTTTATTATATCTTGTGGAAGCATATTCTTGTTAATTTAGAATCATGAAATATTGCTAATGGGAAGAGATTTTGTTAGAAACAATTATATGAAGGTATAAGGCAATGAGTACGGTTTTCGGCAGTAAGATTGGTATTTTCCAAATCATATTTTGTTTTCTTTATTATATTCCTTCTCAAAATAGTTTTAAGATTGAAAACAAACCTCCATGTCAAGTTTCAAGACTTGAAATCTTGTGAAATGTTTTAAGAACCTTTTTTCTCTCTTACTGGGCTTATACAAAACCCTAGGCAAGGTTTGGAAAAATAGTTGTTTAAAGGGCTTAGAATTTTATTTAGAGGATAGAACTTCCAACCCACCATATTAGATATGCCTTCTCACATATTATGAATGTTTTAATGCATAACATGCCCACTTGTTGCTTTGAAATAGTCTTCTTTCCTTGTGTGACTATCCTTTAAGGGACCTAGTTGAAAGAGTCAAGATAGTGTAAGAAAGGTTTAGATTGGGAGTTAGACTACAAAAATTTGGTGAAATATTAAACAAGGTAATGGGTATTTAAAAATATATCGATTTTGTTTTGAAAACCCTTGAGTCAAAATTTATGCTTGAAAAACATTTATAAAGCGGGGCTAAAAGAGACGAGGCCTAATTAAAAATAGTAGGTAGTGGAAGAAGGGGGTACCTTGGGAGCTGAGTGATAAAATTTTATATGAGGCATAATTTCCCTAAAGGGTGCTAAAAAAGTTCACACTTTTCTTGGAATCCGTGTAGATTGTTTCCAACTATAAGCTTTGTGTGGTGGTAGAGTGAAAGAGAAACCAGGGAAGTCAATAAGGAAGTTATGGAAAGATGAATTCATCCTTTGTTTTCAATCACTTTTAATGTTGATATTACCCATGAATGATATGTTAACAAGGTATATGAAGTGTTAATCCTAGTCAAGACTTCAAATAACAAAACTTACATGTTTTAGAGACATTCAATCTTGAGTATGCTAATCCTCTTTCAAGGTGAAAGAATAGTTTGAGTGATTTTCTTTCACTAGCTTGGTGAGTTGATATGTGTTCTATAAATTCCTTACATCAATTTGGTATCGGAGAAGGTGTGTTAAGAATATAAATAATTTAACATGTGAACTCTTGAGAAGAGATAAGAAGGCATGAAGCCAAAAATAGGAAGAAAGAACCAGTGTGGGACAGAGAAATAAATTACTTGAGCAATGATTTTAATAGGTTGGAAATATTGGATAAGTTATATCTACATGAAATAAACTAGGTATATGGTTGGTGGTCAAAAAAGAGTGAAGTGGCCTATAGAGTCACTTGTCAAGAAAGAAAGAAGATATGGAATGAATGATAAGAGAAGAGAAGAAGGAAAAGAGGGAAAACATATGGAGGCTTGAGGAAAAGAAATTTTCCAAGAAAGAAACATGAAAGAAAATAATTTAAAAGGTAAATAAGTATGGATAAGAGGAAAAGTGCAAAAAGAAGCACTTGGTGAAGAAATGAAGAAAAAGAGGAAAGTTTCCAAGAAAGAGGCACTCATGGAGACATTTTGGTCTCTCATTTTGTTATCTAATGTTGTGTTTAAGTGCATGTGTATAGGTATGAATAATTTTGGGAAGAATATCAAGGACAAGGCATTGAAATTTATAAGAAATGGAGAAACATGAGCATCCATAGAGGAAAATGAATGTGATGAAAGAAGAGAGCAGGTTATTGAAGTCTATAAGGAAGATATTGAAGTCCTTTAGCATACCAATGAAGATATGGAAGAAGATATATATTCATGATTCTTTGGAAATAATTCCAACATATGAAGACAAGGAAATATACAAAAACAAGGATATTTCTAGTAATGAAGGCATATAAAATGATGTGACCATGCAACAAGCCATTGAGAAGGTAAATAGAATTTTGAATCTTGATTTTAATCATGCATATAAGAATGAGATTTTTGATGTACATATGGATGAAAATAAGAGCAATGTTAAGCTCTCAAAACTAACAATAGATCATGGATATAGAGTGCCAAAATGGATTAAGAAACCAGAATTTGAGATAGAGAGTGTAAATCCCAAACAAGGGGTTAATGAAACTGAAAAATCAAATGGAGGAAAAGAGCATAGAAGGAAGTATAGATCAGATTTCATGAAGAAATAAACCAAGAACAAGAGGACAAGAAGAGTGTGGAAAAATAAGATCACCAATATAACCAAAGAAGGAGATATTACAAATTTGGAAGAGGATGAAGATATCTTGATAAAAGATAAGAGATTAAAAGATGGAGAAGGACAAAAAATCCCTAAATTTGATGAAGACAATAGCGAGCTAGATGATCTCTCATTGAGAGAGGAAATGAAGATGTTGGAAGAGTTTAAATCTTCTAAGAATTTTGTTATAGAAAATGTAGGTTCATATAAGGTGGATGAACACCTGATGAAGAAATGTAAAAAGAGGAAAGTGTCTAAGAAAGATGAACTCAGGGAGACATTTTGGTCTCTCATTGTTTTATCTAGTGTTGTGTTTAAGTGCATATGTACAAGTATGAATAATTTTGGGAAGAAGATCAAGTAAAAGGAATTGAAATTTGCATGAAATGGATCAACATGAGCATCCATAGAGGAAAATTAATTTGATTAAAGAAGAGAGCATATTAATGAAGTCTAAAATGAAGAGACTAAGTATCATAAGCATAAAAATGAGGAGATGGAAGAAGAGATAGAGTATCATGATTCTTTGGAAATAAATCCAGGTAGAGGAATGCAAGAAAGGATGCACAAATAGAGAGATTGCAAGTAATGAAGGCATGAAAAAGGATGTGACCGTGTAAAATTCCATTGATAATGTAAATATAATTTTGAATCTTGATTTTAATCCTGCATATGAGAATGATATTTCTGATGTGAAAATTACTCTGATCTAATACACAGAATACATGAAATAGCTACACAAACAATAATTAATATCAGCAACAATATATTATTCTCACACTCATTTTTTATTGATTCACTATTTCATTACACTCCATTATATAGGATATGTATAATAACAATTCTCATAACAACCTGTCTGCATATATACAACCATACACCCGTATGGTTTCAACCTCTCACCAATATAATAATAAAAAAATACTAATTGTTTTATTATTATAAATTACTAACTTACCACATACTAACCACATTTTAAATTTACTATTTACATTTACATAGTAAATGTACTTTCACTAATTTACCATAATAATAATTACACATGTAATTATTATTCACCCATACATACAAATGGAGCACTAAGATATATTTCCTAACAACTGATGTACATATGAATACAAAGATCATGAATATAGAGTGCCAAAATGGATTAATAAACAAGAATTTTAGATAGAGAGTGCAAAACCCAAATAAGGGGTTAATGAAACCAAAAATCAAGTGGAGGACAAGAACATAGAAGGAAGTACAAATCAAAATTCATGAAGAAACAAACTAGGAATAATAGGACAAGAAGAGTGTCACAAAAGAAGAGAACCAATATAAACCAATAAGGAGAGATTATAAGGTTGGAAGAATATGAATATATCTTGAGAAAAGAGTAGACTTTAGAAGGTGGAGAAGGAAAAAATGTCCTTAAATTTGATGAAGAATATGGAGAGCTAGATGATCTCTCATTGAGAGAGGAAATGAAGATGTTTTAAGATTTGTTTGAATCTTCTAATAAGTTTCTTACAAAAAATGTAGGATCAAATAAGGAGGATGAGTTCATTGAGAATCTTGAAGTGGATCAAGAAAGATATGAAGGAATAGAAGAAAAGAGTGATTAATGTGATATTCAAGACAAATACCTAGCTAAAGAGGATAAAGATGAAATGAAAGAGAAGACCAAGAGGGTTTTTAAGGCTCAATTTTTTCCATCTAATTATTATTTGAGTTGTGTTTGTGTAGGTACATTAGTTGAGTTGGAGGTGATGACGAGTCAAGTGAAGATGATTGATTCATGCAAGCAAGATTCATCATTCTCAATTCTTGATATCATGATGCTTTGAGAAGGAAAATTTCAGAAGAAATAAGATGATTTCATAGCCATAATTAATCAAGAAATACATCATAGAAAACTAGAGCAGCGGAGGTATACAAAACAAAAAAGGAGGAAGTTAACCTTCTATTCAAGCATAGTAATTTCATATAAATACAAGTTCATTCACATAACAAAAAATCTAGTACAAACTATGGAGATCATCGTGAAGAATTTATATTCATGGTATGAAAATCAAGGATAAGAACATGTAGATAAACTTCAATTGGAAGAACAAAAAAAAAGAACCTCTTTGGCAATACAAAATCTCACGGGTGAAGCTTTTTGTTCTAGGGAGTATGATGTAGGAGCATCACCTTAGAATGCTTCTTAGAGTCAATATTTCATTTTGAGCATGTTTGTGGGGTAAATTTAGACTAGTTGATGTGAATTGAGGTCATGAGAAGGATTAAAAATTCAAATTATGGCTTAGATGAGTTTTCCCTCCAAAACTCGTATTTGAGTTTTTAAGTAGAATCTTCACATTTTTGACAATTTTGGTTATTTTTTATTTCTTAATGAGAGTCTAAGGTGGTTAAGTATTGTAAGTGTCATATATAAGTCCATTTGAAGGGTCCAAGTCAACTTTATTAGTTTTTCATAAACAAAAACCCTATTTCTAGATCTTGATCCAGAATCTAACTTGAGTTTAGTAGATTAGTAGTGTTAAGTTTCAAAGGAGTAGGGATAGGGATTTGAGGAAAGAATATTTAGAGAAGGCTCAAGAAAATAGGTAGTAGGTGTTATTGGAACATAATGATTAAGTGGTCCGCCAACCCTTAATGTATATGGGTCCATCACTAATATATAGGTTAATATTTAATAGTATGAAATATTTATATTTCTATTATTAAATATGCTAACCTAGTATATACTTTAGGTTAAATATTTAATATCATGAAATGATTATATTTCTAATATTAAATATTATAAACCAAGGTGTATTTGTCAACCATTTTAGGTTGAAAAGGTGGGTCGGGGACATATACCGACCACCTTATATAAAAAGGAATTTAGGTCCTCATTTGATATATTCGGAAATATATCAAAGGTGTGCAAATCAAGTGATTTAGTTTTACCCTTGGTAAATAGGGTTGGTAGTTATTACCACATAAAAGTTTTAAAGTAAGAGTAAAATTAAGAGTAAATGAAGGGAGGAGACAAGGTTCATGAAAATAAGGATTTCAATTTATTTCATTGGTCGGGTGAAATTACTTGTCCCCTTTGTAAAATATGCATGTTAATCTATACTCTCATAAATCTACTTGCACTTGGTAAAATTATTTTAACCTGGTCTATGTCCTTTAAACCCCTTTAATAAGGATTATGTGTTTTTTTATATAAAAACAATATACTATAGTTTATAATTTTTATGAACTATATGTTATTTTTATTTACATTCTATAAACTATATACCTTTTTTTTAAATGTATATATTTTTACATTATAAATTATAATAGGTTATTATAATGTATTAAAATATGACCACCCTAATATTAGATAGAAGAAGAAATTCTGGAATTTCACATTCTAGAAATACAAAAGTTTTGGCTTCATTAAATTTGACAGTCAAATGACCGTCATGGTAGACCAAACATAAGACAATATGACGGTCATTTAGACGTCAAATTTAACCTCGTATGTTCTAAGAAACTTTCATTGTGTTAAAATTGACGGTCAATTGTCTGTCACGACAGACCCAAAAATAAGTCATTATGACGGTCATTTAGATGTCAAATTTAAGTTAGGATCTCTTTCTATATTTATTTTTTTCAAAAATTTGATGTTGTTATGCATTCTTAGGGGTCTCTTCTTCACTTCTATATGGTCGAAATATTTTTTATATAAATTTGGGGTATAATGCAGAGCCCTTTATATTGTGGGTTATTATTTTGATCATGGGAGGTTAATTAGTATGCATTGTAATGACATAATTAGTTATGATCAAATAGTTTCTTTAGATCTATAAAATTTAGATATGATTCTATTAAAAGTGTTGTTTTTATTATCAATAAATATGTATTTAACTATGTGGTACATTGTATATTATAATGGGGTGTGTTTTATAGGTTTAAGAAAATAATGGCGTCCAACTATTTCTGTCTTGACAAAACCTAGATCCTGAATGAAGCCAACTAAAACAACATTTATGGCGAGGAAACTCTCGACGATTGTTTCTAGATCTCGAGGTTGCTCCCACCAATCGTTGATGCAGCCTAGAATTCACCGAGATAACACCCTAGATGCACGACATCACTCTACCTAGACTAAGCACTCACCTGAAGCGCACAAAGGTACCAGGTCCCTCTTTAGGGTTGTTGTAGTAAGATGTTAGTGTGATGAAGGAAGAAACATATAGATCCATAACTAATCCATCATTCTACAATGCATGCCATATTCAGATCTAGGAAAGAACAAACTTAAACAATAATCATGATTGAATCAAGAACATGCACTACTCAATTACACACAAGAATGACACTTAGATTCAGCCAATATCTTCCATCTATTAATAAACACATAAACTCCTTACAATAATGGTAATCTATACTGATACACGTATAGATCTGATATAGTAATCCATTCATATGCACATATCTCTTTATGCTTACCTCTTACACTCTGCATATACCTATATCTCCACTACTATGTGATTCACATCATATATATAGGGTGGGGACTTGCCCTTCACTGCTTATCTATTCCAAAAATAGGCCGCATGCTACTAATAGCCACGGTCGTTTACGAGGCATATGCCACACATGTAAGTGTGCTATCTATAGGCCTCTTACGCTTAATTAAGCGAAGTGAAAATCCTATTCTTAGTTCGTCTCCATGTAAAATGCTTCGATCCGATCCTCTAAAGATAGACAATGCATGGCACACACGTCTCGCCTCGTTTATGTGCTTTGCACGCCATCTTCTAAAAATAGGTCTTCATGCTCAAAATCAGCTAAGTCCCGAAAGCTGAACTTTCCCTCCATGTGTGGGTTCTTCCTGTCCCTCCGCGCCCTTGATCCTAGCCTTCTCTCCTACATGGACTTCTTATGTGATCTCTAACAAGTATTCTCTGATCAACATTACCCCACACTAATCTCATTGTCATCCCAAAAATGGTTATCTCCAAAACTAAAGTAAAGAATGTTGAATAGCAAGAATAAGAAAGAATAAGAAAGAATGTAGATGAATAAAGAATGTTTTATGAGGCAGCCTCCTCTGTATCAGTTTGAAGGATCAACTCTAGATACTCCTCCTTTATTTTGGCCTCCAAGGCCTACCACTCAGTGAATACTTTTTCTGCCTGCTTTGGTATATCCACAATAATAGACTCCAGTTCATCTTGGGTAACTTCACCTTTTTCATTCTACAATACCAACATAATGTTGGACATTGTAGTATGTTTTCCTTCCAACACATCCATCTTTTGTGCGATGAGTTTCCCAAGCTCATCTAATCTTTCCTTGTGTGGCTCTTGTGCTACTGCTAGGGCCTCGCACTTTTTCTTTATGAGTGTTAACCATTTTGCGTGGCCCAAGGTATCATCCTTCATAGCCTTCTGGACTGCATTATCTTCTTCTAGATTCTTTACCTTGATCAGTACCTCTAGATTTGTGCATATATTTAAGGCATGATCCACCTTTTTCAATTCTTCTTGGAGCGCTTGCAGTAGGCCTTTGTATGATGCAATATTTCTAACTACTACAGCCTTAGCCCTTTCTACCTCTTCTTCAGGATTCTTTGGTTTTGGCATTTTGATTGTGTCCTCTTCCAATACCAAGTCCACCAAAGCTCTAACATAATGCATTGTTGAGGGAATTGTTCTGGTACCTTAGATTTCAGATGCGGGCATGCTTTCATCACATGATCTCCAACGGCCTCTACCATGCCAATTAATGCACTATTCTTTTTACTCCAAGTCCTTCTCTTGGGTCAGAGCACACTATCACTACATCCTTTGTCTTCAACTCCTCATGCAGCGCTTTGATTGTTGCGGCCTTGTCCATGTTTCTTCTTGCAACCTCAGTAGAAACCTTTACCAGTGCATTGCTAACCTATTCATCTGACATAATAGTAGGTTTAACTGTTATGTGCCTGGCTTGAGGTGTCTTCTTCATTCATCTTGACACGCATGAATCCTCACATACATCAAAATCAGGCTCATCCATGTGGGTGTGCATTGACCATGAGAGTTGATTTCTAGTGCGAATGGTCACCATATCCCCATCCATTAATTCCCAGCCAAATAAATCCTTTTATTCTACAGTGCTTTGGAAATAGGCGCGGATGATTTTTCTGGTGTCCTCTGCATAGCCCATGAGTGGTGCACTATGTTCCCCACTCATCCTCTTTGATCTAGGACCCTTGGGAATTGTAGCTTCAAGGTTAGGAGTCTATCCCGTTACACCTTGAGCAGTCACATGCACGGATCTAGAGGTTTCCTTCTCTCTTTCTTCTCTATCCTTCATCTCTTCATATTTTTTCTCTTCCTCATTTTGTGGCTCATCTTCTTGCTTGAGTGGGGTAGGAGATGCACACTCTCTCTCCCCTGATTCCTCCACTTCTTCATCTAACTTCAACTTTCTTCTCCTCTTTGGCTCAAGCGGTCTCCTTGTGTGGAGAGAGATGAGGTGATTTCCTTACCATTTATGGGGTTCCACCTTGAGTCCTTTTTGTTTGAATACTTTCTTAAATTTGTGCTCCCCCTGCTCAACCTTCGTATCTACCTCTTTTTCTTGTCCCTGAGGTGGAGTGGTCATGTGCTTTATGACTCTTCTCTATCATATGGTTTCTTTCTTCTACGCTCCAAGCCTCCACTATCTTCACGCTCCTCTTCTTCATCCTCTACTTCAATAGTTTCTATGGGCCTTTGCACTGGTATGTTTTCCATTGTGTGCTTACCCTTTGGTGGCCCTGGGAGTGCAAATTAATTCTCCACATACTTATTATTCTCCATCTTGGGCTTCAGCTGAAGATTTACTAATGCTTCCCCTATATCAGCTACATCCAGACTTATTGGCTTAATATTCAACACCTCCGAAATGATCCTCTCAACATAGGAACTTATTCTTGGATACACATACTTCTTTCTCAATGTGTGATAGTCACAGTCTACCTTATCTGCATTGAATACCATTCGGCGCATGTGCGTGAATATGTGAACAAATGCTTGAAATACCTCGGCAGAGTAAATGCATAAGGCAATTTACACAAGGTGTTCTAGACTCCATCTCTCATTGGGAAGCGCATGATGTAGAAATGCTAATGTATAGCAAAACTAGACTTGTTTCCCCACTACTGATGGTAGGTCCTTTGGGATGCACCACTCTTCTTCAAATGCCACACAGAGCCTCTCACACCATTTCTCCACCCTTTGCTTGACATCATCTATCATGGACCTTTTACATAGATACTTACTGAACCTTTTAGTTGGTAATTTATTCTCCATGGGGTATTCCCATACCTTTTCCTTTGGCCCGTCTAACACTCCAATTTCCATGAATATCATTGATAATAGAACAGCCCCAAAGCTGATCTTCCCTCCTGTGCATGCTTCCTCAATTATTAGCTCTACAATGTAGCCTATAATATTATAGACTACTCCTTACATCTTGCACGCAACGTGTAACCACATAGTATTTACCTGTGACCACCACTCCTGATCGTTTAACTTTGTAACAAGGTGTGTTGTTGCTTACACAACTAGACAGTTCTTCAACTTGTCTATATCCATACCGTGTGGACCCTTCAGAGTACCCCAACTCTTGTCTGGTCTTTAAGATTGCGGCTTTATCTATGAGATCATTCTTTATATCCTCTCATGTGGCCTTCAAACCTATCACCATTGAGATAAGCGTAGATGAGATTCTAACTCTACGTCCTGTAAAGTAGAAGAAGTCCTCATGCACTCTGCTCATGAGCCACTGGTACAAGGGCTCATACTTCTGAAATATGGAAGCTCATATAATTGGTAGACCCCAATTCTCTTCAGAATCTTCTCACCTACATCATCATAAACTGGCATGTCATCTATCGTACGTTTGTTCATCCTCGTAGTGAGCAAGGAATCGAGATCCTTCTTGTTCTCTAAGGTCATGTGATTGTATTCGCTTACTTTGCTCTTTCTGATGTGTGAATCCCATTCCTAGCCGACGATGACTCCTTCTAGATATTGCATTTCTAAAAAATTGCTTTTGGGTGCCATCTCTTCCTCCTCAACGACCACCTTCTTCTTTCCTTTTCCCGCTACAGCTACCTTCTTGAGTGCCATTTTTACCTTGTAATTGTCTCCTCTTTAACTCTATAATTTACGAATCAAACCCTAGCTTGATTTAATTGTTCCCTAGGTGGAAACTTCATGCCCTAACTCCTCTTTGTCACCTTACTTTGCTCAAACCCTTCACCACTAGGGACACAAGCTTCTTTTCACATAGATTTGTTTGTCACGCATGGTTTCACACGTTAACCTGATCACTTAGTTCTTTGAACTTATCTCTTTCCTCAAATACTCTTAGTTGTAATGGTAATAATGAATTCACATCCCATCCTTATATAGTTTTTCAAATTTTGATGCATTTATTGCTCCTTCAGCTACAAAATATCCTCTCATTCATTGACCAAATTTTTTCGTTTCATGCGGTACATCTTTGCGCCCTAGCTATAACCTTCTAGCACACCTTCCTACCCTCTGGTCACAGACTTCTCTTTAGCGTGTACCCTTGCACTCGAGTACCTCATCACCGTACCTTCTCCTGGTAGATATCATCGCCTCTTCTTACCTCACGTTATATTGTCCTTTCATTCATCTCCATCTTTGGTCACTTTTGAGAAGCAATCTTCTTTCGACTTAAAGCACACCCGTAGCAGCTTATTCCTTTCACCTTTCAATTCCCACAATCTTTTACTTGGATAAATACAACCACCCCACAGTAAAAGTATGTGCAGTCCTCTGCACATAAACATTCTTTACATAATAATTAACTTCATGTACTCAAGGGCACTTATTACAAAAGAACAACTAAATTGACAAAGCATGAGGAAAATGAAGGAAATACAGAATTGAAAACCTAATCTAAATGGCAATACTGCCTTATTACAAACACCAAGAAGACTTATTTATAGTAGGGCTTCAGCCTACTCCCATTAAAGTAACCTAGTAGTTGTGTTCCATCAAGTACTTATAACTGGTAAGCACTTGATTCAAGTATGTAAGTGATAACATACAGCCCTAACCAATGTACCTTAAGTTTTCTTGGATGGCGCAAGAACTTAGAGTCATAGAGAAGTACCATTTGTCCAATCTCAAACTTCTTATCCCTTATATTTATGTCATGTCATGCTTTCTTTGCCTCGCCTTTTCCTTCTTTTGACTCCAACATGTTATGGCTCATCGCTTATCCAACTGAATCATCTTTTCAATCCATTCTTCTAAAGTGTGCTCATCAACTAGACCTCCAGGCACGCAATGTGCAAAGAAGGTAACATGAATTCTATAGGAAGAACGACTTCGATGCCAAACACCAATTGAAATGGTGTGGCCTTGTTCAATCTCTTATAAGTGGTTCTATATGCCCAAAGAATAGCTGACACTTTATCATCCCAGTCCTTTCTTCCAACATCACAAATTTTTGTCAATGTTTGGCTCAAAATCTAGTTGAAAGCCTCACCAATTCCATTTTCCTGAGGGTGGTAAGGTGTAGTATTATGGTGGGTGTAGACACCAAAATTGGGTCACACTCCCCTTGATCCCTCGACAAATAACCAACTTAAACACACTCACCTAACCATGGCCCCTTTCACCCCACTCTAATATTAATTTAATTAAATTAATTCATGATCTCATAATATTTATTATTTAAATATCCTAATTGAGATAATTCTCACACCACCACCTCACCTAGCCACCTCACCCCAAATATATTCTTAGTATGTTTCCATAACTAACTAAGACCTACCGAACCCTAAAAATAAAAGCCTACATTCCCTCTAACCACATTCCCACCCGTTAGAAAGGAAGCTTCCATTCTAATCTGCAAAAAGAAATGAAGAAGATCCAAAAAAATCAAGCGGATCTACACATTTTAGAACACCTAGAAAATCTCACCCTAATCGATGCCGGTCACCCTAAACCACCGCCGGTCAACCCAGTAACCAAGCTCGCTTGTTACCATTTATTCCCCAAAATAACCTTATTTTGAGGTTGGCACATTCAAAAAGAGAGAGATGAAACCAGAGCTGCATGCAAGTAGAACCAACATTCGTACATGCATTTGAACATCCACAACCAACATCAAAAGTGATCATAGAGCCATTTGCATTCATGGGAACATCCGGGAAGCATCATCACCACACCAAATTCCATCCATTTGATCAACTGCCATTGCCATCCAGCCATCAAGCTCATATAATAGTAAGTATTTTGTTAACTAGCATTCATCTACTTTCATTTTAGTAGGCTTTATTACCTCTATTATCAATTTCTACTTGCACTCCCATTCTCCCACCATTTATCTTCATGCAAGTTTGATCATTCCTTCACCCACACCATTAAATTTCCCATACCTAACTGTTAAACACCTCTAAGCATACCTAAGATCTCCATAGACCCTTCCATTCCCCTCTTCATTTCCATTTAGTCTCGATTTGTCCTTACACCAAGATTTTGATAAGTTTCTGTCACCCAACCGTACATCGGCTGGCCGATTACCCATGATCGTTGTTAGTCCATCTTGAACCATCATCGGTTACAATAGACGTCGGTCTCTGTGTGTTATCCAAAGACCAAGAATAGAGCCTAAATTCCCCATCAAATACCCAAAATGGCCCAAAACTAGACCCCGACTCAAGTACTAGTACTCGACAGAGACCTCAACCTTCAGATTCAATCATAGCTTATCCTGTTGTGAACAAATTTGCTTATTATAGTCGAATTAGATACCTAAATCATTTTAACTACAATAGGGTTTTATTTCTTGTTAACATTGAGTTGTTTTAAACAGTGGATTAATAGCCTTCTAGGGAGTATCACACTTCTAACTAGCACACACTAGGTAGTCCACTGTCATATGCTATTTAATCTCTTTTAGTGGTCTTGTTGTTCATTTTAGGTAGTTCCTCCTAGCTAAAAGGAAGCTCTCATGATCAGTTGTGGATCAATAAGTCATACATGCACAATAACCTTCAACCAGCTTTAACAGGTATTCCTCCTAGCCCATTTACCCTTATCTGTTTCGTCAATATTCAAAGAAATGATCTAAGAATCAGGTGAAACATTTTGGCACACCGGTGGGACCCATTCGGGGTTCCTTGCATTTCTTCATTTCTAGGTGAAAATTTGTATGTTTGTTTCCTTTCTGAAAGGTTCTCACATTAAAATTTCTCCCCTGGAATCTTCTCTTCTTTCTATTTGTCTCAAAGCAATCGTGTTTTGGTGCTATAAAAATAACTCTTCTTCTCTTTCATTTATACTACATTAGTGAAAGATCATACTCTCTCTTGTTCATAGTTTTACATCATCGAATTCAATATTTCAATTTGGGCTTAAAATCAACTACATTTAATTCTACTTTACTACATTAGCTCATCTCTATTTCATTTTAAATCACAACCACCTTTTCTTCATCTCTATTTTAATCTCATAAGTAACTAAAGTCGGTTCAATGACCGTCATTGGTTACCCTTCGAACATCACCGGTTTACCCAATCAAGCTTTGGTTTATTGTTCTTTTGGTTAACCTACCCAAAAGGACACCTGTTTCATATTCTTTGTTATTCAAAGTCTCTGTAACTCTCATCATCTTCTCTAGTCCTGATAAAATCCATTTGCATCTTATCTACCTAGCAGATTATTAGCCTTTTGCCTTGTTTTGGCAAACTATCCATTTTTCACAGTGACCAACCATAGTTACCTATGACCAACGTCGATTTACCCTAATCGCACATCGGTTAGCCTATTCAAATTTCTAGCTGACATTTTGTACCTAATCCACCTACCACCGCCTGTTTTTCCTATTTTTGTTGTATTTTTGTGTCATTTACAGAAAGTAGTCCTACCACATCAGTACTTGTTCACATGGTGTTGACTCGTAGCCAAGCAAACGCCCTCATATTCCACGCTAGTTGTCAACCACTCCCACCTAGTCCTTCACCACCTTCCATTTTATCACCCATGGATCCTACCCAACCTATCGTTATCACACAGTGATGAGGAATTTGCACAAATCCTTGACCAAAACCTATCACCTTATAGTTCTATCTTTCCCACTCGTCCACTCAAGATGTCTCGGTTAGTTGATATATGGCATGCAAGTATCTATCCCCCAACACTCGCTTCTACTTCTACGTCCCCTTCTAGCTCGTGCTACTACCCACACCTACCTTTCCCCAGTCATTTCACACTAGGTCCTATACTCTGCTTATGACCGCCGCATCTTCCATGTCTTTTAAACCCGCAACATCCACTATACCTTTTTCCACCACCCAGAACATAACCTCATCCACACCTATTTGTCTCACATATACCCATAGCATGTAACCACCCCCGTGGTGTCGATGACCCCTACCCCTTTCAAAAATTTTCCTTTCTATTCCACAATCTTTAGCCCCCATCACTACTACTAGGGTCACCTCGACCCTTCCACCTCCATATATGTACTATCAGCAGCCTCCCATTTCATCTATCATTCATTCGGGTATGTACCCCTATCTCACTCCCTCATTCCCAACCTACCTATGCGGCATCACCATATACTGGAATGCCACCTCCATCATATGCCCAAACCAACCCTCTTACACTACAGGAGGTACCCATCCATCACCACCTACCAATGACTTAATCAAGTTAATGATGGACAAGATGCAAACACTAGAGGCATCAGTTTCTAGCTCGTGTAACTCTCTCACCTATAATGAGATTTGTAATGAGCCCATACACCCATCCATTCCTATTTTTCCATATCCCATACATTGGGAAATTCCTAAATTTAACCACTTCAATAGCAAAGAGGACCCACAACAACATTTGTGATCTTTCAAACATGGGTGTTATCTGATCACCCATGATGACACTTTGCTTCTGAGGACATTTCCCATGTCTCTGACCGGGCCCATGTTAGACTAGTATAGTGGGTTACCTAGGCATTCTATCTTTTCATTTAATCAGGTAGCCCAAGCCTTCTTGGATCACTTCTCCATCAATGTTGTTAAGAAGGTTACCATGACTAACCTCTACTCTACGCGTCAATATGACGATGAGTCTATCACAGATTTTGTTGCTCATTGGCATAGCCTGATCAATCAACTCACATTCCAATTACCACAAACCAAACTCATAGAGCTCTTCACTCGGGCTTGTGCTAGACATATCTCACCGACCCTGTAGGTGTAGACTTTCACGAACCTTTGATGAGGCATTCACCATGGCACGAAAGCTAGAGATTCGAGCCATCAAAGAAAAGAAAATTCAACTACGCAATAAGAACTTGACATTTAAGTCAAATGATACCTCTTCTTCTTCAAACCACAAAATAATTATTCAAAAGCCAAGGGAACCGCTAATGCAGTGGTACTCAAGGCCGGCCTAGCTCATCCATCAAATCAGGCTAAGCCCTCATCTAATCTTTCTCCTGTCTAGACTTTTCAATTCAGATGAGAACAATGGAAATACACCCCAATTGGGGAGCCTTATTCTTCTATTTTAGAAAATCTCATTAAAGTTGGGGCCATCACCCTTCCTCCTATAAAACCACACACTGGTTTTGATCCTGCTCGCCCCACACCCGCATGGTACAAAGAGCACAACTTCTACAACTATCATTGGGTAAAAGGTCATAATGACGGAAATTACATCACTTTCAAGAACATTGTCCAGGAAATGCTCGAGAATGGTGAGTTAGTCTTGGATAATCCTAATGTGCTTACCAACCAAAACCTACACATCTTCAAGAAACCATTTCCTAATCACACCCCTTCTTCTGATCAAACTAGAGAGACCTCAACTAATGATAGCCATACCCACGAGGTCCATGCTATTTTCAGTGATGCACCAGTTGCTTCCCAATTACCTCATATTCCTTCCATAGAGGAAATCTTGGCCCAAATCCTCCACCTACACATGAACCCACTTCACCTATTCCTCCACCCACAAAGGAACACCCTTCATCTCCTCCCTCACCTGTGAAGGAGCCTTCTATTAACATCAAGACCATTTCACCTTTGGCTTCTCCACCTAGAGCCATCACCAAAGAATACCTCTCTAACCCATGGGAGACACTTGTTCATCTCTCCTCCACCCACAGAGGAGCACCCATCATCTCCTCCACCTATCAAAGATCCAGTAGAAATGTCATTACCTCTAGGTGACCATTCTCCATCAGCCACCCAAGATCCTACTGACTTACTTTTAGCTCTCTTACCCACAGAGGCTGAAGCTAGCTTCCCCATTTCTAAAACACATTTTATGGGAATCACCATTAGATCCACATCAACCCCACCCACTGCAGTGTCGTTCTCACGCTTAGCCGACTACCTAGATTATGTGGATAGAGCCTTACTTTGGGGGCGTCTTCTACTTCCTATCTCAACACAAATGCAGATGTCACTCACTAACACCTCCACTATCTATCCAAAAGTGTTTCAACCGACCAAACCAAACACAACCACAACTATCACAAATTCTCCCATGATACCACTCATGGCTCAACTTACACCTCTACCCATAACCCAACATGCATCTACATCCAAACCCACACCTACATCATCTTCCTTGCCTAAACCTATTACTACTTTAGGGGTCATCCCAATGGCTAGCCTTACTCATCCACCCATCAAATTAGATTTAGCTACGTCCTCCAAAACTAACACCAAATTTAATCCATCCCCTAAACAAGAAGAACCAATCCCTAGATTTCATACCCCAACCTCACCAATCACACCCTCATCACCTTCACCCCTTCCGTCCATCCTAGGACCTCACCTCGACTTGGCTAAGAAACCTCCACCCACTGGTAAACCAAGAATACAAGCAACCCATTTCTCCCTCGCAGACCTCTAATATACCCAAGCGCCCCACACAACTTCCACCACACCTATAACCTTTTTACCACCCATACCTCCAATACCATCAATAACTTCTTCACTACCCATGACACTTCCTTCCCTTTCCCTCACACCTCCTTCCCAACCCAACCTATGCCATCTACCTCCACAACACCTCGGTTATCCCCATGGGTAACCCACCCTCTTCCACCATCCACTTTTCCCTCTACATCTCATGTGCCCATATCACCTTTACCCAAGAAGGTGCAACCTAAAGGAAAAAATCCACTACCCTCCAATAAGGTAGTTAAACCAACCACACACTCTATTTCCAGTTCATCTACCATGCCCTACCCAAGAAAACATGACCAACACCTAAGACCACACCACACACCAAGTTAGTAGCCCAACCCACTCCCCTCTTGCAAAGACTCTTCCTATACAATTAGCCACACCTACACCCAAACCCACATTCACCTCCCATTGTGATCCACTAGTGGGATCCTATGCCAAAATCTTAACCAACCTCCTCAAACTTCCATCATCACATTACCACCTCTTAGACCTTATGACCCACTCAAACCCAAACCAAAAGGGTTTGATGAAACCAAAATTTTGCCTATCATCATGTGCCAGACATGATGTAGAGGACTGTAAGGCTTTGAAAGTTGCTCTTGTCTAGTTGTGTCCTCCTCAAGAAAAATTTGATGATGATGACCTTCTCGATGAGGACCCCATTTCACCAGCACCGGTTTCCATAGTTCTTCCCTCATTTCCTACTCAACGACCAAGACCTCCACCCCCACAATTCTTAGAGCCACCTCCGAGATTTGAAATTAACATGGTTCGTATAAGAGAATTGGCCAAATCACCACCCAAATGTCATTGTGCCCAGCTCACTTCACAAGGATTTTCTCCCCCTGTTAGGTTTCTTCCCATCATGTTATTATACCACTCATCCTACACTTCTCCATTTACCTCCTCCCCTCAAATTAACATGATCCAACATTGCTACCCATGCATAAAAGGACAAAGGAAAGGAAAAGGAAACCGACCCACCAACCAACCCTATACCCAACATACCATCTACACCCACACCTAAAGTCACTATCCGCGGCCCCACATATCCTATTTCTAATGGGGTTACACATCACATGATGCTCAAACAATTACACCAATCCTCCCTCAAAATTTCCCTATATGACCTCATCCAAACCTCTAATCCCATCACCAAGCTCTCATGGAGGTTCTTCAATCTATTGAGGTCTTACCCAATGACCCTACACCCATAGCCTCCATTATTACACCTCATCATGTAGCCTCTCTTACCAAATTACCATCTTCTTCTACACCTCCACCTACTCACCAAGTAGCCACCCTCAGCTTCTTAGATGAAGAGATCACACCACACCAAACCGATGACCCTGATCCAACCCTTTTCATCTCTATCCATATTGATAATATACATGTACGACGTGTTATGATCGATGGGGCACTAGCATTAACATCATCTCCTCCCATGCATTCGACCAAATGCGCATACCTAAAATTACATGCATAAACATCCCATCATGTTGCGTTCATTTAATGACGCTATCACTCTACACTTAGCACCATCATCCTCCATGTTTACGTGGGCCCCCATACTGATTCTAGAGTTATTTTATGTCTTGGAGGGGAATTTCAATATAACATGTTGCTTGGTAGACCTTGGATTCATGTTATGGGTTGTGTTCCTTCCACTTTGCATCGTTGTGTGAAGTTTGAGCATGAGGGTCACACCTATACCATTCAGATGACCCATCACCTTTCAAAACCTAGCAACATGCTTTACCAACCCAATGACATGCTTGTACCCATTAAGGTGTCTACGTCCATGGCCACTTCCTCTTCACCTACACCTCCACTCACCAATGTTGCCACTACCTCAACCGCACCTAAATCCTCCATCCCTACCACTGCCACGACCTCCACTGCCAACCCATCAGCCTCCCAATTAGCTAGCTCCACCTCTGATCCAATCTCTAACACATCATCTATCCCAGCTACCCACATATCGACCACCAATCCCTTGGAAGGTGTTTTTCAACCTCACTCTAGGGAGTATCACCTATATAATGTCAACACATTCCTTACTCCACAAGAGTATGGAAGCCTTCACCAACACCCTCACTATGATCACCACATAGGAGAGCATCTCCTTTATAGTCCTCCCCACCTTCACCAATCTCACCTATGGGGGACTTGATACTACCACTTATACACCTAAACCACCATCACAAACCCACCCATTTTCTATGTCGACCTCCAGTCACTCACCAATCATCGTTTCACCCACACCTTCCTACACCGATGTGCATGGAAGGGTTTTGGTTTTGGATTTTATGAGCAAGGTCATCACACTATTATTCCATGTACTACCCACAAACATAACGACCGTAGTGGTATCGGCTTTGCTAAACTACCTACCAAGAAGGCTCACATTGAACTCATTGAGGATATCGACCCTTCTCCACCTTCTTCACCTACTCCACCTTCTTCACCACCTTCACCGAAAGTCGATGGATCTAGAATCCATCCCTCCTAACTTTTTTTTTCATAAACACCATTTCCTTGGGGCCTTTGACTTATCAACGCGAGGGCGAGGCTCCCTCTTCTCTTCCCTTCCTGTATCCTAAAATGATCGATGACAATACACCTTCTATTAATGTCGTTCAATGTCAGGATGATGAATCTATACTCACCTACCTTGGTGTAGAAGACTCATATATTCATCGATCATTACCATCTGAGATGCAAACCATGTTGAATGAATCGACTATCAAAATCAACATCCACACTCAAGATGACCCGCACATTCTAAAGATTGGCCAATCTTTAGATGTTACTAAACAAGAAGCCATCACTTCTTTTCTCAAAAATCATAACCATGCTTTTGCTTGGTCTTATGCAGACATGCCCGGTATTGACCCCACCATAGTGGTCCACAATATCGTAACCATTCCCGATGCCAAACCTCGTAAAATAAAAGCTAGGAAAATGCACCCTCGCATTTCTCTTTTGGTCAAAGAAGAACTTCAGCGCCTTCTTTTTCTATTTCCTTCATCTTACCCATTGATTATCCCCGATGGATTTCTAACATTTCCTAGTCACTAAGGCAATAGGGGGACTTCACATTTGCATATATTTCGTGACCTCAACCTAGCTTTCCCAAAAGACAAACTTTCCTCTACCCGGTATTGACCAACTGGTTGACCTTACCACTTGGTCACGAGATGCTATCACTCATGGATGGTTTCTCGGTTATAACCAAATCTTGCTTGCCCTAGAGGATCAACACAAAACCACATTCATCACCCCTTGGGGACCTTTTGCTATCGAGTCATGCCTTTTGGCCTTAAAAATGTTGGTGCCACATATCAATGGGCTATGACTTACATCTTCCATGACATCATGCACCATATATTGGAAGATTACGTGGATGATCTCCTTACCAAATCTAAATGCCACTCCGAGCACCTCACCATCCTAAAAACCATCTTTGACCGCCTCATTAAGTATTGTGTTTTCCTTTAGCCCAAGAAGTGTGTCTTCAGTTTCTCTCAAAGCTCCTAGGATTTATTGTTTCCTTACATGGTATAGAGGTTGACCCTACTAAAGTCAAGGCTATTCTTGAAATGCCTCCACCCACTAACTCTACAGCTCCATAGCTTACAGGTAAGTTGTAGTCTATTCATCGTTTCATTTCACAACTTTCTCGATCGATGTCAACCATTTCATCATCTTCTCAAAAAGGATGTCTCCTTTAAATGGGATGATGACTACCACAAAGCTTTTGAGGCCTTAAAACAATACCTTCTCCAACCACCCGTACTCATTCCACCTAAAGATGATCAACCCTTTTACCTATACATCTCTGCTACTATCACTCCTTAGGGGCCATGCTCACTCATCGTGATGAACAACATAGGGAGCAAGTGGTTTATTACATAAGCCATACTCTTTTGGACTATGAGACCCGATACACCCATGCTGAAAAAATTTTTCTTAGCCTTAGTTTTTGTTGCCACCAAACTCGCCATTACCTACTTAACCAAAAACCTATGTTGTGACCAACACCGACCCCTTACACTTCATGTATGCCAAACCTTACCAAAATCAATGGTTGCACGCACATTGGCTTATGCTTCTAGCCAACCTCAACCTTGAATTCATCCATCAAAATTCCATCAAGGGCCAAGCTATCACCGACCAATTGGCCGACGCACCTATTTCTAGGATCAACCCTCTAATTTTGACTTTCCAGATGAGTCTATTACTACCCTTTCCTTGATGAAACCCACTTACCAAATGACACTCTTCTTCGATGGTTCCAAGTGTCAGCGTGGGGGTGGGGCTGGTGTTATCCTCATTCCACTTGATGGTGAACCCATGCCTTTGTCTTTCAAACTTGATTTTGATTGTACAAACAATATTGCTGAATACGAAGCACTCATATTGGGTCTCCAAGCTACTTATGCCTTAGATGTCAAGTCAATCAACATCTTTGGTGATTCTCAATTGGTCATAAACCAAGTCAATGGTATATACTAGTGTCATAATGAGATACTTCAAAAGTATAAGCATCATGTGGACATACTTTTGACCACCTTCGACCATTACGCCCTTCAAACCATCCCACGTTACTAAAAAAAATTTAGATACCATGGCCTACTTGGCTTCTTAGATACCCACTTCACCCACGACTCTAAAATCTTTGTCACCATACAAAGACTCCAATCACCCTCTTATTTACCTTGTGAATTTTACTCTATCGGAACCACCGCTCTCCCGACTCGAGTGACCTTTGGTATAAACAATACTCAAACTATCTTTCCTCTCCATCTTGCCTCCCGACCTCACCCGTAATGGACAAATGCACCTTTCTTAAAAGGGTCTCTCATTACGTCATCATGGGTGGCCTCCTCTATAAGCATGGCTTTGATGGTATTCTCTTACGGTGCCTTACGAGTTCTAAAATTCCTTATACCATTAAGGAAGTTCATGATGGCATATGTGGAGGTCACTTCAGTGGCCTTGCTGTTGCTAAGCATATTCTTCACCTAGGCTATTACTAGTCGAACCTTAACCATGATTGTTGTGACTACATTAAGCGTTGTGTAAAATTCCAACAACATGCCAATCTTCATCATACACCCAGTCATGCCTTATAGGTTTCACCCGTGACCTTTGGCCCTTCTCTCAATGGGGTTTGGATCTTGTCGAGAGAGATCAATCCCCATTCTTCCCAAATGACATCAATGGATAATCACCGCTACCAAATATTACACCAAATGGGTTAAAGCCATACCTCTCATCTCCACAAAAGTTGAGAAAATATGTGAGTTCATCAATCATCACATTATCTGTCACTTTGGTGTCCCACATCGCCTCATCACTGATAACGGAAAACAATTCAAAAATAAAACCTTGCAAAACTTTGTGATGCCTTCGTATTCAACTAAGTTTCTCATCACCATATTACCCACAAACCAATGGCCAAGCCAAATCCACTAATAAAACCTTGAACAAAATTCTCATGAAAGTGGTTAATGATACTGGGAAGGACTGGCATACACACATTCCTTTCACCCTGATGGGCATACCGTACTAGTATTCACACTTCCACTGCTGCCACACCTTTTTCTCTGGTCTACGGTACAAAGGTTGTTCTACCTCTCGAAGTCCAGATTCCATCACTTTGCATTTCTCTCCATGACATGCTCAATGATGATGACTTTCACCAGACCATTTAGCACAACTTGAGTTATTAGATGAACGTCTGTCTTAATGCTCTTGACCATCTTCAAGTTTACCAAAAATGTATCAAACATGCCTATGAAAACATGTCCATGAATGAAATTTCCAAGTCGATGACTTGTCTCAAGGAAAATCAACATGTAACCAAAGTAGAAAAAAAAAGTAAACGGGAAAATTTTCTCCTAATTGGCTTGACCATACATCGTGACTCATACATATGGATCAAGTGCATATCGTTTATCTTCACTCAGATGGTAAACCCAAACCTGAACCCCTTAATGCCTTACATCTTTGACCATTCTACTATTGACTTTTAGTCCTACCTCACCTTTCGCCTCTTTTCATGCTCATCCCTTGAGTGCTATTCACTTTCCTCCTTTCACTATGCCATCCCTAATGATTAAACAAGAATCATGTGCATACCCATCACTCTTTTACCCTCTCTTAAATATGTGTACCATGGCTCTACACATGGCATGATTCTCATGGATACTTTTCATCTACTTTCAGATGAGATCCCATGGTCATTTCACCTTGCTTTCTAAACAAGAATCCGATTCTTCACCTTAGTCTTGTCCATGACTTAAAATCCCTCACATGGGATTCAACTCCTTGAGTCAAACTTCCAATAAAAAGATGACTCCCTCAAAAGGACATCTTTCTCTCTACATCACTACTATAAATAGACTACTCCCTTGAAGGACAACTATGTAAAGCCTGCTTAAAAAAAAAAAAAAAAAAAATCTGAAGCTTCCCGCATCGATCAGCTTCACGAAGACCTCAAGGAGTTAATTTCCTCATCCCATATAGACTTCCCACATCGATCATTCTATCTCAAATATAAGTCAAAATAGAAACCTTTTTCATCATGGACTTGTTTATTGTGATCTTGGATCTCTTGCCAAAAGGCATGCTCCCTCACACCATATAAACTAACCACTTTTCACCTTCTCACCATTCACACTTTCATTTCCTACCACCTCAAGGGACCTGTTGGAACCATGACATTTGGTGATCATGTGACTATTCTTCACCTTTAGAATAATCAATCATGCAATGTCTTTAGGGTCTTACATTCATCAACCTATCTAAGGTATGACCCACCCATTATGATCCTTACCAATCAGTGGCTTTCTTGCCTCCTCTTATCTTTTAACTTCTTCATTACGTATTGATCATCTTATACAGACTAGGCCCTCAACACTTATCTCTAGGGAAATTTTCCTCTTTCACCACAATCAACTTAATATCACCCATACCTATTTTCCCACAAGTTCATCCATACCTAAAAGACCTCGACTCAATCATGCCTATAACCTACCAACCCATTCTCATACCTCCTCCATTTTCCCTAGCTTATGGGAGAACTACATCGGCCTGAGGTCCCTTTTTCACTGGGACTATGTAGGTAGCACTTCGAGGGCATGGGGCCCTTGGAGGTTAGCTCACCACTCTCTACCCTAACCAATTCCCCTTTTCCCTTTCCTAATCACATTCTACCCTAGTTAGTTCCTTTTTATATCAATAATTGGAAATTAAACCAAACCAACAACAATTGCTTCACATCTTTACCATCATCACTAATGCATTCATTATGTCTACCATTTCTTTACCATTATCATGCATTTTACTACAAAACATCTTAACGTGACCCATATCATCATTAATTACACAAATTAATGAATTACAAACTCAACCAATCCTAACTCAACCATACCTAAACCAAACTTAAACTTCATCATACCTAAACAAACCTAAACTTCATCACACCTAAGTCAACCTGACTCAATCCATGCCTAAACCACAACTCCATCCATGCCTAAACCACAACCTGACTCAATCCATGCCTAACCTGACTCCATCCATGCCTAAACTTAACTCTCAATCCATGCCTATGACCCACCATCCATCCATCCATGCCTAAACCAAAAACCTGACTCGATCCATGCCTATGACCTGGACTCTATCATGCCTACACTACTTTAGTTTCCATCACATATACAAATCAAAATAGCAAGTTAAACACAACCATATACACATCATGCCATAATCACCATCATCTCTATAAATCAATCATCTAAACATGTGTATCCATATACATGACTCTCAAATATCTTCGGCATGCAGTAGCCGTGTATATAAAAAATCTCAAAACTCTCATGTACATCCTCACTATCTTTGGCACACAGGCCGGTATATATGTCAAAAATATAATATCAAAAATATATGACACTCTGGAGCTCAATCATCTCCTCATCTGATATCCAAACCTGTCTCATCTATCTCCTCCTCCACTCCTCTAGCCTGACGTCAGATTGACCTCCCTCCCTCACTCCCCTCGTCTCGGCCCCTGATGGTCCTGCCTCTGGAGCTGGCCTCCGTGCACTAGTGGCCTCACCTTGAACCAGCCCCTAGGCTCACTGGCCCCTGCACTCTCCACACTATGTGTGCAGATCTTCTCCTCTCACTCGAGGCCTACTGTGCTCTATACTCAGCATATGATAAGACATATATACCCACTACCATCAAATGATCCTGTAGTATCTCACCTCACCCATGGCATCTCTCAATCTAGCAGTGGGTACTTGCTCGTGGTGGTGCCATCACCTCTCCCTTCCCTACTCCTACTTACTTATAATGGGACCCTATCCCTACCCTGTGGTGGTGCCATCGATCCCGAGCCTATGCACTGCTACCTGGGCTCAAGGGCCGCTATTCATGTGCTTTCAGTGTAAGGCTAACCGCCTAAAACCTATAACCTATGTCCTCACACATGGCCAACTAGCCCTATAAACCTATCACCTATGCACCTGTAGGGTGGCTACCTACACCCCATCTCCATCTCCACCCTCTCCCTCTCCCTCTGGTGTGGGTGTTGGTCCATGTACTCCTTATGTGCTAAAAAGTGGCCACATGTGCCTGCAGGGTCACAACCTATGCCTCAACCCCTGTCGATGTCCTTATACTATGCCCAACTAGGTCACTAGGGTAGCCACTTGCCCCCCTAGGGGCATCTCTCTCTACACTATGATAGAGCCAAATCCATGCTACCCTACCTTAGTGGTACTACTCAGTAGTTGTGCATCCCACCACTTGTCTATACCTATCTATCACCCCGACATCATCTATCTATTGGTCGACCGGTTTCTCCTCCTACCCAGTCAACACTATAGGTCATGGTGGAGACATAGGCCTCTCCACATCATCTCTCCTATACTAAGGGAAGGGTGGGGGTATATCCTTGTGGCAACCCAAACTACCATCTGACCCGGTCTATGGGTATCATCTCATGCTCCTCGGCCCACCGCCCCTCTATCCACCTATAAATCTGTAGCCCATCCAGCTCCGCTACCATCTAGCCTGTATGAAGGATAGCCTACATATGGCCTCCAAATAATGTCCATGCTAGACAACCCCTCCAGTAATCACCTATAATAGGCTACATCATGTGTCACTCTAGCCACTCAAAGCACTCTCCCATAACTCGAAACCCATCACCTGTAGCCCACTCAAACAAAACTAGGCTCAAATGCATCGGCTGGGGCATACCAACTGGGTGCACACACACAATGTGCTCATAGGCCCAACAATGTAATAAGAATGTGTAACACAGGCTGAACCACCGTAGTCACCCATATGCCCACAACTCCCTATATAGTTGTACCAAGAATGTAGGCCCCCATGCAAACTAGAGTCCTGCTCTCCACCATGTCATGTAGAACCCCCATTAGTGACCATGGGAATCTCCCACCCTCTACGTATAGTAGTGAAAAACAATAGAATTCCTCCATCAAAAGCACTACTAGCCTCATCTCCTCGGGTAGGCTCGATACATCACCCCATAGCTCATGCTGGCACTGTGGAATCCTAACAATGCCACCCCTCTCCAAACACTAGTAACAGTAACTCCTCGATGCCTCTAAGGAGATCGAGTACACCTTGTGTACCTACTATAGGAAGTCACAGATCCTATAAACATCCTCTAGGGTGATCGTGATCTCACCCATCGGCAAATGAAATGTATTGGTTGTCAAATCCCATCTATCGATGAGGGAAACCATCAAACTCACCTCCCAGACTATGTGTCGCAGTAGTGTCTGACACCAATCAGACCCACATCTACAACATGGATCCACTCCTCACATGTGTCATCTCCCCCGTATCTCCACGAGTAAGGGAGGTACTCTATCCCTCATCCGTAGCTGGTCCCTGCCTACATACAACCAATCATATCAATCAAACTTGATCACACCTATGCATGCAACCTTGCACCCCTACTATACTACTTACCCTAACTAAATCAACCTTTCACCTATATCTATGCCCTAAATCAACACCCCTATCTACCCCCACCTTAGACCCTCACCTATTTTCATTTTGCCCCTCTCACCGATCTTCCTTATTCACTCACCTACCCATACCCATAACTCTTCCCCTATCTAACTCTCCCTACCTACTATCTATCTCCTAAACCCATCCATTTTAACTCCTTGAGGGTTTTCCTTTTTAGTTAGCTGATTGATGCCTCGGGTCACATCAACCGACCATGGTCCAATGCTAACCATAGCATCGGTCATCACATCTGTGACTGATACCGGTCCTTACCCACCGACGCGCTAAGAGAAAACCGACATCGGTCACTATCGCGATGAAAACCCGCGACACCCTCCCATTTTTCTCCCACATTCCTCCTTTCTACCCATTTCCCCTACCCATACCTACCCAATTACCTATTCCCACCCCTTACTTACCTAAATCTACCCTCCCTTGTTCCCCTTTTCTCATTAAACCCCACATTCAAATTTTAAAAGTTTCCCCCCAAAACAAACCCCATTTTCCCTCCTACCCAATTCCTACCCTCCACCTACTCACAACAAACAAAAAATCAAAATAGCCTCTTACCTCATCATCGCTTGCCATCTATGTGGTGGCACCTGGCCACTGCAGTCCACCTATCCCTCTCCTACCTCTGCCATCACCGATCATCCACTGGCTCAATCCAATCCAATCGATCACCCAATCCAATCACCGCACTCATAGACCCCACCTATCGACCAATGATCACTCACTTTGTGGCTCACCAACTCATCTCTCCATGTCATTTGGTCACTTTCCACCTCGTTCTTCCTCTCTTGTCATTTTCTCCAATTTGGTAAATGACAAATGATTTTAAAAATGCAGCACTTTTTCTTTTTATAGCCTACCCGACTTGACCGGTGATGGTTTTACTTGACCACATCATTCTTGTGCCCTAGCCTACCGTGGTCGGTCCATGGTGACCAACATCGGTTCATTATAACCATTTTTGGTTATCCTACTTAGTCTTCTTCCTACCCACTACCCCTAATTTGCTGACCTAAATCCTTTTTTACCTCACCCACACCTGACTTGGACATTTCCCTTTACCCTCCTGACCTCATCATTTACCACCTACCCTCTTCATCATTTGGGGACTCATTATTTTACCCATACTTCAGCCCTACCCATGCCGTGACCTAGCTACTTAGACTGGAACATTGCTAGTGACCTGTGACCTCATGTGCTCACTATACCTGTGACATTATTACCCATGTTGTTTGACCTAATGACCTTACCTTGCCTTTTTCATGACCATTTATCCTAACCCAACCTTTGGTGTACCGAACATACCTAAACGTTCCTACACCTGACCTATGATGTGTTTCCTGACCATATCCTATACCTTGGATACCAGAATCACCTCAACCTTGTTTGGATAAACCTATCGACCTTAGACAATGTAGAGTTTGCATGCTCTTCAACCTAGTACCATGCTACAGTTTATACGTGTGTGTGTGTTTGATTATTACTACCTTTGACCCTAACCCATTACCTAGATTACCCGATTGACCTTTTACCCCTTTACCCCATTTCCCACCTTCCTTTTCATCACATTCACCTTTTATCAAACCACTCACCGATTCTGCCTTCTACCTCATCAGTTCCTGGTTTGAGGGGGATCACCTTCACCCACACATGGGGCAACCACATCTTATTTTTGTCAACATCACTTACCAATACAAGCTACGCAAAAAAAGGGGCAAAATGTAGACACCAAAATTGGGTCACACTCCCCTTGGTCCCTCATCAAATAATCACCTTGAACACACTCACCTAACCATGGCCCCTTTCACCCCACTCTAATATTAATTTAATTTAAATTAAATTAATTCATGATCTCATAATATTTATTATTTAAATATCCTAATTGAGATAATTCTCACACCACCACCTCACCTCACCTAGCCACCTCACCCCAAATATATTCTTAGTATGTTGCCATAACTAACTAAGACCTACCTAAACCCTAAAAATCAAAGCCTACATTCCCTCTAACCACATTCCCACCCGTTAGAAAGGAAGCTTCCATTCTAATCCAGTGAAAAAAATGAACAAGATCCAAGAAATCAAGCGGATCTGCCCATTTTAGAAAACCTAGAAAATCCCACCCTAACCGACGCCGGTCACCCTAAACCACCGCCGGTCAACCCGAACCATCATCGGTTACCATTTATTCCCCAAAACAACCTTATTTCAAGGTTGGCACATTCAAGAGAAAAGAGAGATGAAACCAGAGCTGCATGCAAGTAGAACCAACATTCATACACACATCATCGAACATCCACAACCAACATCAGAAGTGATCACAGAGCCATTTGCATTCATGGAAGCATCCGGGAAGCGCCATCACCACATCAAATTCCATCCATCTGATCAACTACGCCATTTCCATCCAGCCATCAAACTCATACATACAAGTAAGTATTTTGTTAACCAACATTCATCCATTTTCATTTTAGTAGGCTTCTGTTACCTCTATTATCAGTTTCTACTTACACCCCCATTCTCCCACCATTTACCTTCATGCAAGTTTGATCATTCCTTCACCCACACCACTAAATTTCCCATACCTAACTGTTAAACACCTCTGAGTATACCTAAGATCTCCATAGACCTTTCCATTACCCTCTCCATTTCCATTTAGCCTCATATCTATCCTTACACCAAGATTTTAATAATTTTCTCCCCCAATTTGTACAACACTCTGCTTACCCATGACCGCTCGTCGCTAGTCCATCCTAAACCATCATCGGTTACACTAGACCGATGTCAGTCTCTGTGTTTTACCCTCAGACCAAGAACAGAGCCTAAATTCCCCACCAAATACCCAAAATAGCCCAAAACTAGACCCTGACCAGTACTAATACTTTGACAGAGACCTTCCCTTTAGATTCAATCATAGCTTAGCCTGTTGTGAATGAATTTTCTTATTGTAGTCAAATGAGATACCTAAATCATTTTAACTACAATAGGGTTTTATTTATTATTAACATTGAGTTATTTTAAATAGTGGATTGATAACCTTCTAGGGAGTATCACACTTCCCAAAACTAGCACACGCTAGGCAATCCACTGTCATATGCTATTTAATCTCTTTTGGTGGTCTTGTTGTTCATTTCAGGTAGTTCCTCCTAGCCAAAAGGAAGCTCTCACGATCAGTTGTGGATTAAGAAGTCATACGCATGTAACAACCTTCAACCAGCTTTAACAGGTATTCCTCCTAGCCCATTTACCCTTATCTGTTTCATCAATATTCAAAGAGGTTGCATATGCGCCTGTAAGATGACTTGTTTACCAAGTACTTTAATGCCATGTGATCCGTATAGAATACAAATGGTGTAGCTAGAAATTAATGCCAAACCTTGTGTAATGCATAGATCATTGAAAAATATTCATGCTCTGTAGTTGTATAATTTTGTTTACCATGCGTCAACTTCCTACTAGAAAAAGCAGATTAGATGATCGACAATACCTTCTACAAGTTTAGCTAATATTGTGCCAATGTCTATGTCAGAGGCATCCACGTGTACATGAAATGGTTTTTCCCATGAAGGAAAACACAAGATAGGCACGGTAGTAAGTTTCTCTTTCAATGTTTCAAACGCACACTGTTGTGATTCTCCCAATAAAATGTACCTTTTCCTTTCAATAACTCCTCCAGAGGTGTGGAAATTTTTGCATATCCCTTGATGAATTTTCTATAATATCCTGTGTGACCTAAAAATCCATGCACCTCACTTTGACTGGTAGGTGCTTCCAACCCTAAAATGACTACAACCTTAGTTGGATCAACAAGCAATCCTTCCTTGCAGATTATGTGTCCCAATAGTATTCCAAAAGGTGTAACAAATATGAACTTCTTGATGTTCAGAGAGATACTCAATTGCCTATATCATTCAAACATTAAGCGCAGATTTTCACAGTGATCCTTAACAAGCCCATATATTGTCCAATCATCGAGGTAGACCTATAAGAAGTTGTGAATAAAATATTTGAATTCCTGAACAACTATGTGCAAGAATACAGCAGGCATGTTTTTCAATCCAAAAGGCATCACAGTATAGGCAAAGCTGCCCCATTCAGTAGTAAAAGTTGTCTTTTCTTGATCCTCTTAGGCAATTCAAACCTGATGATACCCTAAAACTCATCTCAGTAAAGGAATAGATTCTACGGCCTGCTACTCCCTCCCGTATTTCCTCAGTGAATGGTGTAGGAAAGGGATATGTGACACATGTTGCATTTAGCTCCCTGTAATCAACAAAAATTTGAATTCTACCATCCTTTTTGATATTGATCACCATAGGACTAACCCATTCTGACTCATCCAAAGGTTGAATGATTCCAAACTTCAACATTTTATCAATTTCTTATTTTACCTTTTCACGCAAATAAGGATTTATATTGTAAGGTCTCTTTCTCGCTGGACACACACCTTCATTAAGTTTTATCTTCATGTGATTCATGCACGCCTTTAAGGTCATGATACCCTCGAGAAAATAAGTCCTGGTAATCCCATAGTAACTCAATATTCTTTTCCACCTTTTAGTTTGACCAGTAGTCTCCAATTATGGCCTCTTTAGGCTCACCTTTGATCCTATATTGACATTCTTTGTCTTCATTGGTTCATGGTATGCGCGCGTATCCTTATATGCACTATCCAAGACCTCGCGCACCCCTTGTAAATTGTCAATATCTAGGTTTTCAACTTCCTCATCATCCACGATGTACACCATCTTTCCTTTTTCTTTCTCAAGGCAAGCATGTTCAAGAAATATGGAGTCTTCTCCTTTTTCTTCAAAATATAATCCCAACTCTGTCTTGCCAAATATTTCTTGTATGAGTTCATTTTCCTTTGCACTATCTCCAATGGTTAACCACTTGACAAATTTTAATGCCTTTTCTATTGGAGGTTGGGAAGAAAATTAGTCAAATGTCTAGATCATTCCTGCAGTCAAATTTTTCTAGTTTCTAGTCTCTCGATGTAGTTCTATGTATACATACCAAGCACATGCGCACCCTTGTAGAGTGGAATACAATTTATGCACCTAGAGTGAAGGTGGTAATGCTTCATGTCCTACTATCTAGAGTCTCTCACATTTCGAATGTGGTGTTGAACAAGTTGATCACCATTATAAGTGAAAATCTGCGTAGGTGCATTGCTTCTTACAAACTTGGTAGATAAGGTGATTCTAATCTCCTTCTACTCCATAAGATTATCTCTGTGAACTACCCACCAACACGCTGTTGTCCCACACAAGATATATGCTAACATGTCTCTTCTCTTGACCTGGTCTATCCATTGTGCCTCCATGGCTTGTAAGAATACAGGAAGATCTTCTGCTCCTGTATACCAAGGTACTGTGCTACCTATCCGTCAAACAAAACAAATTCCATTCTTACAAGCACAACCTCTTTTTTACCTCATGTCCTACTAGTTCATATGTACCATGAGCCAAATTGTCACAAGAAATACTTGTAGTATCACTAATAGAGTGAGAATCCTCCCATTGTAGGATGCCTTCCTTTAATGGCTCATTGACCTTTGGGTCTTGAATAATGTGTACATAGATTCTGTTTAAGTCCTCCTCACTTAGAGGCTCAACATATGGTGTCAACTTCCCATCTGTCACAAAGGTATCACAACCCTTTCCTCCATGTTCTCAAAGTTGATATACCCCTTATTGAATCTCAAGTAAGCATTATTCGCATAACACCAAGGGCGTCCAAGCAAGGCTGGAAAAATGCCTACTTTTGCAAGTTCTAATACCTCAAAATCCCTAGTGAATTTGGCCCCTTGTATGGTTATAGATGATGGTTATAATGGAGGTCTTCCCATTTTTACCCATGCATCTAAAGTAAGCACATTGACTTCCGTACCTGTATCATTCAAAATGTTGCTCAATAGTCATCCATCTATAACAACATTCAAAGTGATCTCTTTATCATAGTCAATGCTATCAGGGGGAAGATTTGCATGTAGGATCTACCATTCATTCTTAGTTCTTTCACATGGAGTGTTCCCCTTCAACCAATTCCCTAATAATGGAATAATATTCTCCTGGCGCAACATTTTACATACCTCTTTGATGTCATCGGTATCGGATGGGACCTTCCTACTTCTTTTTCTATTCCATCTGTTTGGACTACTCTTTTAAACATTGTATTTCTCCTTGAAGATTTTTGAGGACCTCCACGGTATCTTGATAGAATTCCTTCTAATGGGTAGGATCTGGGTACCTTGCATGTAGAACCTCCTCCTTAGTGATTGTAGGATTCTCGTACGATGCTTCTCTTGCGCATGCCACTTCAACACATGTGGTAATATTCACGCTTAAGGCCTCGGAGTTCTGGTGGTATCTTGGGAATTCACTGATTTTCCTTCGCGCGCTAGATCCTAACCATCCTTGCACCTTTTTTTCCTACTTATGTTATTTACTGAGATGCTCATATAAGTCTCGAGCACTCTTCATAGCTTTGATTCTTTATGCAAAAAGAACATGTAACATTCTAGGGACATTCACGCCTATAATGATCAAGGGATCCACATGTATAGCACGTTTTGTGAGGAAACTCACTTCTTCCTCCACCATGGCCTCATCCTCCATATCCACCTCGATATCCATGTCCTCTTCCATGACCTCCTTCAAAATGGCCCTCATTCCTGTCATAGCGTGGTTGATTATGATCCCAATCTTGGTGCTCATTCTTGTTCTTAGAGTTATCCGTTACACTTGTCTGTCGTACCCCAATGTCTATAGCATCATGGATCTGACCAATCAATCAACAATCCTTAGTATCATGGGTCATGGACCTGCAAATCTTGCAAAAGTAGGATACATTCTTCCTTATCATGTGCTAACAAAGGATAGTGGCTAGCATTGTGATTCAAATGACAGATTTCAAAATCTAACAACTAAATGAATGTATAGATATATGAGGGAAACTATCCTTTGTGTGACCTTCCACTTCACAATCTATACACCAAATCCCTGAGCGTGTTTCATGAGCTGAATTTTCTCGATAATTTTTCTAGCTACTTTACCATGGCTACAATCTATGCCTCTAAGAATGGACTAACACTAGTTTCAATTCTCCCAACTTCCTCAACACGTAGGGATGCCTCCAATGCTTTGCGTGGATTAGTATATTTATTATACAACAATTCTCTTCTGAATGGTGTAATCAATCCGCCAACGAATCATTGTGCATGTTGGCTTGCATGAATATCATAAGAAATATTAGATAGGAGTGTTTTAAATTGGGCATCATACTCATGTACACTCTCAGTAGTTCCTTGCTTGATATCCTTGAGGGCACTTATACTCTTCTACTCAAATTCTAGGATATAGAACTCTTTCAAGAAAACATCCTTCGATCGCATAATCCATGCAAGTTCGATCGTGGTTTAACTTCCTATACCAGCTGTGTGTACATCCCTGTAATGTAGTAGCAAATTGAATTTCCTTGCGCTCAGAAGTCATGATCCCTTTCATGTGCCATAATATTTCACACATGTGTACATGCTCAGTAGCATCCTCTATGCCTCTATACTCCGGAAGATGAAGAGACATCTCCATATAAATATTATGGGGTTGGTGTGGACCTTTCCCACCTGATCCAGAACCTCCTATGTTTCCCCTACCTCCAAAACCACCAGATCCACGTAACTAGAACCACCTATTCCTCCTAATCCTCCACCTATAGCTGGAATAGGACCTGTAGATGTACTCCTTGTGCTCCAATAGTAGTACTATATTGAACCCCTATAGTTTGTGTGGTAGTTCCACTTCCAAAGGTGAATCCAACATTCTGCGCACTTACATTCTATGTAGATGATGCACCTAAAAATGTTCCTCTAAATAACATTGAAGCCATCTGTCTTGCCATTGATGTACTTGCTCTCTGACTTACTCTAGTTCTCCTGTTTCCCAAATTCACTTGATTACTTGTCATACTAGATATTAGAAAACCAAGTGCAAGGGCTAGGTCACCAGGTGGATTAAGATGTGCGCCCATAGCCCAAGTAGTTTCGATGGAGCACTTCTATATGAGACCAAGGGGGTATTCCTATCATGATTTCCAATATGAGGGAGTTCTTGATGCTCTTGATCTACGTCTTCTTCATGAGCTTCAAATCCTTCACAAGCCATCTCTCTCCTCAACGCTATACTTTCTATAGGGTACGTTGCTTCTCTATCTCCCTCTCGCCCGCCTCATTATACTTAATTTTCCTTTCCTCTCTCTTCCTTTCGCTGTCGGTAGGTATGCCATCTTTCACCAAACATGTTCTTGCCCTTGTGCGTGGTGAAGTTTAGTTAGCCATCGCTTTACTCTCCGTGTTCAAAGTTACCATCAATATCTTGATCACCGGTGGAATACCTTGCAGATATGCTCCTCTTGATACCACAAAAACTGGAATTTAGATACCTTCGGAAAAAATACGTCAAAATCAAATATTCTAGAATATAACTATTTAGAACACCATGAAACCATATATCCACAAAGACAAGTCTAGATCGGATCAAGATCATAAAGAGCCTAAAATTCTTCCCGTGTCTAAACAAGTATGTGATACCTCTAATTCCGCTTAGATGCATATGCAATTAGCCACTCGTATAATTCTACTAGAAAGATAGCAAAAAATATCTCATATAAGTTGTTATACAGATTCTATTCTACCCAAGTGCATGTTTTAAACTCAGATCCAATGTTGTACCACCATGTATATTCTTCCTCCAGATCATGTATCCACTCCTCAATACTTTCTAGAGTTAATGGTACATCTTCATTGCGAACCATCCTAAAAACAATTGAAAAAGAGGTCCCGGCAATGAAACCAATGATGCAGCCTATAATTCACTAGATAACACCCTAGACACATTGTAACATCACTTAGCCTAGACGAGCACTCACCAAACACGCAAAGGTACCAAGTCCTCTTTAGGTTGTTGTAGTAGGATGTTAGCGTGATGATAGAATAAACATATAGATCCATAAATAATCCATCATTTTACAATGCATGCCATATTTAGATCTAGGAAAGAAAAAAATTAAACAATAATCATGATTGAATCAAGAACATGCACTACTCAATTACACACAGAATGACACTTAGATTCAGCCAATATCTTCCATCTATTAATAAACAAAGAAGCTCCTTAAAATAATGACAATCTATACCGATACACGCATGGATCTAATACAATAATCCAGTCATATGCACATATCTCTTTATGCTTACCTCTTATGCTCTACATATACCTATATCTCCACTACTATGTGATTCACATCATATATATAGGGTGGGGACTTTCCCTTCACCGCTTATCTATTCCAAAAATAGGTCACATGCTACTAATAGCCATGCACCATTTACAAGCATAGCCACACATGCAAGTGTGCTATTTATAGACCTCTTATAGTTAACTGAAGTGACAATCCTATTCTTAGCTCGTCTCCATGAAAAATGCTTCGATATGATCCTCTAAAGATAGACAATGTGTGGCGTGCATGTCTCTGCCTCGTTTATGTGCTCTACACGCCATCTTCTAAAAATAGGTCTTCATGCTCAAAATAGACTAAGTCTCGAAAGATGAAATTGCCCTCCACACGAGGGTTCTTCCCCGTCCCTCTCGCATCCTTGATCCTAGCCTTCTCTCTCACACAGGACTTCTTGTGTGATTTCTAACAAGTATTATTTGATCAATAGTCGTCAAGTAACTATAGATAACATGAATGCATTCTTACAATGAATGCAGGTGGCTCTTTCTATGATCTTGTGCAATGTGAATGATGAGTACCTTCTACACTTTGGTAATATCAAACATCCGACAAAGGTATGGACACACCTAGAATCCATGCGTGAAGGATGCTTGGTATATCAAGGATAGTAATGAGAGTAAAATAGCTAAAGGAATTCAAAGAAATGGTCTCGTATATTTTTGATGATTTATCTTTTGCATATTGTTTTATATCTCATAGTTTGAATAATTCAAAACTATGGCATAAAACAATAGGACATGTTAATTATCGAATCTTATATGAAATGTATAGATATAATCTAGTGAAAGGTTTACATTTGTTGTCTTCTTCTCTTGAAGTTACTTCATTAAATGCTTCTAAATGATGGTTTTGATTCTAATTTAGTAAATGGTCATGATGATGTTTTGATGCTATAGATGTTTCTAAAACTCTTATCTTCCTAGATAAGAAATTAAATTGGGCTCAATCTATGTTAGAAATTTCAAATCCTATTAACCTTAAGAAAATGACTAGAAGTCATCATATGTACCATGCATTAATTACCTTGTATGAACCTAAGCCATGAAGTATTATAGGGTCTAGGTGGATATACAAAGTAAAGTATAATGATGATGGTAGTATTAAAAACATAAAGCTAGAGTTGTTGCTAGATGTTTCAATTAGAAACTTGGTATTGATTAAGTTGAGAAATTTTCCTCTGTAGCTAAAATGAGTACTTGTTAGGGCCTTATTTGCAATTTCCACTCAATTTGGGTGGGAAATCCACCAAATGGATAAGAAAAATACTTTTAGAATTACGATTTAAAATAAATTTACATGTTTCAACCTAAAGGATTTGAAGAAAATGGTAAATAAAACTATGTTTGTAAGTTGAGAAATCCTTGTATGGTTTAAAACAATCTCTTAGAGTTTGGTATGTGAAAATTGTTTCCTTCTTTAAAATGTCAAGTTTTGTTAATTGTTCTTCTAACAATGCTATATTCATCAAGCAATAAGACTCACATATTATCATTATATGTATATATGTTGATTTTCTTATGACTGGTGACAATTCTGATGTAATTCATAGGATTAAAGAGAAATTGAAGCAATACTTTGAAATGAATGAGTTAGGTCTCTCACATCATGTTCTTTTTATGACTGTATTTCATTCTATTTTTATTTTTCAAAACACAATATGCAACCATTGTATTGAAATTTTTTCTTATGATTGATTGTAAACCATTTTCTACTTCAATGGAAGTTGGAATAAATATTGACCCTAAATCTGCATATGAAAAAGGTTGATCCTATTTTATATATGATGTTAGTTGATAGTTTGATTTATTTAACTATAACTAGATCAGATATTTCCTATACAATAGGAATTACTTCAAGGTTTATGCAGAACCTTTTTAGAGATCATTGGAATCTTGTAAAAAGAATTTTTAGATATATTAAAGGAACAATCAATTATGGGTTGCATTATACTAAGAATGAAAATGCTATCTTATATGGATTTTGTGATTCTAACCATATTGATGTTGTGTTATAAAATATACTAGATATGTGTTCAAGTTTTTTTGTGTAGGAACCATTACTTGGAACAACAAATGTAATCAATAGTCTCCATTTCTTCTACTGAGGCATAGAAGTACAATGGAAGAAGTAAAGAAGCCATGTGGTCAGTAGTGGCTATTAGTAGAGATACACATGGAAGTTAAAGGAATTATTCCTCTTCTATGTGGTGGTTAGAGTTGTATTACTCTTAATTAAGAATTCAGTTCAACATCAGAGGATGAAGCACATTGAGATACATATACGCTTCACCCGTGAGAAGGTGCTAAGTGATGACATAAATCTCAAGTTCGTGTTGATTGAAGAGTAGGTTGCTGACATCTTCAAAAAGTCCCTGAGAGCTGTAAAGTTTTGTCACTTTTGTGAAAATATTGGATTGTTGGAGTTGCCATTAAGGGAGTGTGCATGACAATGTCACCTCCTAATGGAACTTGGTTTTTGTAAAAATACCTTCGGCATTTGTAAAAGGCAAGTGTAAAAAGACCTTCGAGCATGTATACCTCCTCGATTCTTTTTTAGAAAGAAGTGTAGAAAGATCTTAAAGGCGGTCTTTAGTAAAATATTTAGTGATATTGAGTTTATTGGTAAACATCCAATACAAGCATATTGTTAAGGAGGTCCTTGGTTGTAAAAGGCTCCTATATAATTGGGTTCAATAACCTTTTATGAGAACCTATGAGAACATGTAAAACTCACAAATCATACTTAGCCACTGATCATGGGATGATCTTTGGGATTCCAAATCCTTTTGTACCAAAAGGTAAATTGAGTATGATGAAGGTGTTATAATTCCTTCAACTGATATGCTAGCCTAAAACCTTTATGGTTTAAGGATTGTAAATCTTGTAGTGTACCACGGGTAGGTAATCTATTGGCATATGTTATGTTATCCCACTTAACATTAAGGGGGAGTGTTGGAACATAATGATTAAGTGGTCTGCTAACCCTTAATGTATATGGGTCCATCACTAATATATAGGTTAATATTTAATAATATGAAATATTTATATTTCTATTATTAAATATGCTAACCTAGGTATATACTTTAAGTTAAATATTTAATATCATGAAATGATTATATTTCTAATATTAAATATTATAAACCTAGGTGTATGTGTCAACCATTTTAGGTTGAAAAGGTGGGTCGAGAGACATACCCGATCACCTTATATAAAAAGGACTTTAGATCCTCATTTGATATATTCAAGAAATATATCAAAGGTGTGCAAATCAAGTGATTTGGTTTTACCCTTGGTAAATAGGGTTTTAAAGGAGGAGGTGATTTTACTGGATGTAAAATAATTTCTCTGAAGTAAAAGGTTATTTTCAAAGTAGTTTTTACCCTATTGGGGTTTTCCACTATAAATATTGTGTCACTTGTGCTATTTATTTCCTGTAAGTATTTCTTTATTTACTTATGTTATGATGTAATCTTTATTTAAATATTTATTGTAACATTATGTAATACGTAAGTTGATTAAATCCATATTTATTAGAATCCTCAAATTATAACAGTGTGTTTTTGAGAGGAGAAAAAGGAGGCTCTGTTTTTTGAAAACAATGTACTAAATAATCAAGAATAAAGAAATTTTGAATATAAGTCCATTTGAAGGGCCCAAGTCACCTTTATTGGTTTTTCATAAGAAAAACCCTTATTTCTAGATCTTGATCCAAGAATCTAACTTGAGTTTAGTAGATTAGTAGTGTTAAGTTTCAAAGGAAGTTAGGTAGGGACAGGGATTTGAGGAAAGAATATTTAGAGAAGGCTTAAGAAAACATGTAGTAGGTGATTCTGAGAGGAGGAGGAAAAGGAGGCTCTATTTTTAGAAAACAATATACTAGATAATCAAGAATAAAGAAATTTTTAATATGAAACTTAAGTTATTTCGTGTATTCTTGTGACATTTATTTGCTAAGTTGATTCATTCTATCTTATGGTAGCATATTATTGTTAATTTTAATTCATGAAAGCTTGTTAATGCTAAGATATTTTGTACGGAACAACCACATGCAGGTATAGGGAAATGAGTACAATTTTAGAGAGGTAAGATTGGTATTTTCCAAAGCATGTTATGTTTTCTTTATTATATTCCTTCTCGAATAGTTTGAAGATTGAAACCAAAGATCCATGTTAAGTTTTAAGACTTGAAATCTCTTGAAACATTTTAAGAACCATTTTTCTCTCTTCTTGGGCTTATACAAAGCCCTAAACAGGTTTGGAGAAAATATTTGTTTGAAGGGCTTAGGGGTTGAGTTAGAGGCTATAACTTGCAAGCCACCATCTTGGACATGCATTCTCACATATTATGAAGGTTTTAATGCATAAAATGCCAATGTTTCTTGAAAATCATGACATTCTTCTTTCTTAGTGTGAGTGTCTTATAGGAGACCTATTTGAAAGATTCAAGATATCGAAGAAGGGTTTAGATTGAGATTTTGACTAAAAACTTTGATGGTAATGGGTATTTAAAAATCCTTCTAGTTTTTTTGAAAACACCTGAGTCAAAATGTATGCTTGAAAATACCTTGTAGTAGGGCTACAAAAGACAAGGCCTAGTTGAACAATAGCAAGTAGTGGAATAATAGGGTTCCTTAGGAGTTAAGTGATAAGATTTTGCATGAGGCATAACTTCCTTAAAGGGTACTCAAAAAGTTTCACAATTTTCTCGGAATCCTTGTAGATTATTTCCAACTATAAGCTTTGGGTGGTGGTAGAGTGAAGAAAAAAATAGGCAATAAGTGAACAAGGTATATGAATTTCTAATCCTAGTCAAGACTCCAAAGAATAAAATTTCATGCTTTAGAGACATTTATTCTAGAGTATGTTAATCCTCTTGCAAGGTGAATGAAAAGTTTGAGTGATTTTCTTTCATTGACTTAGTGACTTGATAGTTGTTATTGAAAGGCATTTCATCATTTTTTCCATTTTATTTCCTTTTTAAGTTTTGACCGTTAAAACTTACTATATGGTTGTTTTGAATCTTGAGGTGTGTTAAAAATAGTAACTCACATAGCACTTATTGGTGGACACAAGAAATTTTAAATTGCCACTACGTAAAGAAGTAAATCATAACTATCACAAAAATATGTTTTCCATAAATCTTAAGCATGGAAATAATAAGTTACATAATATTCGTAGAAAGTGCCAATTTATTTATATAATCAGATACAAAGAAAATAAAATAACAATTTATCCACGTATAAAATAAATCATTTTCTCGATTTCATTTCTTACAAAAATATTTTCTCTAACATTTTTTCCATGTTAAAAGTGAAATCATTTTTCTCAATTTATATCAATAGTATTAGTTTCTACTTTGCTTTCTTTTCTACATAATCTACCTCCTTTGAAAGGAACGATAACCAAATCGTACAAGCCAAGAAACACATATGCTAATCAAACACCACGATCAATAAGACGAAAGCAATTCGCGATTAGCTTTTACATAAAACCTTTGCAAACAAATGAGCAGCAATATCATATATTATTATGGAACTCAATGTAATACAATGAGAATGGGACTTGCTTAAATAGGAAAGGAATAACAATATAAGAACCAGTCAAGGTCGTAGATCAAGCCATAAATCAAGGAAATAACTAGTCATCAAAGAACTAGTCAAGACCATAGATTTAGGAGAGAACTAGACATCAAGGATCTAGTCAATACCATAGATCAAGGAAAGAACTATACCTAACAACTAGATAATATCTCCTAATATCTAAATAAGATAAAAGAAATATCCACACACATAATTGGGTGAGGATAAATACAATAAAGGTAAATAAAGTACCTAGGTGAACATGAGCTAAGGTAAATACCTACTCTAACTCCTTTCCTTGGTCCTATCTAGAATTTTCACTTACTATTCCCGATTGAATCATATCCTTTGCAGCAACATTTATATTAAAAATTATTTCTCTTTCTACATTTGTTTCATCCCCTGTGAAGCTAAACTAGGCTCAATTGGTTCTATTCTTCAATAAAATATTTAGATCCATTCCATGCTCCTTAATAATTATTTTTAAATCATTATTATGATTGTTCAAAAGAACAACCTTTTCTTTTAACCCAGCTTAATACATTCAAAATTTTCTTTGTATTTTTTGGTACACATTAAAAACATGTAGCTCATTCTTCGATTGTGATACTTGGACTGCATTTAGAAAATAAATAATAATAAGACTAGAAATTAAAAATAACCATAATAGATTTTTAGTAACTTTCTAAATATTATTATAACATACCACAAATTTTTCTTTCTCTGCATTCACAATCACAACAAGGCTCTTGACCTGGACCATTGATTTTAATATGCCTAGGTTTTGGAATTAAATTTTCTATTTGATTTAACATTATATCTAACACATTATAATGATAAGGATTAGAAACAATAACAGAACCGGATATAACTTGATTCAATAAAATATCAATCTTTTCTAGCTCATTTTGAACTAAAGAAAATAGAGAATGTATTTTGGAGTGGTTGTGAAAATGGTCATTAATTTCTTTAATCAATGTTTTTCCTTGAACTCCCAAATTTTCAATGTTTCAATATCTTTCAAAACAATTTGTTTAATAGTGGTTGAACAATTATCACCAAAAGACTTCCCAATGAAAACTTTGTGATCTCATCATCAGTTGATGGTGTTTCCCTCATTCGGAGATGGTGTATTGGCATTTGTTCTCATTATGGGGAACCCTGTGTTGGACCCTAAATTAGATGTTGAGGATTGAAATTTGTAGGGTCCTGGTCCCCACTTGAAAAACAAATATATTCCTCGTCAAAATCAATTTTCTTTTAAACTAAAATTCCATCCATGTTATGTAAACCAGCGACAAAAGAGTGGGAGCTCATAGGTAGACAAATGGACAGTTCCCACACTAGTAGATAGAAATATAATATTTTAACCCCTTATGCGAGCATTATAGGTAGGCGGTATCGGGGTGGCGAAAATTTTTTCTACCAATAACACTATGAGTATGAGATGGTGGAGGCACTATAATAGGAAATCAAATAAAAAATGAAGAACATATAAAGAATAGAATGATTGAATAATTGAAGGTTAAATAATTGTTTTTGTAAGAAACATTACTTAATTGCATAGTTTGCTGATGTATTGTTGCAGTTGTTTTATGGATGATCCCCTTGTTGAACATATTAGAAGTAACACCATGATGACAAAATATTGATTAACCATAAAAATAATTAGTAACTTGATTTTTTTAAAATGAAACTAAAATATATTGAAATGTAAAAGTTAAGTGGAAAAATTACCTTGGTCTTGAGGAGGAGACATAGTTTGTAGAGACTATACTTCTTCAAGTTCATATACATATCTTTGGGGAACTAGAGGAGGTTGACAAAATCATGTGCTTCCTGGAGGAGGATGGAAAATTGAACGAGCACGCTAAAAGGGTGTAAAAAAATAAAATTTCTTTAAAATATTTAAAATTAATACAAATTAAAATGTGTAAAAACTACAAATGTCTAAAGTTGTTGATGTATTAGAGAACTCCTCATGTGTTTGCTAGATCTTCCCGATGGGGTGTTGGTGAGTTCTTCCGGAAGATTATCCCCAAGACTATCTCTAGAACCCTCAAGTTGTAAGAGTCCCCTTATAGTGGCATTTCTTCGAGAAATAGTTGCAGCCACAATTTCGTGTTGAAATTTAAAAAAATATTAATATTACATAACACATTATAACAAAATAGGATAATTCCTAACGTAAAAATTAATTTGAATTAAATATAAGTAAATTTTAAACTCATCTCACCTTTATCTTTTCAATGGACAAGGACAATGTCTTCAAGTTTTTGTGACATGCATTCATGATAAGGGTGTTGCGCAAATTGTGATAAGTCTCAAAATATAATGAAAGTATATAATTTCTTGTTGTAATTACAATAGATTCTTTCACAAGAGAATTATTGATGTCATTCCTTATCTTGGTAGATAATTAGGTGCACCAATCATATTGGTGACCACCAAGGGTACGTATAATGTAAACCAAGGCCCAATGAAGGAATATGGGTATATTTTTCCTACAAAACAATCCTTCTCAGGAAAATTCCACCATGGCATGCAAAAATGAGTGTGTGACATCTTGAAGTGAAATTCCCCTTTTTGAAGGATTTGTTGTTGTTGGATTAATTTTCAGGCCAAATTCAAACTCCAAGTACTTGAAATCTTTGTCACTCAAGGTCTCTGATGTGACAGGATCCACATTTTTATGTGGAAGTCATGTCAAATGTTGAATATCTTCAGGGGATGTTCCAAACAAAAGTGTGTGTGATGTGAGTTGTACATGAAAAGTATAATCCTCACTATTGAAATTTGATACTAGGTAGTTAAGTAACTTGTAGTCTATTTCAAATTGTGGACTATAGATGAGCCCAAGTAAAACTACTTTGTTCAATCCATATAGAAAAACAATTTGTATCCTTTAGTATCCTCATGAGTTGAGGAAACACCGTGCCTCTGTACGTGAATTTGGGAACAAGTGGTTCTTATTTTTGTTTCCCTTCTTCTTATGTCAACCCATGGTAGTGTATTTGACTATGTAGATTAATTTAAATAAGATGGATTATTAGATTTTACTTTTTAACTATATGGTGAGTGGCAGAGCCAAGAAGGGTTTGTTCTTGTTTTCTTATGATTTTTCGGCTAGAGGGATTGCCAAAATTGACAAAAATAGTGCAATTTGTCTATTTATAGAGGAGGGTACCACGTGTTGCGCATTGGTTGGCATGATAACATGCAGCATATTACCAATTGGTAGCATTCATAAATGTTACCGACTTTCAACATTATGAAATAATTTGACTTTTTAAAACCCATTTTGTTCTCATTCGCCATGATTTCGAAAGCCTCTTTCATATATTCACCAAGTAATATCGATATATTATTTGGGGGTGTCTTAAAATTTTCCCTTTTCACAAGTTATATTGAGCTTATTTTAAGCTACACACAAGTTGAGACATGATGATAGGATCTAACTTGGTTCATTACACTACTCTTCTACGGGCATATCTCCATGTTATACAAGTTATTTTTTCATTATATGTTACTTTACACCTTACTCATCTTGATTGATTATATATATGGTTATTATTTCTACCATTTGAGCTAACATGAATAACATATGTGTCTTGTGTGGTGTTAACCTATCTTACTATTTTATTTTTTTCTATCATTGTTATCTACATGTGTTTCATTTATTGTTGTCACTACTTATTTATGTGGATTATTTCCTTGATTTATTAGAGTGTGGATTGATTCATTTATATCTTTTTATTACTATGTTTTGATAATTTTTATATATGAATTGAGTGCCTTGATTTTCTTGTGACACCATGGGTGTCCCATGTTTATGGATTTATGCCTCTCTTGTATGTATTCAATTGTTTCTACACATGACTATAGAACATTTTTCCTTCTATTAACATTATCATGTAATGTTGTGTGTGTCCCATGTTTATGCATTTATGCCTACATATGATTGTGTTTCTATACACTATTTCTTACATACACTACTATTGCTACTATTATAGTATTTTATCTTATGACATGCTTAACTTCTACTTTGACGATTACACTACTATCTTTACTATATATTTTGACATGTTTACTATTTACTACATTGTTTCTATGCTTTTACTAATATGGATTATGACATGATTAACACTTTTATCTTATGTTTTTACTAGTATAGGTAGGTATTCATACTTTGTGATTGGTAAATATTTTTATCCGCACCATGATCTCTACCATGTGTAACCCACTTTGCAGTAGAGGTTCTAAATGGTGGCCACCACTCTAGCCTACTATATAATCATATGCACATTATTAGACTTATTACACATGGGTATACATCTATTCTTTTGAGTCAAGTGCTCAAATACTTTATCACACGCACCTAAAAAAGGGGATATTTTTTCAATTTATTTCTACATCCAGTGTTCATTTTAAGACCCACCCTCCAAAAAAATAGTTTAGAATTGGTGGAAAATCTCCAAAATTGAATTTCGCATCAATGGAAAATTTCTAAAAAACCATATCATGGAAAATCCGACAGGGTTGGACGGTCATCCATCGTCTTCTCGCCCAACCCACTGCCAAACCTGGGTTGGACGACGTCATCCAGCCTAGGTTGGATGACCATCCATTCTCTTTCGCCTAACCTAGTCATTCGACCTAGGTTGGACAGCCATCCATTATATGTCATCCAACCAAGTCGTCCAATCTAGGTTGGACAACTCGTCCATTATCTTCAATCCAACCCGGGTTGGAAAGCTAGGTTGGCCAATGCACAATGGATGACCATCCAACCTAGGTTGAAAATAGACAATGGTTTTCCATCCAACCTAAGTTGGATGGATAACCGTACTTTGTTATATGTTTTTATTAAATAGGTACCTACTGACCCCCAAGCTATGTATTATACCTCAACGAATACATACATAAGTTAATTTTTACATATAAATAGTAGGTGAATTGACCCATACAAATGACTTGTTGGTAGAAATTTTAGGCAAAGTAGGTGGCGGCAAATGACTGCTAAAAATTCACCATTTCTAATTTCCAAAATCCATAATATTCATGAGTTTACGAAAAATTGCCACTAAAATTTTCCATGTCTACATCTACATACACACTACATAATAAAGGAATAGATTTTCAGTTGGCTCAAAGCCTCATAAAATATCACGATACCAAGATGTGGTAGAATTAAAAAAAAAGGTAAAAATTATACAGGATAATTAGGACCATAATATAATATTGACCATGATGGGCATTCCCGACATGGGGAATATTCTCTAATTTTTTAATTTCTCCAAATTCCATTATATATTTACATGATTTTCATATAGTTTCATATACAAATGAAAATTTCAAATCTTGACACAGGAGTGAGTAATTCATTCCTTCTTCACTACTGATATTCAAATTCAATTGTAGAAACTAAGTCCTGGGGCATGTACCTCCTCCCCTATGATTTTCTCAGTAATCGATATTTTGGGTGCATGGAAATGTTCATTCCCTTAATAACTTGATGTTAAAAATTAGTTAAATGCTAAAAATTAGACCTAGATCAATCTACAATGGTGTGGTTTGTAGGATTAGTGAAAGGTGTTAAAGTGGCTAAGTTCTTCATAGTTTTCCTTTATATTCTCTTAGCGAGTTCCAAAAAGGGGAATGTGTCAAAGTAGCTAAGTTATTCCTATTCTAAACCTTCCTCTCTATAAATATATAAAAAGGGGGAACTTTGGTTCCTCTTCTCACACTTTTCAATGTTGGGGTGGACTCAACACTCTAGTCATGTATATTCTTTCCCCTAATCCTATGACACAAAATTAAGAATAGATCACCCCTAATCCTTTGGAATTCCTTAAAATTTTCCAAGTCTATATGGGATGGAAAGAATGGGAGTTTCTACCTCTATAAAAAAATCAAGTGTATTCCTTCCATGTTTTTCTTCTTTTCATCTTTTTTTTTTTTAATGTTTAAAGTTATAAGCAATATTGATGCAAGATCATCATCTTGAGCATATAAATTTTTATATTAATTCTCATTTTTGGTTTGAATGAGGCATTTATAAGCATGTTTAGGTGTTTCTAGATTTTTCATATCCTCCATGTGTGTTTTGAGCTTCTTGTATAGTTTCCCTCCAAAATGGAGTGTTTTAAAATTTGAATTTCCAAGGTTACATGGAAGATTTTATTGTAAAATGTAAAAGCTAATATCATTGTAAATGTCATTTAAGACCTTATGGGGAACAAATTAAGTGTTAAAACTTTTTTATGTTTTCATGACCCATGTTCATCTTGAGCTAGGGTTGATCAATTTGAGTTTAGATGTAACAACATTTTACCCTTGATAAGGGAAGGGAATTAGAATGATGGAGTTATTTAGAAGTGAAAAAGGAATCCTTAGAAGTGGAGCTTGAATCGTGGATTTGTGTCTTTTCTCTCGCTCAAAAACGCATTTTTAAAGGGCTAGTAGGAAGAAGTGAGGTCTAAAAGGAGTTGACTATCAAATAAAGCATTGCAAATTTTTCAAGCACATGAACATTTTTGATAGGTGAAATAAATGAGTTATAAAGAATTCTTGGGCTTTCAATCAATTGTATCTCGTATTTTGTGTTGTAAAAAAGATTTGGTTTATTGGGAAAAGGTGAAAATTGTATGGTTTGGTTGATGATTTTAGGTTTTGTCCTAACTCATTGATTGATTTTTGTTGAGTGTTTTACCTTTTCCTCAATTATATATATATATATATATATATACAAAATTTAATTTATATCATAGAAATTAAGTACACCTTTTGTTGCAGTTTTCATTATGGAGCATGTTGAGACCAACACATCAAAGAACCACTATTGAGTGAAGAAAAATTGTGTGTGCACACCCAAATATTTTTTCCTTAAGCATGAAATATTTAATTATGTGTACTTAAAGGTGAAAAATCTAAACACTACAATTTGGTAACTTTTTGTCTTGTAATGCCAAGTTTGACTATGTTTCCTTGCTTTAAGAAAAATGCTCATATCCATAATCCAGTCAATTCATCTCTTTATCTCTTTTGTGACTTACTTATCTCTACATTCCTCCCTTTAATAAAATATAGGAATATTATCTGATAAAATAAGTAAACAACCTCTTTGTTTTATGTTAAAAATTCATATTTTAATTTTCCTCTTCTCTTGCCATGACCTTACAAATGGATTCTAGGATGTAGGGTTTGGTCTTCTCCGAAACTTTGTATGGTCCTAGCTCTTCAAGTTAACCAACTTTGTTTTCAATTTAAATATCTTCTTTGGGTTGTTTCATCTTCCTAGGTTCATTATTATTAGAATATTTCACCTTGTAGACACAAAATCACGCACTTGGGTACATTTCTATGTCATAAGATCATATTAGCATCTACATGATTCCTAAGCAAGAAGTCTAGTGGTTGACAACTATATTTTTCCTATTTTCTTTGTCTCTTTCTTTCTATTTGGTCTTGCACACCCTATATCCTAGTCAAAACTTGTTTATATTTAATGAATTTGGGCACTAGCGTGTAGCCAAAACAACGGTGCCCAAGAGCTCATGTCCCCTCAGGCGCCCTAGCCATTTCTTATATTAATCACTCCTTTTGGGTCTCTTTTATCTTTTGTCAATATTTTTCACTTGTGGGTCAGCCTTCCAGGTTGTCGATTACGAGATTAAAACAAGGGAATCATATAAATATATATTTATGTACTCAAAATGAAGGACTAAGCACAAAGCATTACCATTATCACCTAAGCTTGCATCCAAAAGGCACCTAAAACACTCCAAAGCATTCATCTAACATCCATTCAAGGTACAAGGGAATACATAAACAACATAGGAAGGGGAATTTTATTCTATTCCATCCATACATTTACAAATTTTAACAATTATAGCCCATTATCGAGTGTATTTTGCATAAGGGCATCTTTAGGCAAAATTTATACAAAAACTCATAAGAACTACATGTATTATGCGATGTAGTGCAACACTCGGTCATAAGTTCATTCTTAGGGTGACCATCGGGGTCAATCCGACTCCCCATTATGCATTTTCCTTTTTAGGTTTGATGCATTTTGTGGGCTTTGTGCAAGTGAAATTCTCTTTTACAGTTACAGTACTTTCGAAATCAAAGAGTGGATATGAGTTGATCAACAAAATAATAATGAAACCCTAAATGACACTGTGTAAAAATAATATTTTGAGCCTCTGTGCATGATCATGGGTGCCTAGTTTCAATCTCTAGTGCCTAGGTACCCTTATCTAACTATGGGTAATCATTTATGGAATTACTCACATGAGTTTCAAAATTTATAGTGACCAAAGGACAACATTGTTTTCATCTTGTGCAGCACTTTAATCTACACATATCACCTCTAGATTACATGTAAATCAGCTAAGTCTTTTTATCTCTTTCGTTTTCTTAGGGTTTGATACTTTACTTGCTTATTTGCTTGACTCTTACTATATTTTAGCCATTGTAAATCATTATTTTAAGTAGTTACTCTGCAATACTTAGATTTAATTAATTCAAATTAAATTAAATCATTTGGTGAACACCACTTGTGATCATACACTTGGATACTTTTTTTTTATTCCATCCAATATTCTTTCATGGCTCCTAAAATTCCACAAATCTCTTTGCATGATTTTCTTAAAATACATCCACCTTACAAAGATGTTCTCCAAAAATCTCTAGACACTATGCATCTCTAAATAACTGAAATGTGAATTTTAGAAGGTAATATAAATAGTACAATAATGAAATAACTAATATAAACTGAAATATAAATGCTAACTAATTTTATTTTATATTTTAAATAAAATGAAATAATTGAAATAGGAGGGAAAGGGTACTAACCTAAAATGAACTTACCTCGTAGAGATATGTAACTAGACTGGATGATGCACAAGCAAAACAAAGTATGACAACACACCTCGGAAGTTGTAGCACTGAATATTTGGCTAGAATGGGGTTCTTGGGGAGGATTAAGGCACATGCGAGCACTTTGGTCTATAGTATGGGTGCCCTGGTCTACAGAATAACTCAAAACCTGATTCTAGGTTGGTCATTAGATCTTCACAATAAATTGGTCTTTATCATGTGTATGTCACACTAGCTTTGTTGATGTCATTGTAGATCTCCAATGGATAATATCCTATAAAACCCCACACAAAAGAATAAAACCCTAAAAATAAAGATGAAAATGAATGGGTCGAATTTTCCTCGACTACCAAATAGATGGAATTACAACTAAGCATTGCACTATATCTTAGACCCGATGTAATTCTATGTGCACGTGTGTGAAATTATGTTCCTAGGGTTCCCTAGCACTAATGACACCAAAGTAGCGAGAAATAGCTAGATGTAAGATGTAAATGGTGGATGGAATAGAATGAATACAATCCTTCCTATGCAGTGTGTGATGAATAACAATTCCCAAATGTAGTCCCTTACCTTATAAGATAGTTATAGTTTAGTAGAAGATAGTTTGCCCTTAAGATAATGTGTATTTTTGTTTATATAGGGATCTCTTACTCAAATTTCGACACTAATGACCCAACATGATGACTAGTACTTAGGGGAATGAGAGGAAAACCTAAAAGACCGACCTATAAACTCTAAATGAGAACCAAGTGCAATCGGGACCAGGGCACCTAAAAATGAGGACCAAGGTGGCGGCAGGCATCCCAATCGCTTCCTAGGTACCCTAGTCAAATATAGAGATGATCACCGAGTAAGTAATGGTAACTAAGACTCCATGAGAGATGACCATAACTATGCGAGTAACTGACAACTGTGTAAAACACTCAATGACAATGACCGACTAAATTTATGATAGAACTAGGGGATGGGCCATTAGTGAATACTTTTCATATGCAAGATCCATATATAAAATACCATACTTGGTGGTATAATTATAGTAATAGTAAGTGCATGATTTTGTGACTACATTTTCCCCCACTTTATGTTGGTGAGCGAAAGCTCGGTAACATAAAGTAGATAGAGATGCGTACGTGAGAGAAATCTAGAGAAGCCCATGTTGTAGTGGAATGTGTAAATGTGGTAGTAAAAGCATGCAAAAATAACCATATAATGTGTTGAACAATGAATCATCGCGTTGATCCATGTAACATAGCAAAAAATAATAGCGTGATGAATTACACTAAATGAGGGTGATGATTGTAATGTTTGATGATTTCGAATGTGTATGATGATGATAAGATGGGATAGCTTGAGTGATCAATGCCCAACCTAATTTTGTGTATAAGAATAATCGACTAGGAGGATTTAGGCGTCCTGCCACCAAAGGAAGAGTGTAGGGAAAAATGTGTTATTCTCCAATCTCTAACTACATCCTCAAGATATAGCCACTGTAGATGGACTCAGATCAAAAATTTGTGGTTTTTGGATCTAAATGATTTCGATCAAATAATTGACCCATATAGGAGTGGTATAGGAAAGGAACTATTTCCCCCACTCCACGGGTATCACCACAATGTAATAGCTTCCAAGTTAGGTCATATAGAAGCAAACGCAAAATGTATGATGGCTTCCAAGTTAGGTCATCTAGAAGCAAACACCAAATATAGAATAAATTCCCAAGTTAGGTCATCTGGGAAAGTGATGAATGTAAATCCCAAGTTAGGTCATCTAGGAGGCTATATATGTTATATCATTTTGATTGAATGATGGTTGTTAGAGGTTTGAATACATTAATAGATTGATTGATTGATTGTCTTGATTGGTTACTCATTGAGATATTTCATGCTATTTTCCCTCGGGTTATCTCATTAACAGGAATTAATAGAGATTAATGAATGATCACATGGAAATATTTTAAAACCTATTTCCCCAGGAGTTAGGTAATTAGGGGAAGTGATGAACTTTGGTATAGAAAAATTATACGTTTGTTTCCCCCAGTTAGGTCATTAGGGATAATTAATGGTGGAATGTCGCATGGTTAATTAATAAATGTTTGAAAGTGAAAAATTGATAGTGTTGATTGATCACATGATGATGTAGGGGAGTATGACCCCAATGATATCCCACCCCTTTCAGTGAAAGGGAAAGTGTTGATATTAACGAACGCTAATCAAAGTAAACACTAGATAGAGTGAAGTGATAGAAATTTCCAAAATACATATAGATTGAATAAAATACAATGTTAAGAATATATAACACATTGTAATCAGTGATACAAATGGTATGAAAAATTCTAAAATGAATGCCACAAATGGGGTGCAAATCGGAGTATAAATGCTCAAGATATGACAAAAACAAAGTAGCGTGTATTAGTTGTGAGAATAAGTATGAAATAATGACCATAGTAAAGTGGGCAATGAAAATTAACTATAAGTAGTGAAGTGAAAAAGTGATTACTCACTTCATTTGTTTTTGACGTGATTGTGAGATTGAGCTTTAAGTGAGTGAAGATGAAGCAAGTGAGAGCAGCGCATCCTAGCCGGTTTGAGATGGTGGTGACTACTATAACATTACGGATGACAAATGGAATTGGTAAGTATGCTATTTTTGTTTCGAAAAATGTGTGTAGTACTTGGTTTTATTAGATTTTTGCAAATTTGAGATTATGTAGTTTCTTGATGTTTTAGACCTAGAAAAGAGTGGTGAAGGTGCTAGTGACCCTTTAGATAGGATCACCTAGACTTGGGTGCCCGTGTCCTACTCCTAGGCACCCCAGTCTTGCATCCAGGAACCCTAGTCCAGAATGTGTATATTTGATCTATAATAGTGCAATTGAGATTTCTAGTGTATAGTAATGTGATAAGTGAGTGTATTTGGACTTGTATAGTGTTACAATGTTATGTTTGTTGTCATTTTGTGGTGTGTAGAGGGATATTCACTCAAGGGAATTTTGCAGAGGTCGTCATTTGAGTAATTTTCTTGGGTTGGGATTGTTAGATGATGAGTGGGATGTTATGGACCGTGATTGCATGAGGCACATAAAGCATGGATGGGGATATACCCCACATTATTCTTATGTTGACAGCATTATGTGAGAGGTGGTGCAAATAAATGTGTATTTTTGGTTTCCTATGGGTGAGATGATAGTTACTTTGGAGGATGTGTATCACATATTGCAATTTCTAGTTGTTGGGGAGAGAGTACATGTTATGTCATTGGAGAATATGGAGAGACAGATGCAAGCTGCTAGACGGTATTTTGTGGGGACTCAAGTACCTATCGAGGCCCATATCAATTTGGATGTTATTTTGAGGTCTGGGGTTCTACATTTTTGGAGGTTCATAGTTGTGGTTATTGTTTCATCTATAATAGTAGAGGGAGGAGGTGTAGGCATCTTGTATAATATGCATGATATATGTCAGCGAGATAGAGGAGGAGAGCACTAGATACACATGGGCATGGTGTGTGTTGGCCCACCTATACAGGGATCTATACAGGTTTACTCACGATGAGCATGGTGGTGGGATAGAGCCACCACATTATTGCATGTATGGGCGTATGAGCATATAGCCGTGTTGAGGCTAGTTAGAGGTCCATGAGGAGAGTGGGCTAGGCTAGAGATATACACAAGGAGGTGGATTAATGTTCATGGGTGTAAGATGGACACTGATACTTACAGGGAATTAATAGATAGGATGGGGTCCAAGGTAGTTGTATCGAGTCCATATTGTGATTATGGTGGATGGAAATAGGATACTCTCGAGTTGCGGTGTATACCTAGGATTATGTGGCTTGAGGACCGATTTCTAGGGGTTCTTTGAGCTATTCTAGGTGGAGAGAAAATTAAGATATTTTATCATGGCTCGAACATGCCCCCAGAGCCATATATATAGTTGAGAGCTATTAGAGCACCTAGGAGGCCAGAGCTAGACTAGGGCCCATGGGAGAGTAACTAGTACTTACTGGGCCGAGGTGAGGCATATGCGGTGATAGAGTCAATAGAATCCAATGATGCGGGGTGTATAGAGGAGTACCGTGCATGGTGGGTGACACATCGATGGGTACTCTTGTTTTTATTGTTCACAGATGTGGTGGGGTTACCTTAGAGAGGAGGAGAGGGGGAAGCACCCGCCCTTGATAATGTAATAACATCTGTAGCTGAATGTAAGTACTTGTATAGTTTTTTTGTGTACTTTTTGTTTTCCTATGTTATAGCGTCAGTATCTAAGTTGTGTTATTTTTTTTTGTAGGTGATGCGTATTGGTCCCTGATAGTAGACACATCCATCCACACATTGACATAGAATGTGTCAACCAATGTACTTAATGGAGGGATACTTGAGCATGTGGATGATATCATGGGTGAGCATGCCCATTTATTTGAGATAGTGGCCATAGAAGTAATAAAATGTACTATGTTGTTAGGCAAGAGGGACGAGGCACGTGAGGATACTTGAAGAGATAAAGAGGTGGTGGGTGGTGGTCCCTTAGCATGATGTATTTGTATGATACATGGATTTGCAATGTCAATTTTCAAAGCATTCTACGAGGTTACCTTATTATGGAGGTAGGTTGAGAGGTATCGAGGCCACAAACAATAGTGCATGATTAGTGGTAAGGCATCTAGTTCTAGGGCTCTCGTAGTACCCGAGAGCGATATTGATGATGCAATTTTATTTGTATTATTGTATATGATGTGGGGTAGCTTCCCCGTAATGATGATTTTTTTTTGTAATGATGACTATATTCGATATATATACATGGATAGATGTTATTGATATATGATGAGCTCATTTTGTTATGTATCGATGTCATAATATGATTCAATGTTTATTTTTGTTAATGTGTTGTGTATCGTTCTTGCATATTTATGTAGACTTGCACTATAATGTTGATAATGATAGAAAAAATGTGTAATGTGAATGATGATAGATAACATATGTAATTTGATTGGTAAGTTATACGAAATTTTTGTTGAATGGAATTTATAATGCGTAGTTAGTGTAATGATGATAGTAGAATATTTGTAAAAATAGATAATATCTGATTGTCAATCTAATGCATTGTGGTGAATTTGATGATGTAATATGATCATATTATGTTAGTATGATGAAACTAGGAGAGGGGGATTAGCGATGCCCCCAACATGTGAATGAATAGACTCATTTAGTTAATACCCCTCAGTAGTCAAGGATGAGCCGTGTAAGCAAGAGTGTGTCATAGGAAATGATTGAGTGCACTAGATGAATCGACGAAGCACGTGATGGAAGGTTATTAAATCAAAACCCTCAACATTCATGTAAGAACCATAAGAACACAAGTGTGTCATCACGTGGTAAGGTGATAATGATCACCTACCAGAGACCAAGGTGGTGTGAAGTGGTGGAAGCTTGTGATATAGAAGCAATGTGAACATATGAATTAAAATGAATATCATGATGAGAAACGATGGGATGTGCGAATGTTGGGGGTTGTGGGCGCCAATGTGGATGAATTTGATTTGATGGATGTGATGATGTAACAATGTATGGACATAGTGGAGAGTACACATGAGTGATAAACAGTGGTGGTGGACATACCATGACCTAAGCACCGGATCAAGGAGATGAATCAATCGACGTAGAAACTCATTAACGAGGTAGAGGAGAGATGGACCACTCACATGAGCGAGAGCCAAATGAAATGATGCCCTTATCCTCTAAATTTTGTAATCTATTGTGAAGGGAAAAGTAATCATTATCCCTATGGCCATTGATACGATGATAATTACAATAAGGTTGATCACGCTAATGTTATAATCAATGTTGTGGATGATGATGGTTGGATGGTAAGAGAATTAGAAGCTTTTCTAGTAAATTACACAACACATCATGAGATCAAGCATGATGAGAGAAGTGTAATGGCTCATGTGACATAGATGGAGTGGAAGGAAAAAATTAGCCTATCATGGAGGAGGAGAATAAGTATGCTTCTATGATGGAGTAGAATGAGCTTGCTTGCTAGGTCGAGGTGGATGTTGTATAGGATGTGAAATCGATGTCAATGAAGGAGAACTAGATGATACAATAGAAGTGGAGGGAGGTGGAGGAACAATGAAATGTGTTGAAATAAGATCTTATTCTAGGTCTATGACTTTATAGCAAAAAAGAGTAAATGACTCACATGTATCATATTATAATATTTTCTTAAGATCTGGAATATAAAAAAAGACCAAAAAGGAATTTCTTCTCTAAATCAATAGGTTGGAATACTAGTTGATGCATATAAGCATTGAACCATAAGATATAATCCTTGATATATTTTGATGAGCCCTGATGTAACATAGGTAGGTAGTCATAAGTAACTCTAGGGCCATTATTGATGATAAAACAATGGAAAGAACGTCCTCCATGTCATAGTAAGTACTAATGGACCCAAATGGAAGATGAGTGTACCATTGTAAAGCCTCATCAATAAGACTGTGTTGAAAGGCCTTAAGCAATAACCTATCATTAGAATAGGGGTCCATAGCCATGCGGTAATGTTGGAGATGTGAATGAGGGTCACCAATACCATCAAAACATGTGAATGTAGGCATGATAAAGTCCTTAGGAAATTCAGAGTTATGAATCTTCTTGGGAATAGGGTTACCATGTAATGATTTATTGTCAATAGAAGCATAGTAAGCCCTAATTTCTAAAGTGAGAGACTGAACCTGAGATTTTAATTGATGTACGACATGCATAAAGGATAGGATATTATGTGAAGGAATAGTAGAAGATGGTAATAATGTATTAAGCAGGTAGTAACTTGCCATTGTGAGTGATCATGGGAATATCAAGATAAGATAAAGGATATTCTGATGCTAAAGGCACACTAGGAGTAGGTGCCAAAGAATCTATAGTAGATGATATAGATGGAATACCCATAACAGTGGTAGGAGTAGCATTGGAAACATCTGTAAGAGGTGAAGTGACCGATGGAGACACAATAATGGGAGAAGATGAAGTAATAGGTGTAGATGATGTGAAAAAAGGAGAGGAAATGGTAGTAGAAGAAGAACCAACAGATGGAGACAAATCATGCACTATGCTAGATATAACCTCAAGAGAAAGTGGCAATAGAGATTCACACTCAGAATGAAAAGTAGGATAATCATGGCTATCAATTGTGTCATCAATATCTCCTATAGACTCAGATATGGTAATGTCATTAAGCATACTATCGATAAGATCATAAACATAATATGAAATCGTATGAGAACTAATATTTGATGAATGATGATAAGTAATATCGAAGTAGAAGAAACGTGAGATGGAATTATAGCATTGGTTTGACTAGGAGTAGAATTGGTATGCGCATGTGAGCGATTGTAAATACCAAGCATGTAATCTATAAGATAATCATCTAGAACTTATTTAGAAAGATCGGAGGAGGATCACTATTATCCTTATAGCATGGTGTACAAAAAGTAAAGGCTCTTTAGGTCCTCAACAATACTAATGCCAATAGGAGAATTTTTAAAACTAGTAGGCACATATTGTTGACCATATAAGAGTTGTTGTTGGATGTCATCTAGCATAGTAGGATTACTATAGAGAGTCGTGAGCTTAACGATGGTAGTTTCATCATAGATAGGATTGACATTAAAATGAGACATGATGGGGTGACAATAAGATGAACAATGGTTAGCCATTAGGGTTTTAAGTGGATCTTAGGGAAAAATTGTTCTAAAGTATGGGTTCACCAAAATGATTAACTGAAATGTGAATTTTAGAAGTTAATCTAAATAGTATAAGTTGAAATAACTAATATAAATAGTAATATAAATACTAACTAATTTTATTTGAAATTTTAAATAAAATGAAATAATTCAAATAGGAGAAAAGGTACTAAATTGAAATGAAATTACCTTGTAGAGATCTATAACTAGATTGGATGATGCACAGGTGGAACAAATTATGATAACACACCTCGAAAGTTGCAAAAATGGAGATTTGGCTAGAATGGGGCACTGGGAAGGATTAGGGAACCCGTGGGTGCTCTTATCTATATTATGGGCACCACAGTGCAGCAACATATCGAAACTTGAGTCTGGTTGGTCACTAGATATTCACAATAAATAGGTCTTTTTTTGTGTGCATGTCACACTAGATTCTCTAATGTCGTTGTATATCTCCAATGGATAATATCCTACAAAAACCCACACAAAAGCATCAAACCCTAAAAATAAAAATGCAAATGAATGGGTCGGACTATCCTCAGCTACCAAATGGATGGAATTACAAATGAGCATTGCACTACATCTCAGACCCAATGTAGTTCTATGTGCATGTGTGTGCAATTATGTGCCTAGGGTTCCCTAACGCCAATGATGCCAAAGTAGCAAGAAATAGCTAGATGTAAGATGCAAATGGTGGATGGAATAAAATGAATACAACCCTTCCTATATAGTGTGTGATGCAAAATAGTTCCCAAATGCATTCCCTTGCCTTATTAGATAGCTAGCCCTTAGTATAAGATGGTTCTCCCTTAAGATAATGTGTATTTTTATTTATATAGGGATATATGTTTCAAACTTCGAGACTAATGACTGACATGCCGACTAGTACCTAGGGGAATGAGAGGGAAAACTACAAAGATTGACCTCAAAACTCTAAATGAGAACAAAGTGAAACCGGGGCCAAGGTGCCTAAAAATGGTGACCGAGGTGCTTGACGGGTGCCCCAATCGCTTCTTAGGCACCCTAGTCAAAGACTAGAGATGACCACTGAGTAAATAACGAGAACTAATACTTAACGAGAGATTACCGTAATCAGTGATTAATTGATGATTGTGCAAAACACTGAATGATAATGACTGACTAAACTTAGGATAAGACTATGGGATGGTCCATTAGTGAATACTTTTCTTACGCAAGATCCATATATAAAACAACATACTTGGCAGTATAATTATAGTAGTAAGTGCGTGATTTTGTGACAACAATATCCCTCACAATATGCCACCCACTCAAGTAAGTGATATTTCAATCCTCTATCTGATGACTCTATTGGTCCTAATCCTCCATCCAATAAACCCATGCTAGAGTCAATTCAAGCTTTATATTGTTTATTTTAAGACAAATTTCAATTTATGGAAACAACGATTACATCTCTTAAAGATGAAATCCAACATCTCAAAGACGTTTCTTAAGCCCATGTTTGTTCTTCTTCTACATCTCATCCTACTTCTATGTCTCTATACATGTTCTCATATTAGTGAATCTCAAGTCTTACCTCTACCCACACCTCTCAAGTTTGATCTAAATGCTAAGAAACATGATATTATTCCTCATTTTCTCACTCACCAATTGATCAACTTATCAACTACTCATTTCTACCCCCCTTATCGGCTTTCTAAATACCAAGGTATCCCATGTTTCAATTATTATATACTTAATAGACATCATGAAAATGATTTATATGCTTTACAATGATGAATTAAACACCTTGAGCATTGGGGGCTTATGTCATTCACTTCACAACATTCAGCTACTTACTCATCGTCAATGGTTAAATCCCAATGGGCTCCTAAATATGGTCCTTCCATGTCTAATGAGAATCATTCCATAGTTACTAATGTTCCTCCTTCATCTAGTCAAGAACCACCTATCCAACCCATTCCAACTAAGCAACCTCCTCTAAAAATTATTCCATCCCCTCCTCCTCTCAAGCCTTCTACAACGTTACCCATTCCAACTAAGAAATCTCCTCTAAAAATCAGTCCATCCCCTCCTCCTCTCAAGCCTTCTATAGTGTTACCCATTCCAGCTAAGAAACCTCCTCTAAAAATCATTATATCCCCTCCTCCTCTCAATTCTTCTACAGCGTTATCGAGTCCCAAATAAGCTATCACCATTCAAGATCCCTCCTCACCCCACTCCACTTCCACGTCTAATTCTATTTGTTAAACAAGATAATACTTATATTGATGGTTGGGACACATTTCAAAATACATCACCACCAAAATATTTCTCTCGAATAATAACATAGATTTCCATCACTCGCACACTTGGAGGGCATCACATCTTTTCCCCCTTTTATTACTCTCGAAAGTGTCTACTTATACATTTCGCACTTTGTGCTTAATGTATAAATATTTCCTATTATTCACACATACCCTTTGATACCCTCATTGTATCATCATTACCCTATGATGCACTCTAGTTCCACAGTTCATAATCGACTACTGAGGGTCTAAATATGAAATGAACCTCACCACATTCACTTTTCACACTCTATGCTTTATGATCTATCTTTCTAGCACACATTCTCAAACCATTTCCCAATGACACACTCTTGTTCTATGGTTCATTCTTGATTGTTGAGGGTTATTTTATAAATGAACCACTAGGGGGCATGCTGCCCCTATCACACTCACACATTACATACCATTCCATCACACTCATATACTACATTTGCATATCTTGGTTGCACTTAATCTTTCTTGTTTATACTACTTACATGATGCACTTTTTTACTATGTTAGTCGGGTACTCAAAATTTCATTATCATTATCATATACACATGCGCATTCACTTGGTCTCTACTTGTGAATGTAGATATCTTATAGGTTCTCACACGCTACAATGATGCTCGACACTATATCCTTTTCCAGGTCCCACCGAGGTTCCTTAGGGAATCTACCTTCCCTACTCTCATACATTACATGTGTTATTGATTCACCTTTTACTACTTTCTAGCACATTACTTTCCATTGATATATACATGCTTTGACATAATTTTTATATTTCTAACATGCTAACAGGTGATTAATGTGTAGCATTTTCTTTGTAGGACTATATTCCACCATGGTTATCTACTACACTTTACTTGACATTGTTTTCCATTATATGCTATTATTTGCTTGCTATGACCTATGTCTTGTATGCTTATTTAATACTTTTGGCCATGATTTTCTTGTGACATTATGAGTGATGTCCCATGTTTGAAACCCACTTTTCATGGTCCACTTTTTTACACACTTTCTTGTTACATTGTCTTATATTACATGTTTGCTACTTTTTCTACTAACACATGTTACTAGCCACTTTGTTTACACGCTCCTTAGTTTCCACCACGCACATCCCTTACCCCTACAGTATACAATTCATCTTCCTATGAGGTCCTTTCTTTTGGGCCACATTCTCCTACCAATGTCACATGCACATTAAACATGGAGGGCATACATTGGGTGAAAAAATCACCCCTAAAACAACTCGGATCTATAGCACATATCTAAACAAGTACATGAACATAGTTACAAAATGACCCAAAATTTGACTTGAGTCCTTAGTACATCACAAACACCAGCATCAAAAATCAAATAGTAGCGCCTAGTCTCCTGTTGCCTCCACAGGCGCCACTTTGTCTTGGGACACATACATTTAGCTTATCGATCACCACAGTTCACAAAATCCTTTAGTTATAGAATGTATTCTATCTCCTTCAATTAATACAACATGGAACTAAATTTGGAACAAATCGGGACAATAGGAACAAATCAAAGATGTTCCATCTCGTAGTGGTGCTCATTGGGTAGATGCATGGAAGGAGACTAACACTATACCTCTCTCTCCAATACTTTCTCTTTGGTGTGATATCGCCCAAAAAACTCGCACTTGGTGTGAGATTGCCCAAAAAACTCACTATTGGTGCCGATCACCCAAAAACTCACTCTTCAAAGAATTACAAGACACTTTTCTATCCTTTACACTCTTTTACATTAGGTTCACACTTTCCTTTACTACTACTTTTACACACTTTTGCATACTTTACACAAATTTTTCATATACAGGAATTTGACTCGCTTTGTTTTGCTCTTATTTTGTGGGTTCATCCTTAATATGCAAAAAGAAGAAAACTACAATAGAAAATACAAGAACAACAATAGGTACAATGCAACACATACACTTCATCCCTAGGGTCACTTTCCTTTACTTGTCTCCACACTTCACTTTACATCAATCCCGAGCTTCACTTTTCCAATCGACACGTATTTCGTTGCACGCTCTATAATATCATAAGGTATGCATATCTTATTTACTTTGTGTAATTGAGTATTCACTCAACAATATAAATTGGGGGAAAATGTAGACACAAAATCATGCACTTGAGTACATTTCTAGGTCCTAAAAGCATACTAATATTTACATGATTCATAAGCAAGAAAACTAGTGGTTAACTATATTTGGCTTCTTTTATATTTTTCTTGCTTTCTTTTTGGTCTTTCACACCCTACATCTCAGTGGAAACTTTAATTTTTATCTTATATGGCTTCGATACCAGCGCGCATCCGAACAACAACACCCAAGCACGCTTGTCCCCTCTGGGCACCCCTAACCCTTTCTTATCTTACTCACTCATTTTGGGTATCTTTTATCTTTTGAGCATATTTTTAACTTGTGGATCAACCTTCCAGTTGTTAATTACAAAATTAAAACAATGGAATCATATAAATACATAGTTATGTGATCAAAATTAAGGACTAAGCACTAAGCATTAATATAATCACCTAAGCTTGCATCCAAAAAGCACCTAAAGCACTCCAAAATATTCATCTAGCATTCATTCAAGGGATAAGGGACTACATACTTTGCGTACATAGCATAGGAAGGGGAAATTTATTTTGTTCCATCCACACATTTGCATCTTTTAACAAGTCTAGCTTGTTATCTAGTTCATCTTGCACATGGGCGTCTGAGGCACAATTTCTACACACACTCATAAAAAATACATGGAGTATGAGATGCGGTGCAATGCTCGGTCATAAGTTCACTCTCCGGTGGCCTTCGAGTTCAGTCTAAATCCCCATTTTGGATTTTCCTTTTTATATTTGATGTGGTTTGTGGTATTTTTCCAAGTGAACTTCTCTTTTGAAAGTTATAGGTACCTTTGGAAATCAAAGAGTGATTATCGGGTGAACAATAGAGAACAATAAAAAAACCTAGCAACACTTTGTAGAAATCGATTACGAGCCCTGTGCAATTAAGGGCACCTGGTTCAGTCTCCAAAGCACATAGGCATCCTTATCCAAATATGGGCTCCGTGTACGATATTATTTCATGCGAGTTTTATAATTTACGGTGACCAAAGGACGACACTATTTGCATCTTGTTTAGCACTTTACCCTGTCTTGATCACTTCCAGTTGTACATAAATTAGTTATCTTCTTATCTCTTTCCTTTTCTTATGGTTTTATACTTTCTTATTTTCTTGCATCTTACTATATGTTAGCCATTGTACATCATTATTTACAGTAGTTACTCTGCAATACTTATATTTAATTAATTCAAATTATATTAAATCGACCTATAGAAGGTTATATAAGAAACTCAATATCTCGTTATAACTCACTTGACACTCTTACAATGTTTTATTGAAAATATCATTCCAAAAGCACCTAAGGGGTCCCTAAATCTTCCCAAATCATATTCACATCAATTAAAAAATCCTTACTATAATTCTAAAGCACTCAACTAGGTCAAAGAGTCTAACTTCCTCCATTTTCAATCATGCAAAGGTGATAGAGCCATGTCTTTAAAAGATTGAATTCACTCCAACTATTTAAGGGTTTTAAGGAACAAAGGGTTAGGACATATAGTTAAGGCATGCCACATCACACTACTACTACACTGGGTACCTTCTAAACTATACAATCAGCCGATTATTTTGGTGTCAAGAGACACGAGGGCACCCCAAAGGGATTGGCTATTTATTTACATTTTTACTCAAACACTTAAGAGAACTACATGAGGCTTGATACCGCAATGAGTGCATATAGTACAAAACTTGAATTGGTTCAACAACTAAAAGTGTGAGTGCTAAGGGTAGTGTAAACTCAACCACACACATGTTTTCTCCCTTTTTCTTGATAATGTTATCATGAATGGTTCTAGAGGTTTATAGGGTTTCCACTTTTTAACATGTCACTATAGTTCATTCTAAAGTTGTGTGAGTAAGAGTCTCATATAACAAAGGTAAGTTTTAGATAAGCTAACCGCACATGATATTTCGATCTTTACTTGTCAAAGGGTCTAATATTGTACAAATTTAGGTCTAGACCATACAAACTAGGTTTGGACCATATAATAATTTCATATGGTCCTACCCCTACTAAATTTTATAGTTCCATGATTGGTACTAAAGCATTTATAGTCTTTGATCATCTTATTTCACTATCTCGACACATATAGATCCTTTGTATTATGTCTTGTACAACTAAGTTTCTCTATCCTCTTATGTATATGAGTAATTATTTATCATTTATTAAGTTTTACATGTATGAAAGCATTATTTTGATTATGAATGGTTAATGTTGAAAGTTAATTAATCATAATATTTTACCTATTACAAACCCTTAAATATTTCTATTTTTGTGTAATAACATAACATATAATTCTATTAGGTATAAACAACAACATACCTTACTTTAAAATGAGGCATATTACGGGTTTTTCAAACACATTTATGTATATTTTAGATAAAGTATGAATATGGCATTGTATGAGGATATGCATATAGTTATTACATAACAATGTCTACTTAAGTAGAACATCATGCAATTTATATGGATTCACTTAGCAAACCCGGATGGTATGGATGTTTCACATGTCTTCACTCAAAGATGCCTAATTATAATGTTTGGTTTACATGACATTACTAAGAATGCCTTATTTCTACAAATGATTCATGTGGCATCACATTGTAGGAACAATTGCTACTTTATTTTTATGTTGATTAAGTTTTCCCTCATATATATCATTAGGCGAAAACATGTGTACACATTTCTTTCATTTGCATTTTTCAATTTATTCTTCCCTCACATACAACATGAGTGGAAAATAGGTGTACAAGTTTCGTACTTTTAATTTTAATTTATATTATTTGTTGATTTTATATTAACATCTTGATTGGAAATAAATACATGGGTTTGCATGTGGTGTACATGATAAAGCATGTATGGTTATACACAAAATAGAGAAGGGAACACAAAAAAATCCATATTTTATATGCAATGTCCTCATGTAGGAGGTTTTCATTTCATTTTATATTTTAATCAAGTAATTATATTTCTAGATTAGAATGAGGAAAATGTAGATGTACCTAAATATGAAATTAATTTTTTAACAATTAATATTTGATAATTATTTCAACCCATAAAACGGTGTGTACTAAATTGATTAATTCATACACATCCCTTTCTTAATCAACACTATGTGCCACTTGGTCACACTTGTTATCTATCATTGACCAATCAAAATCTCATTCCCAAAATATGCAACACGTCTTTTGACATTTTCCCACCATCTCCAAGTAATATTTAGCATTGTGCACTGTGTCTCGATGAAGTTAGTCATGCTTTATAAATTTTTCTTGATTAAATTTCTCTTGAGTTGAGGAATTCATCCTCCAAATCTCCAACAATGACATTTTTAAATGTACAAGCTATGTTATTTGTTCATGTGTCATTAGAGTGGGTAATCATGTCGCAATCGTAAATTAGTTGTCTGCTGCCACATTAATGTTCCAATGTAGGTGATGAATTTCCCAAAAATTGTACTAATTTGTTAAAAGAAAGCACCATTTCTTAATAACCAAAATGAACAAAGACTATTGTATGATCACATCTTTCATATATGATGTTTTTTTTAGAAGTTTAGCTTGCAATTTTGTTTATATCAACTAAAGAGTGCAACTTTGGTCAAGGTTCCTTGTTCATGTTAACATTTTTAGGTCTTCTCCACCTTGATGCATGGACCTACATTATACTATTTACTTTTAACAGTTATCTCCTAAATTTTGAAAAACCACGCCTTCTTAGAAAACCCCCACTTGTCAATTATTTATATTCAAAGAATGCTCTTTTATTTAATTATATCTAAATATACTATTTAATATTTAATTAATCTTAATTACAATAAATATGATTAAGTACTAATACAAATATTTGAAATACATCTATTTGAAATATGTCGAGAGATATCAATCTTGAGGTTCTTATCTTATATTTACCACATTCCACATCGACTAACAACTTTTTTATCTTTTCTACCAACTTCATTTTGATAGGTGAAAATGGTATTTGATCTAGCTACACCACACTATCAAACTTGAAGTATATTTTTGGCAAAAAGACACTCTCCAAACTTCTATTTTTTTGAACTTTAGGTGATGATTAATGGGAGTGAAATTTAAAATTGAGATTTCATGACGACATTCAAATAGACGTCAAACTTAAGATCATACATAAAAGTGAACAAATCACGCCATTACACTCTGCTTGATTACCATTATAGAATGCCTATCAATGTATATAAGATTAATTGTAATGTAAAACAACTTTCTAGATTACAAGAAACACAATTTTTAAAGTTAAATATGTCAAATATTTTTATCGTTAAAGTGAGGTTTAAGAACACATGAATGGCCACTCAAGGAGGATTTTGTTTTACCATAATGGCCACTCAAGAAGGATTTTGGTATACCCCTACACTACTCTCTCGAGTCATTTATATTGTTCAATTATTTTATAATTGTTTTTACATCTGCATTTATTATTATATGAAATATTTTATTTTATTTAATGCTCTCGATTTTCAAAGTTTGACATAGTATATATGTATATGGAAAAATTGTGTTTGAGTTTAGAGGTCCAACGTTTTGGGTAACACAACTACACCCACCTTCAAGGACAAGAAGAATATAAATAATATAGATTCTTGATAAATCGATTAGGATAAATATAATTAACGTGAAAAACAAAATGAAACTAATAGGAAATATTATTAACTCTTAGCATTTGTACTAAGCTAGTTGTTCTAGAGTAGTTCTTATATGTAATCTTGTTTTTGTAGTTGTGATGGGTTACTTTTATAGTTATGCATGCATGTTTATTGTTGATGGCTTGTCTTGATAGTTTGTATTGTATTCTCTAGTGTGCTTCTTCTCCTACTGTTCTTCACAAATTTTTTAAGCTAAACTTTTTCATACTCAATATCGAAGAAAAAAACTCGTTAAATTATAAGCTAATTATTCATCATAAAAATTTATTACTATAAGTAACTAAGAAAGAGTCTTCATTCTTAGAACTTCTATTATTGAAGGAAAAGATTCATTTCCTAACAATGAAGAAGCAAGCCATCAATCAATCCATTATCACATTTGCCCTCCAAAATACTAACATCATGAAGTTCCATCAGTAGGTAACATGGTTCATGAACTCAATACCCAGATAACTAACACATGTAAGACATATATTATAAACACACAAAAAAATTGTTTTTAGTAGGCTGGGGACCGAGGTGCATATACTAGTACAAATATTTGGCTGACGCTTTTGTTTTGGGGATAAAGGAGAGAGGTCCCAATTGTCGGCCATTTATGGGTGCTTTTCAATTATTATGGTCCGTGGCCTTTTTGGCAACATCGTCAACCTCTAAACTTGCCATGATCTAATTATTAATTGTGTAGCTTGAAAAGGATGGTATACACCTTTATACGGCTTTACTTTAAGTTTCTCCAAATAAAAAATAGTTTTCCCCAAAAATTATAATCATTGAATAATTGGTTTTATTTTCTCATTGTATATGTACACCTACTTAACCCATCAATTACTACTATTAATTTTTGTATTGTCACTACCTGTATAAAAGTTAAAAGTTGTAATTTGCATATTTGTTATCTATGTTTTTAAAGCCCTTTTCACCTAAGTTGAAGAAAATTAAAAATGATGATGTCGTGATAATCAAATTAACTTTTTTCCTTTAGTCATTTTCAAAATATAACATATGTTTTATCAAGAAAATGACACATATATGATTAAATAGAAAAAATATAATAATATTTTAATTATTGAAAACTACTCTAAGAACAACTAGCTTAGTACAAATGCTAAGAGTTATATTTTATAACTAATCTATGCATGCATCATGGGACATTTATATTTTATTTTAATTAATTGGAATTAATATGCAATTAAAGTAGCAATGCAAGATCAAAACTCCTCATTTGAATTAGTAGCTACACGACTCTCGTTGATAATAGTAACTTAATAGAGTAAGAGGCTATAAGGTGAAACACTAAATGTCACTTAGGTTATGCTCAATATCACTAATAAATAATTTACATCATGAGTGGCTTCTACCACTTGTAAATCTTCTAAGTAATACTTTATGAATATTAGCTTGCTATAAATATTATTTGTATTGCATAAATAATCTCTCAACAATAAGAGACGAGGATCACAACATATTTAGTGATAATTAATGCTATTTATTTAGATAAATAATTGTAGCTATGGAAATTTGTATGATAATACGTAATTTCACATCAATCAAGAGACACACGTTCATGGTATACAATGAAACACCGTGGTATACAACAAAACACTAGTCCTAACAAATAAAAACCAAGCCTTAAAAAATAGAGACTATACAACAACCCGAATAACATATGGAAATGGTACACTAGCTTCATATAGAGTATGAAATTGCTAACTTCATATAGTAAGTGTTAAACTTATATGAAAGATAAGATCACTTGGCTCTTGTCATCGAAACCTTTCTCAAATTTCTTAGATTTGGTGTGGATCTCTAGGACACCGCTCCTTTTGCTTAAAACCTAATCTAAATCCAACACCTCACAAACATGGAGAAATCACTTGGTAAAATATATCTAACACACGAGATCGTGGAATTCTAAATGTATCCCTTTTTTAATTTACTTGCAGGGACCTCTCATTATTTGGGACCCATTTTACACTACTATCTCGTATTTAAACAGATATACATGTGCAACAAATGTAAATAAAAATTATGCCTTGTATGATCACACATGTTAAATACCACCTTAACAAGTGACCCCTTATGCTTTTAAGACCAACATAGACAAAGGTTGTTAATGGGGGCATGTGTTATCCCTTCATATTATAAGCCCCCTTATGTCTTGAAAAAAATCTTAATCATCACTCGAGGTAAGTCAACAAACAATTTGGTTTATGCAACTATCCCCATTTTATTTCAATTGATGCACATAACTATTTTATTCTTGAATTTTATTGTTGGCAAGGGGATCCTATTTGAAATAATAAACTCCATTCTTACTAATTCAATAACATTCTTGATATTAATTTTATCCTTATGAATTATTTTCTTGATCATCCTATATGCAACATATATTTATAGGCTTCTTGATGGTAAATTACAACCTTATTTGTAAGCGAGACAACATATAACGAACGTGAAACCCAACAAAAAACACCAAAATCTTAGATATTAACTATTATGAGGTATAAGGAGTCGCAAGTGTGATAGATTTTTTAATATATAGTATGAAATTGTAATATCAAATTTTGTGTTAATCTAATCAAGATATTGCAATAGATAGTAGTCAAATATTTATAAATACTAAATATGGGAATACACTAAATGCATTAGTCCTACATTATGAAAGGATGTAATATTCGATCAAAAATCATTGTAATAAGTAGTAAAAAAAAATTGGGTTATGGTTTGAAACATATTAACTAAAAATAGGCCTAACTTGTGTGACAGTGACCTAGAACTATCTAAGAAAATTGTGTAGGGTGACCTAATGATGTTAATAAATTATGAGATTATGAAACTAAGTGGAGGATTTGTTCTTCCACTTGGAAAATGTGAACATTGTAATTCATTAAATGGGTCCTCCGCTACTTTTATCGCATTCTTCCTCTATCACATACTATGACCACGACTTTAAATATGAGATATGTGTCAATATATTTGTGATAACTCTTTTATACCTATACAAATCTTCTCTTTTCTTCTACATAATGGTATGAATTTTTTTATTTTTGATATGCACTATAATGACCACAAAACACTCCCACTAACACAGTAGTTTTATAATATGATGCTAAAGTGGAATTAAGCCACATAATATCTCAATATCCTAGGTTGAAGTGGGGGTTAGAAAAGTGCAAATAAATATGGAGCCTTAATTCGGCATTCAACACATGCGGATAATGTTTGACTTGGATTTTAGTGCATGATGTGATATAAGGAAGCAAAGGATGGATGTATTCAAATTAGTATATCCTATTGTAATGTTCTCTAAGGGAAATATAGTTCAATGTTCGACTCAAATACCTTCTTAGAATTTTCTTGGATAAGGGATGCCTAGGTGCACTTAATAGGTTAATGTGTGCATGTTTATATAAATGAATTGTGCGAATGTTTTTCTGCTCAATAGATCCTAAGTTGATTAAGGTAGCTTGTGCATTTGATAATATGACCATTGTAATTACCACAAACATTTTCATTGGAATTTAGAAATATTCATCGGCCAATCCTATTGTGGGTCTCAGTAAAATTTTTAAGCCATGAGGTGCAACCTAGGAAAAGTAGTAAATACAACATATAATCATACATAAGGTATTTAAAAGTAAGGTTTAACTAATGTTACATTGATAAGTATTTAATAGGGGAGTGATATTAAAAATTCATCCGAACATCAAATGGGTTTTGGTATAACAATGTGTATGATGGTGTAAAAGTGTTTCCTAGTCATCCGACAAGATTCCAATCCCAAGAGATACCTTGAATACGGGATGAGGTCGATTTTTCCCAAGAAAATTTGGTGGAATGGAATCCCCTCAAAATTTGAAGCTAATCCTAATAATTCTATGCACCTAACCCATCCAAGCTTCGGATTCAATAAAATAATTCATCATAACCTAGAAGTATCATTTCTACTAATAAACATTTTAATGAGATGATTGATAAGTTACTATTTAGGGATATTTTTTTATTTTTATACATAAGTATTATAAGGGTTTAAATATAATTCCATGATCACAACCCTAATTAAGTTCACGACAATAACTAACATATAAAACACAAATGAAATAAAACAATCCATACATTTTATAACCTCTCCATCTCGTTTGAGCCTAGGTACACATATCATACATTTATTTGGAATGTCTTAGACGTATTTAGTTTTGATCAACAATTGTGTATATTCCAATCTAATAAATTTAAATTATCACTAATATTTTATGAAATTATTCTTAGTGGATTATATGATACAAGGTAGCTAAATATTACTTATCATATACCAAATTGACTTTTATTCATGTAGAAATATGATATGTATTGGTGACATTGATCTATAGATTTGCACCCAAATCCTTATCAAGGATTTGGGATAAAGTCCCCGTTATCCAAAATGTACCTCTTGCTCATTTTGTGGCTAACTCCTTTCATTCTTCCCTCTCTTGTGCCTCAGTCATAATTTTTGCTTTTCAGGCACTCAAAACTTTTTTTGAAATGGCACCATTGGATAGAGCTCTTTCTCAGCTTTCCAGAAAGGTAAAGTTTTCCTCCTAACTCCATGTATTTTTGAAGTTATGGCCCGACAGAGTTTTTGTGGGAAATTTTCCCCTGAAAGGCCCGCAACCAATGAAATGGTGCCACGTGTCCAAGGAAGTGGTGGGGGTCGAGGAAAACTTGGTTTTTACCAAGTGTTTGGAAAAATTTCAAAAGGGAAGATTTTCCCCTGCAGACCCACCGGCGAATCGGATCCCGCCACGTGTCCAAGGGGAGAAAATTGAAAATTTGACTAAGTGTTGGCACATGGAAAATTTGGGAGGAAAATCCCGCAACCAATCATGTGGTGCCATGTGTCCTATGGCATCGATCGCATGGAGCGCGGAGGAGAAGTTAGAATTTTGACGAAGTGTTTCTTCGTAAAAATCAAGAAGAATTTTTTTCCCCAAAGACCCGCAGCTAATTAGGTTGTGACACGTGTCCCCGGGAGGTCGGAGCTACGGAGCACGGGGGAAGATTGGGATTTTTTCCCAAATGCTAAAATGAAAAGAAAGATGTTTGCCCCAAGGGCCCACGGCGAATAAGATGATGCCACGTGTCCCAGACTGGTGGAGGGTGGGGAGAATTTGGGAAATTTTCCCAAAGGAAAAGGAAGGAAATTTCAAAGGGAAAATCACCCCCAAGCGCGAGCCAATGGAATCTCGCCACGTGTCAGGTGGCGCCAAAAAACTCAAGACAAGCCCACAAGGAAAATTTGAAGGGGCAAGCCCACAGCAAATCACGTTTTGCCACGTGTCCGGTTAAAATATGGATCAAACAGCGATGGAAAATTTTAGAGGAAAGGCCCGCATCTAATCAGCACGCGCCACGTGGCCTCAACTCATCGGCTCGGTGGGGAATTTTTAGAAAATTTTCCAATGGCGAAAACAAAGGAAAATGAAGCATTAAAGGCTCCACCCAATCAAAGCATGCCATGTGGCACCCAAAATGGTGGAGCGCGGGAATTTTTGGAAAATTTTCCAAATGACCAAAAAGTGAAAAATTTTAAAAATTTTGCCCGCTAATCCGATTTGGCCCTGTTTTGCCCTAAAATTTCAAACGGCCATATCTTTCGATCCAGAGCTCGGTTTTTCGCATTCTTTATATCAATGGAAAGCTGGTGAAATTCTCTACAAGATTCCAGGGTCATTTTTTCATTTTGATGGAGTTTGGAGAGAAAATTGAAAACGCCTCTGGCACGTGGTCATGGATGAAAATGACATTTCAACCACCATTTTTAATGAAGAATGGCTCGCATTCTCTCCCAGCATGGCGAAAAATGTCAGGGGATGGGCCTGTAAGGATGCCCATGCTATTTTACTACATTTTTGGTTGGTGGTTGAAGCTCTCCCACGTTTTCCCACATTTCTCTCTCCTGGGGTCGTGGTTTTGCACTGTAAAAGCTAGATTTGGCTCATTTTCAAAGGGTTGAACTTTTTTTGTATTACAGGCTCCCTCTTTCACCTTGAAAGTGATTTTTGTGGAAAAATCAGACCTTTTCCAAGACTGTAACCTATTTTTCCTCTCAGGTGTTGTAATGCAAGTGGTTTTTAATGTTAAAATGACAATACAAGCTTTGTGAATGAGTTTTTATCCTCTATTTGTGTTGTTTGATTCATTTCTGACCCTCCATTACAGTTATCAGTTTGTGTATGAAGTTTTGTTGCATTTTTATGAATTGTGTCAATCTGCAGAAGCAAGAAATGCTCACCACTCCTTTGGTGCATCACCTTATTAGCACTAGTTTCAGTTTTTTGCATTCTCTATCTCTATCCACTTTGGAATTTAGAGTAGTTTTTTGAGTTTGAAACCTCTGTATAACTTGTAAGTGATATATCTGATCAGAGGAGTTGAGGAACCAGCCTCTAATCTAGAGATTCCTCTCCCATTTTACAAGTCCCACACTTGGGGAAAGGATTCAATGTTGTGCAATCACACTGGATGTCCAAGATGTCAAACTAGAAGTCTGATCAACATCCAGGGGTGCTGCTGATTTGCAACAACAGTTTTGGCATGCCCGGGGGGACATTAGAGGTCTTCATCTTCATTGCAACAAAATTGATGTGCATTTGTTGCAAGTTTCTTGCTTAAAAGAGCCCTAAATTGCACATCTGGCGACTCCAAGGAAGAAGAATCAGCTTTTTTAGCAAGCAAGCAGACTTGAAAACTCATGAGAAGAATCACCACAAGGTCAAGAGTTGGAGAAGAAGAGGTGTTATTTGAGTATCTGTAGTTATCTCCAAGAAGAAGGCAAAGAGGGAGGAGAATTCAAAGGTCTCCATCTCCACCAAACAGAACTCTATCAACTCCTCCACCTGGTAGGCCTTTCATTCAATCAACAAGGGTTCTAAGGCCAATCAGAATGGCACAAAACAACCCCTATGTCAACTTCACTGGCAGCAGCCCACTTGCTCTCAATGCACAAAATCCAATCCCAGTTGCAGCATTGAAGAACATTCCATACTTTACTGGAGAAAATCAGACCACTCCTGGTGATCATGTCAAGGATATTGCCAATATTTGTGCAATCCATGAGATCAATGAGATGCAAGTTACTATCAAACTGCTGGCATCTTCATTCAAAGGGAAAGCTTTGCAATGGTTCAGGAGTCTTGCCTTAGGTTCTATCCAAAATTGGAACCAACTATGTATAGCCCTCCATGAGCAGTTTGGAGAAAAGGGAGACAACTTGTCCCTTTTGGAGCAACTGACAACCATCAAGAGAGCTCCCAATGAGCAGCTGACTGACTTCAACTTCAGATTTCAAATGACTTGGGAGAGAATTCCAGTGGCAGTAAGGCTAGCAGCAGAAGGTGCTTTTCTATATTACCTTAAAGCTTTAAATTATAATATTTCTATGTTAATTCAATCCATGGGAGGCACAACTATCCCTGTTGCTTATAGCATTGCCATTAGAGCTGAAAATTGTTTGATTCAAGCTGGCAAGCTAGCTCCTAGGCCTCCAATGCCATTGTTTCCAAGTTTAGAAAGCCCAAGTACTAGCCAAGTGCCTATTTTAGCCCCTATTCCCACTCCTAGGAATCAAAATTTAAGTGAAGCTTCTACTTCATCTTCTAGCACCTCAAATGAACTTCAAGAAGTCATGAAGCAATTGCAAAATTTGGGTAATGAGTTGGTTACACTCAAGAGATAGCAAGCCCAAGGTTTTAGACTCCCTTCCACCTCAAGCTCACCTAACATGTAGCCATACCAACCTCAAAGAGCATCCAATCCAGCTTGCAAATTCAAACCAAGCACCTCCCCGCCAACAAACCATTTCAGCCCTATAATCCTAATGCTATATCTGCCTCTAAGGCATTAGTGCCAGTGCAAAACAACATAGCTCAAGAGTATGATTGGTGTTTCCCATGCAATGAACCTCACAACCAATCTATGTGTTTCAACGGTGCCTTAAATCAAGCATTAATGGTGATAACTACTGGTGTGGAGGGTGAAGGTAGTCAAGGAAATAACCAACAACAAGAAACATTCCAGCAGCAATCAGCTCCAAATGATACCACGCTTGTAAACTGGCAGGCAGAAGATTTTTTTGGCATGAATCAAATAGTTTCCCAAAGTGTTGCAGCCAACACAAGGTCAAAAAGGAGGAATTTGGGTGAAGAACAACCATTGGCTCCAAATAATCCACAACCTCCTACTATTCCACAAATTATTGGCAAACAAAATTCAGTTCCAAACACACAAGGGCTGCCTAAGACAGCTCCTAGGCCAGCTCAAACGCCAATTGTTGCTGCCCATATGCAAGGAACGAATATGCAGGCCAAGGGACAACAAAGAGATGCTTCATCTCCATTCAACATCATTGATCAGATGAAGAAGACTAATGTAAACATATCAATGTGGGAATCACTATCTATCCCAGGCCAAAGAGATTTGCTACAAGCTGCCATGAAGGACTGGTCAGCTTCAAATCAGCAAGTCCAAATGCAAGAAAAGGTGTTCACAAATGCTGCCCAGCCGGAAGGGAATCATGGAGGACAACAAGGTAAAATGTTGAAGCCCCCTCCATTCTATGTTTCATTGATCATTGGAAACCAATTAGTACACAATTGCATGATTGATTCCAGGAAAGTAGCTCAGTAATGCCCAAGCAAATAGCTGATCAGTTGGGAATTTAGTATGAAGTCATATCCAAAGGGGTAGTGCAATTGGATGGGACAAGAATAACAACATTGGAGTGATAAAAACTTGAGTCTTACCTTGCATGTCTGCTGAACATTATTGTTTTACAAGATGTCTTAGTAATAGACCTTCCACCACTCTTTTCCCTATGTCTGTCAAGGGATTTCACAGCCAAGATTGGAGGTTACTTATCTGCTGATTGGACACACATGTTGTTCAGAACAAGATATGGAACTAAAGCCACAATCAGATCTGAACCTATTGCAAACTTTCACATTGAGCCTTACACTCCAAGTCAGATCAACACCAATTGTTCAGTGTTTGATCAAGAGGATTATCCAAGCACTGATGAAACTGACACCAAGGTAGGAAGCATCCCAGATCTAACTCTTGATGAATGGGAAAATAAGGTGCATGCTTTTGATCCTTATCAAGAAATAGAAGAATCTGAGTTAGGAGTCTATTGCATGCACGAAGAAAATCATCCTATTCCTAAGATCACCAAGCCGCACCACAAGGATGACAATGAGGTATGGTGGTTATTTTTGATGGATCAAGGAGTAGACAAGGTGCAGGAGGGAGAGCTATACTAGTTTCCCTTCAAGGAGTTAAGTATTATTCAACTTTTAGATTTCAGTTTGCATGCTCTAATAACACTGTTGAATACGAAGCTTTGATACAAGGATTGCATTGGTCAATCAAGAGAGGGATAAAGAACTTGCAAGTCTTTGGTGACAGTGAATTGATTGTCAAACCGAGTTAATGGGTGACATACTTTGTCAAGAATGATCTACTCAAGTGCTACAAAAACAGGTGTGGACCTCATTAAAGATTTTGAGGGCTTTGGCATAAAATCCATTTCTAGAAAAGAGAACCAAGCTACCGATAGGCTTGCAACAGCTTAGGGCAGCCTTTGACGTTGTTGAAAGCATTCAAAAGGACAAGGTATAGCCAAACATCCATGTGATTGTAAGGTCTTCAAAGTGCAATAAAAATGTAAGTTGGCAAGTGTTTGAAAATGATTAGCAAATCATCCATTTCTTGCGTAAGAAGAGGCCGAGTTCTCACTAAAAATCAGAAAAGTTGGAGCAACAAGATGGTGACCAAGTGGTATAGCCGAGAACCAACAAACTTCCAAAGGGACTTATTACTTGAGTCCATTTTCAATCCTAATGATCAGTTTAGGAAGGAGAAAGCAAACATTCAAATCAAGGGGGAAGATTCAAAGTGTCCATCTCGGTGGAAGAAGGCAAATCACTCCAAATTGGTAAGATGCCAACTGAACAAGAAAGATATGAGTTCATACAACTTTGTCAAGAATTCCCTAATGTGTTTGCCTAGAGCTATGAAGATTTGAAAGGTTTTAATCCCAAGTTAGCTCAACACACCATTGAATTGGATCTAAGTACTAAACCCATCAGACAAAAACAAAGGCCAGTCAATCCACACATGGAGCCTCTCATGAGAAAGGAATTGAATAAGTTGATAGAATCAAGAATCATATTCCCTATCAAGCATTCTAGTTGGGTAGCCAACTTGGTTCCAGTTAGAAAGAAGAGTGGGGAAATCAGATTGTGTGTTGACTTCAGAGATTTGAATAGAGCATCTCTCAAGGATCATTACCCACTTCCTTCCATGGAGTAGATTTTGCAAGTTGTTGCTAGTTCTGAGAGGTTTTCATTACTTGATGGCTATTTAGGGTATAATCAGATTATGGTGAAAGAAGAGGATCAGTTCAAGATAGCCTTTACAACCAAATGGGGAACTTATGCATACATGAAAATGCCATTTGGGATGTCCAACGCTGGAGCTACTTTCCAAAGAGCAATGGACATGGCGTTCAAGGGTTTGATTAACAACATTGTGCTGATATATCTTGATGATATCACGTTTTTTCAAAAATGCAGCAGACCACCTCTTTCATTTGAGACAAGTGTTCCAAAGGTGTAGAAGATTTGGAGTATCCTTGAATCCTAAAAAGTGTATTTTCCTAGCCCATGAAGGAAAAATCCTTGGCCACATTGTCTCCAAAGAGGGATTATCAATTGATCCAGAAAGATTTGAAGCCATAAGAGCACTACCATTGCCAAGCCACAAGAAGGCCCTTCAAAGTTTCTTGGGGAGAATAAATTTTGTTTGGAGATTTGTCCCAAATTTTACAGCCCTAGTCAAGCCTATCACCAAGATGTTAAAGAAAAGCATGGCTTTTAAATGGACAACAGAGGGAAAGGAAAGTTTTGAAGCAATCAAAGAAGCCATCTCTCAAGCCCCAACTCTCATTAACCTGGATTTCTCCAAGGATTTCATCCTCTATGCATTTGGGGGTGATGATACTATTTCTGCAATTTTGGTATAGTAGAACAAAGACAATGATGAGCAGCCAATTGCTTTCTTCAGCCAAAGCCTAGAGGATTATGAGGTGAGATATTCTTTCATTGAAAAGCATGTTCTTGCAGTAATCAGAAGCTTGAAGAAATTCAAGCATCTAGTTTCAAACAACAAGGTTCAGTTGCTGGTTTCTCATGTGGGAGTTAAAGACTTCCTCCTCAACAAAGACTTGAATGAAAAGAGAGTAGGTTGGATTACTCATGTCATGGAGTATGACATTGAGATCAAAGTCACCAAGTTGGTCAGAGGAAAAGGATTGTGTGAGCAGCTGGTTTTGAGCAAACAAAAGGAAGCATGCAATGAGAAAGAGGTTGTTTTGGCATTGCAAGACAACCATGAGCAAGGAAGCACTCAAGAAGAGAATGATGGTGTCCTCACTCCTTGCTGGACCCAAGACATAATGCACTTCCTAAGCACAGGTCTATGCCCTCCAGAGATGAACAAGACCAAAAGAAGACACTTCAGATTGCAGGCTGTCCCATATGCCCTTGTTGATGGTATTTTGTTCAAAAGGGACGTGAATGGAGTGTTGCTGAGATGCATTGGTACAAATCAGATTCATAGGGTGTTGGAAGAGTTCCATGGTGGACCAGCTGGTGGTCATTTTCCACCAAGAGTGACAGCCCCAAAGATCATGAGGGCTGGCTATTATTGGCCCAATATTTTCAATGATTGTTATGCATGGATCAAGAGGTGCAAGAATTGTGCATTCTTCACAGGTAAAGGGAGACTAGTTGCCCTTCCATTACATCCAATTTCAGTTGACCAGCCATTCATGCAATGGGGTTTGGACTTCATTGGAATCATTAATCCCAATTCAAGCCAAGGGCACAAATGGATTTTAACAAAGAATTGATTACTTCACCAAGTGGACTGAAGTAGTAGCACTCAAGGAAGCAAATGAATCTAGCATCCTAGATTTCTATGAGGGAATAGCAACTAGATTTGGCATACCTGCTACAATAATATCAGATAATGCATTGGCATTCATTGGGTCCAAGGTGACTGAATGGGCTGTCAAGAATGGGATCTACCTAAGTACTTCATCAAACTATTACCCTTAGGGTAATGGCCAGGCTAAATCTACAAACAAGAACTTGTTGAGGATCATTAGGAGGACTCTTGATGAAAATAAGAGGTCTTGGCATACCAAATTGAAATCAGCCTTATGGGCTGATAGGATAACTCCCAAGAGATCTACAGGTAACTCCCCATTCAAGCTTGTTTATGGGAGAGAGGCAATCTTTCCCATGTCACTTGAGTTGCCAACATTGGAACTCATGAAACAGTTGGAGTTGTTGGAGTTTGGGCCCATGGAGGTTAGATATGCAAAGTTGATGGAGCTCCAAGAAATTAGAAGTCGAGCATCCCAAGCAATAGAGAAGGATCAAGCCTTGATCAATAAGACCTTTGATAGGAAGGCCAAGGATAGATCTTTCCAAGTTGGAGATCTAGTGTTAAAATGGGATGCAGATAGAGCAAAACTGGGAAGGCATTCAAAATTTGATGCCATTTGGAGTGGCCCATACATGGTCACAAAGTGCAAGGACAACAATGCTTTCCAATTATCTTCATTGGATGGTGAAGAACTACAGATTCCAGTCAATGGGATCTATCTAAAGCATTGCTACTGAAGGGAATTCTCCACCTTGTACATATTAGCTTAGATTTTCATTCCTCCAAGTGCTTGTGCACATTGTTTTGCTGTAGATTAGCTTTGCTTTCCCTAAGTGCTTTGGCACAAGCTTGCTATTCCTGGAAATGTGTGTTACAGCCTTGCTCAATTCAGATGGTGTTCCATCCTCCATCTTCCTCCTTGTAGTGTTCTAGTCAGTTGGGGTACCAAACAGAGAATTTGATGACTCCATGCCCAATGGATTGCTTCAGTAACTGGTAACTTCATCCAGCAGGTAGATGACCCCTTTGAGTCACCAAAATTGTTATCCAAAATGTACCCCTTGCTCATTTTGTGGCTAACTCCTTTCATTCTTCCCTCTCTTGTGCCTCAGTCATATTTTTTTGCTTTTCAAGCACTCAAAACTTTTTGGAAATGGCACCATTGGATAGAGATCTTTCTCAACTTTCCAGAAAGGTAAAGTTTTCCTCCTAACTCCATGTATTTTTGAAGTTGTGGCCTGACAAAGTTTTTGTGGGAAATTTTCCTTGAAAGGCCCGCAGCCAATGAAATGGCGCCATGTGTCCAAGGAAGTGGTGGGGTTGGAGGAAAACTTGGTTTTTTACCAAGTGTTTGGCAAAATTTCAAAAGGGAAGATTTTCCCCGCAGACCCACTGCGAATCGGATCCCGCCACGTGTCCAAGGGGAGAAAATTGAAAATTTGACTAAGTGTTGGCGCATGGAGAATTTGGGAGGAAAAGCCCACAACCAATCATGTTGTGCCACATGTCCTATGGCATCGGACCGGTGGAGCATGGAGGAGAAGTTAGAATTTTGGCGAAGTGTTTTTTCACAAAAAATCAAGAAGAATTTTTCACCCCAAAGACCCGCAGCTAATTAGGTTGTGACACGTGTCCCGGGAGGTCGGAGCTACGGAGCACGGGGAAGATTGGGATTTTTTCCCAAATGCTAAAATGAAAAGAAAGATGTTTACCCCAAGGCCCCGCGGTGAATAAGATGATGCCACGTGTCCCAGGACCGGTGGAGGGCGGGGAGAATTTGGGAAATTTTCCCAAAGGAAAAGGAAGGGAATTTCAAAGGGAAAATCACCCCCCAAGTGTGAGCCAATGGAATCTCGCCACATGTCAGGTGGCGCCAAAAAACTCAAGACAAGCCCATAAGGAAAATTCGAAGGGGCAAGCCCGCAGCAAATCACGTTTTGCCACATGTCTGGGTCAAAATAGTTTAATTTCAGAATTTGTAGATTATAAGGTATTGTGACTCAAATTCCTTGACCATGTCTTCAAGTTCTTGAGAATTATTTTCCCGTATCTTCAATAGATCAAATTATGCCTTCTGGAGTGTCAGAATGAAAACATACCTCATGTCTCTAGGCTTTGACATATGACAATTAGTTTTCATTGGTCAGTACCATCCATTCCACACCTCCAACTGATGTATCTAGAAAGAAATAAAGTGAAAACAACTCCAAGGCCATGAATGCACTCCTATGTGGGATGGAAGAAGATGAATTCATAAAATTCATACACTACACCAAAACCAAAGACATTAGTGGCGATATATTTCACCGACACACATGCTTGGCGAGAATCGAAAAGGGGGTAAATTTAAAATTGAAGGAATAATTGGATTATAAATATGGAAATAATTTTATTAGCAGACATTTTGATGTCAAATAATATAAGGTTTTCTTATTGAACTCTAAGGGAAGCTCTTGAGGCATGGAAACCTTCTTGGGTGGCTATTTCCGGTAGTATTTGGTGAAGGAAAGGAATCCAAAAGTGGTAAGGAAAACTTGGAGACACTCCCTTTGATCAAATTCAATGGTGATGTGGGGGACACTATAGTGTTCCACCACATGGTTTATAAGCCTACGTAACTTAAATGAAAACTTTATGGGTTAGAAAAGTGTTATAAACTCACATTGAGTTTTTACCCCTTTCTCATGATATTTGGACCCATGGTGCATTTTAAAGAGGCTAATGTACCTTTTTCTAGTTTCCCAAAGGGATGTGGTGGATATAAAATTGTGCCACCACATGGAGGCTGATGTTGCATTGCTTAAGTCATCACTTCAATTGTTAGAAGAATCTTTTCCACTCACACTCACATATGGACCCTTCCTAATGTAAATATGAACCATGGAAATTTTTTAGAGGAATGTTGTCCCTTTTTTAATTTCCTAAAGGTAAATGAGGGACATGAAAATGTTCCACCACATTGAGGAGGATATTTTGTCACATAAAACCTTCCAAATTGTTTACTTGGATTTTCATGTTCACTTCTCAAATGATGTGTTTTAGCCCCCTCCTCATGAATCATACACCCTTGGTGAATTTTTCATATCCTGATGTCCCTTTATCCCTTACTAAATGTGGTAAGGTTCTTGGGGAGATCTCCAACCCATTTTGAAAGTTTTAACCCACCATCACTTTCAAGTTAACTTGGGTTAAGTCATAATTGTTAAGGGTGAGTTAGTTGGGTTAGTGTTATAAGGTGAGTGTAAAAATCACACTTAGCCATTCTAAATGTCATATTTAATATTTTCCCTCCATCAATAGCTACTATTATGCTTCTAAATTTTCCAAAAACCCTCAATTAAAAGAATAAAACTTGCTCATATCTCCTTCATCTTAGATCCATTTGCCGTGAAATTTTCCCTATAGTTGCTACTCCTGAACACCTTTAAGATGATGTAAACCTAATTTCCATTGATGCCATGATTTTTCATAGCACCCCATAAAAATTTTAGAGAAAAAAATCCTTTTCGGATCCTTGAAAAACTCGGAGATAAAAAAGAACCGAATATTGTAGTAGGAATTCACGTAACACAAAACTAAACTAATGAAACAATTTTCACCTCAATCGAACACTGGAAGGCATATTTATATTTTTAGTAAAATAGAATATGAAAATTACTAAAAATAGTAAGTTTTAAGACAAATAAGAAACAATTTTGGAACCTCTGTGCAATTCTCTAGGCCTCGGAACCCAAATAATTGAAAAATGTGAAAGTTGGCTAAAAATAGAAACTGAGGGTGAGGTGTGACTTACTAAAAATAGTAAGTATCTAGAAAAAGTTCAAATTTCACACACACCTTCACCTCCTCATTTAGATATTGTATTATGCATGGTGCAATCATCTTCTCCTTCCCTAATTTCATGGAATGATCAAGAAACAAATGATTTTAAAGAAAGAACAATGGATGTTTTAGGAGAGAGAAAGAAGGTGAATGTTGATAATGTTGAATCATATCCTTCTATGAAGGTATATAAGATATATAAGGCTGGAGAACATCCTTATGAAAAAATTAAACTAGATTAAATTAATACTCTTTGGTCACCGAATCATCTAGTGGATCTAGGTGTTCCTACTAACGTAATTCCAAACCTCATGCCTCGGTCTCCCACCAACCATCTGAGATGCCTAGTTTCATTTCCATACCTACTGAGATTTTCTCATGGGTAAAGGACTTACTTGGAGAAGAATCCAAGATATTGCAATAATAATTGTCATTTAACGTTGAGGCTATCTCAAAGTATGTAAATAATAAGGAAGGCAAGAGAGCACATGTAACTTCTCATTTCTACAATGAGGCTTCCAGAGCTCAATATGTGGAGGTGGCACATCTAAAGGTAAATAATCCCATGGGAGAAATGGAACCTGATTATTATGCAATGATAATGGTATATTTGGGGCAAGCCACTCATGAGGGTGATGCTCACCTTTTTAAGGAATCTTCATCTCGAGATCCTTGCACGGAATGAGGAGTACAAGCAGACCATCGATCAATTAGAGGAACATGTTAAGACTTTGTCTTCATATGTACAATCCTTTCTTGAACCAAGATCATCATCTTTTCCTTTGACTAAAGCAAGATCTCCCATTCATAAATTTGATTTCAAGATAATCAAGAAATCTCAGGTGTTCATCATGCAAGGAAGATCCAATGATAAATGGGTGAACATGATTATTGAAAAGGGGAAGACTTTGATTCTGAGGTTATCTCACTATTCAAATATGGCTCGGATAATATATTAAAGATAATATATACTAGGAAAGAGATCAAGATAGAAAGGACCATTTAGGAAAGTATTATTCCATTGGTCTCGAGATGACCTATCTGCTAGACGCTTACTCCTTGGTGAATCATAATGTGTTTTCATCCATTCTAAGATCTTGTCCCACATTTGATCTAGAAACAATGGTTGTAAGGTGTGATGTGATGATTGAGGCCATTTCTAATGTTGATGCATTTTAAGAATATGTATATGGTATTTTTATAAGATTACTAAAAATGTTCAAGAGGTTTTGGAAATTATGATACCGAGAAGGGTGGTGAATCAATGTTAATTCAAAATTTTTAGTACAATTCAGCATCAATTATAATGTATAAAATTAATATGAGATTACAACAACACAATTCACATGAATTCAACAAGCACACCACATAGAGAGACATAATTTTAAGTGGGAAACCCAAGATGGGAGAAAACCCACTAAACCAATGCACTAAGCTCACAAAGGTTACAAGTTTTTTGAGCACCCACTCAACATGAAGCACCAACTTCAAGAATCAAACACCTACTTGACTGATTGCAAGCTACAACTTGCATGAAAGAACCTACTTTAAAAATTTAATAACCTTCAACTTAGAATTTACAACAATTTTTGATCACTCACTTCATAAGGTTGTTAAAACAAAAAATTGTGATCCTAAATTTTCTCATAGACTCTCTTACACCATCTCCTAATTTTTAATATCTTCAACACATTATCATATCTCTCACACTCTCAACCTTGCACTCAGCTCTCATCAACTTCAACAACATTTACAAACAAAAATTATCTTTTGTAGGCAACATAGACACCAAAGCATGATTTTTCACTTCAAACTCAAAATAATATTCACTTTTCTCACTTGATGACTCATACAAGGGTGGTGAAATGACTTCAAGTGAAGCATCCAAAATTGTAATGATTGTACTAAAAATATTGTAGGTACATCCTTTAAATTTTCAGGTATAGTCAAGGTTCTCTCGAGATACATGATGAGAAAATGAGGATATTAAAATCCTTGTCATTTTGATTACTCTGCCAAAGCCTTCTATCTACCAAAAATTTACTTTGTAATCTGTCAACCATATGACTTATCTCATTATTTGGAGAATGTAGAGGTAGTTACAAGGTGTAATAAAAATTTCAAACGTTACAACATGCTTAGAGATGATTTATAGCCTCTTAATATTCTCCTTTACTCACAATGTAACCTCCAAACATTATTTGAGCACCTATGAGTGAATTGGAATTTTGAGTTAATGTTCACAATCATGAACTAGGATTTTTGAAGTATAATTTGAAGTTATAGTTTTCCAAAAAGTATATGAACTGAATAACATGATTTCTCCACATCAATAAGGCCTTGGATTCCATACATTTCAGTTTGAATCTCCTCTTCAACCACATACTAGACTAATGTATGTACAACACAGTCACAGATTGGTGTTAGCTTGACAAGATATAGTGAACAAGTCTTCAACCAACTATATATCATGGGGGATTTATTTGAAGGTATTTTATTATCTACATCAATCAAGAGGTTAGGTCATCACCGATCATGTTCATGATACATGCATTAAGATAGAGCTTACACTTCGTTTTGACCGCACAAAGTTACAACACTAATAATTTAGATGAATAACATACATTCTCGTTAAACATGAATTTAGAGGAATGTTTCAAGATGGAGAAAGTCATTTTCATTTCTTCCAGATCCATATATGGCATGATATCATGCCTCGTAAGATCCAAATTTCTTGATCTTCTAAAACTATACACAAAGTGAGGGTTTTAAGTCTCAAAATTGTAGTCATGTATTCGAAGACATTTAACAAAATGTTCTTCATTTTTGTGCCAATACATTTGCAGGATAACTTAGTTAGAGCTTCATATTATAAGTTCTCGAGTATTCCTTTGTATTTGATAATGGAGGAACTTCATTATTTGAGGTCGAAAAATTCTCACCCTCTTGACTATCAAAGGAAAACAAACTTAGTCTTCAAGGGTGAATGAAGTTTCTTATGTGAACTCTCTATAATTCTTATAAGACACCTTTTTGAGAGGAAACATTATTTGTGTCACTTACCATATTGAATTTAATCAATAATTCAAAGTGATAATAATCATGAGACAAGCATTTTTGGGATTGAGTGCAATCGTTTCTTAAGAATACTCAAAACATTCTTGATTTTATAGCTTCTTACAACTCACCTTCACCCATATGACTAAAAAATTCCATCAACACCTCAACCGGAACTACTATACCATCTCCAACATCTTGAGAGCATGAGTTATGAAGTGAACACCACGATACACCTCAATTTCAGTCTTCTTGACAATAATTGTACATGGAAGTTGAGGAATAATGTAAAATAGGATTGTAAATACTTAACCAAAGATATTAGGAGCTCAAACAAGTCATCTTGGACTTGTATAAGATTACCAAAACCATTTCTCACCTCAATCTAGAGGCTATGCCTAGTAACCTTCTTCGGACATCCCGACTCATTTAGCTTGAGAATCCATTTAACAAGTAGAAGGAAGTTTGATTTGAATTCAAACTCATAAAACACTGAAATTTCTCAAATATATTTATGAAACCTAATACCACCTCACATACCTTCTTCCATAGCAGGATATGTAACTTACAATCTTCAAATTTGTACTATACAAAGAAAAACCTTGCAAAATAGGGTCGAATATGCATGGAATAGTCAAATTTTGAAGAAAAGGATGGCACCATTTTTACCTATGATAAGCCATATAAACTCTTGATGGGTTGTAAAACTTAAAAACTTTATTTGGAGACAAATAATCTCATTTTATGCCTCTCTCTTTAGGAGGCTTGGTGAGTGGAAGATCATTGATAGAAAAAATAATAGAACTTTTTTGTTCCTTAACCATTTGACCTCAAGATTTTTCAAAAAGGTTAGTATTAGAGTTATCTTAAAAGGGTCATATTATGATTTGAATAAGGTTTGAAAATTTTGTTTGAGTGTTAAGAAGATAGATCACTATTTTTTCCCTTCTCACTTTACCTAGTTTTGGTAAAACTTGAATATATTCAACAATCTTATTGAAAATTTAATGAAACTTAACATAGAGCACTAAAACCATCCCTCTACATGATTCATGGCTTGATTAATCATAAATGATCTTGTTCAGTCAATACCAATCTCATTTTCCTAAGCTTCCATTGCTAGTTTTCAAGGGCAGTTTTAGTGAAATCTACAAATTTTTCTCCAAGAGTTAAAGTATGCACTATAGATGCTCATAAATGATCTATAAAGTGTTCCTAGGATTCTACCATTCTTACATAATATTTTCATGGCATGATCTATGCTCATACACCTCATTAGGATCTAGAACTAGGCCTAAATGAGCTAGTTTCAACTGTGTCTTACAACACTTGACTTGATGCTCACCCTAGAAGATTTTTCGAGTTCTTGAAACACCATCTATTACTTGTGAGACATCTAAGAAAATTAAAAAACCATCTTCATATCTCCAAGTGGGCACAAAATTCAACGACTAAGCTCAGTAGCACCCTGAAACCATCCTAAATGTTCAAGAAACCACCATGAGACCAATTTACTTGATATTTCACTTCTCCTTTTCCATCAATGCCATGTGACATCAATGAAAACACCAACCAATGAAACATGGTTCAATAATAGTTGGGAACATCTTCACTCAATGAGAACACATTTTATAAGGAATTTTTACTTCATTTCAAGAGCTATTCCGGATAGTTGTAGGAGATCCCTCTTCATTCAATGAGAATAATTTGGAATCTCTTACAAAGATTAGGGGCTCTATTTTCAATATTGTAAAATACCATGAGAATTTGTTCACACAAAGGTGTAAGTCTTGGTAGCATTCCTAAGAACGCTCGGACATTAGACTATTTGTGAATCATGTATTTAGAGAAGGTAGCAGTTGCAGTGGCTTAATTCAACAAGGAGCTCAAGGACATAAATTTCCTCATCCGGGATCTTCTGTGGAGCATAGGAGAGTTGATTATTCATCGAGAGGAGACTTCTTAATAAAGTTGTTAGTCAATTTATTTCTTCCTTTCTCTCTCACTTCCTCTTTATTCTCTCCCCATTTCTAATTCTTCATTGTAAGAAATCATTGTAATTTGTCTTATTCACTTAAGTGACTTCCTTATGTTACATTTTAAAAGTACCTTTTGATTTATAAAAATGGGGACTTATTTTCTCACTTCCTAGGAAAATCGAAAGTCACACGTGTAATAAGAACTTAAAAATACATGTGGGGGTAGATGAGAAGATAATTCACAAGGCTATAAATTAGAATGGCTTCTCCATTCTAAAAGATCCTAAAAGTTTAGTTTTCTATAGAAATTGTGGATTATTGTAGATTTTGAAACTTTGTAATCATCACTACACAAGAAATAAAAGGTCTATTTATTCCATTTACCATTTCTCATGTTTTTCTCTTTTCTCTCTCTATCCTAGTGCTATCACCTTAAAAACACCCTCTGATTTTCTTACATGTGGAATGAATGGAAAATCAGTGTTTTTGGGAAACATGGAATTATCTCTAGGTGTGGGACCAAGAAACTAAGATAATTCTCCAGAGAAGGTTGGTTCCTCTTCCTAATCTAATGCTAAAACTACTCCTAATACTGGAAATAAAATTATCTAATCATATCCTATGATTAAAATGGACCAAGGAGAGAGGAAAATACATAAAACTAAATAAATCCTACACTAAGAAGGTTATAATACCAAGAGAAGGGTGATTGGGACACTCTCTAATGAATGAAAATGTGCAGAAATGGAGATAGAGAGGGTATGTGGAACACCAAAGTCTATAAACACACATTCATGACACTATTTCAATTAAACATGGCCATTTAGAGTCTGCGAATAAATTATAAAAGGGAAAAAATACTTTCAGCTACAATGTAGACGCACAAGAATGCAATAAAAACACAAACAAGGGTTGAAGATTAGCCACAGAACTTGATTTTATTGCTTCATAGAATTACACAGTCCATTACAATGAAAGATAGAGGCATGAATTTCCTATAAAAATACCTAGAATGGAGGCTTGGAGTTCACAAGAACTCTGTAGAAGAATGGAGGAGCAGATAGAGAATGTTCAAAACCTTTTGAATGAGCTCTCCATTTACAATATATAGAAGAAAAAATAGGGAAGAAAAGGGGAAATTTCGAAATATGGGCTTCACCCACCAAAAAAGTCATTAAATGGATAAAAATCATCATGGGGACCCGTGAAAATTGATACCTTCATAATCTTTTACTTAGTGGAGAAGGAAGAAAATCACAACACATCAATTCGATTTTTTAGATACCTGAACCGTGCTCATTAACACCAGGGACATTTTGATATTTTAAACCAAACTAATCTCAATCAAATTAAGAAATCAAGTTTTTTTGGTGTATGGGATGTCAAGATATTTCCAACAATATAAATTTTATCAAAATTGGACAATGCTGGTGAAATTTATGCCCATTTGAAGTTCAAGGGTTTAGGGTGTTCCACACGGGCTCCCACAATCCACATTAAACTATTCTTTTCCTTTTCCTTTTATGTGCGGTATTGCAGATCTATGGGGAACAAAGAAAACATGGGTACAAGGGTCACTTGGGTCTTGCAGGCTCACTTTCTCCACACTATCCACTTCCCTTTGTATTGCGGTTCTATCGGCTCCGCGAGGAACACGAGCCCTCACGAAATAGCATTGTTTGGGCATCTCGATCCCACAATCTTAACCTCAGCCACAATGAACTCCCACCCTAAACTCCTTTACATTGCTCGTACTTCCTCCCATCGGGAATGTGTGACTTGATGGAACTTGTTCCGTCAAGGCCTCCAAATTCCAACTTTTTCACACTATAAAGACCCTCCCATCTCCTTAGTCAATAAGGGATTTTGGGGATGGAGAGAGCTCGAGCCCTAGAGACTCTTGTACCACCTAGGCTTCCTGGACACAATTTAACTATACTACACTGAAAATAGAGCAATATACCCCAATTTTCCCAAACTCTTTTGTATTTCCCTTGGAAAGGGGAGTTGAGAAAACAAAGCAAGATACCCCAAAACCATTTTTCTCAACTTTATCCATTTTTTTACCATTTTTACCCATTTTAACCCATTTTTATCCTTCAAATGACTTCAATTCCTCTATTTTTTCAATTTTACACTTGTTTGAGCCAAGATAAAAATGCAATTTATCAAAATTACATCAGGGAGAATTTTTGATAACACCTATACTTTTCAAGCATAGTGATCAAGAAGGAACATTGTATTCTTGATTGATGAATCTAAAGAACTATGTGTCTCTAGTTTAATAGTATCTCTAATGGCTTACATTGTTAAATTCCTCTCATTGAATGGTGAACTATTCCATTATTGGGTGTGAACTCTATTAGTGCCTACTCACAATAACGACCTTCCATTTACTAAATTCTCTCCTTTATCCCCATTGCTGCAATTTTCCCCCTTGTACCTTGTATAAGAAATTTTCCATAGGTTCAATGAGGTGTTATTGTGTGATCCTTGACCTATTGGCCACCCCCAAAAAAATTAGATAGAATTAGGATGGTTTACATTATCTAATGGGAGCCTCCCCATACATAATAAGGAGGGCCATAGTCCTGTGAGCTTTGGTGGAAACACCTAATTTGAAACACAAAAATTATTTCACCAACATGATTGTAGTAAATAGGGTTTCCTAACTGTTTGAAGAGTTTGATTAAGGATTAGGTATGATGTCTTGATCATACCATAAAATACATGGAAAATTGTTGCATATTGTTAAATGATGATTGAGGGGATGTGTTTCATATATGATTCAAGGTATGTACATTTTTTCTATCTTGTTTGAAGATCAAGATAGTGCTTCTTGACAGATATTAATTAGTAGAACACCAAGTTTAAAGGTATTTGTTAAAAATCATGATGAAAGAGTATTTTTGAGTTATAAATTATTGTGTAAGGATCAAATGTTTTTTTACATCATTTGTGTGTTGTAAATAATCTTGGTCAAGGTATGAGTCATCTCTTGGAAGGTTTGCACCTAGTTATGGGGATTTTTGTTGCTCTAAGGGGTCAAAATCAGAAATAAAGAAGGTCAAATGGACCTAGTTTGATTTGGTTAATGTTTCCAACTAAAAGAGTGATCCTAATATGATTAGAAGGAGTTTTAGGTATGTTATATTTTTTTATTAATGTCAAAAGGGGGAGAATAAGTTGATGTCATATAAGTTCCTTAGGGGGAGTGTTTTCTTATTGTGTTTTGCCATCAATAGGTTTACCATCAATAAAAATAGGAGAGATTGTTGGCATGGTTTTGTCATTGATGATAAAGCATGATGTTTTCAGATGTTTTAATTGAGTGTCATTAATGTCAAAAGAGATAAGAGTCATGAAGGTTGATTGGTAGTGTCAAGCCAAGGTGAGTCTTGTTGGTCTTGCATGGTGGTTCATGGTGTCTTGAGTCGGTTTGATGGATTATAGAGGTGCTTCAGGTGTATGTATGACTCTAGAGTGATTCCATGGAGTGTTATAAAGGTCATTATCAGTTGTACAAGGTTTCCCAAGTGATGAGAAGGTCAGATTTAGTGAAACAAGCTTGTTCAAGGTGTTTGTTTGTGAAGGCTAGAGAGAAGGTATGGTATAAAGTGATTGATTATAGGTATGCGTGAGATATATAAGCATTGTGATAACATTGGAAGCATGCGAGATGAGGTGTAGGGACACTCAAAAGTGTCTCAAAGTGCATATATGAGAAGTCATGGTTTCTAGGTCTACACTAGACCTAATCCTTGAGAAAACATGCCCTAGTGAAGTGAGTTGGACTATTTCCAGCATGGTGATGAAAAAGTAAGAATTTTAGAAGGTGTAACATGTTGATATGATGGTGTGATCTACTTTTAAGGTTTAGGTGATGAATTTGTTTTGAGATATTGCATTTTTACTAAAACCAAGTTCCTAAAGGTGAGTTTTTGAGTTACAAGTTAAAATTCTGATGCTCGTTGGAGAGTGTGTGCTTTGAATGGGAACGTAATCTATCGGGGATAGTTGAAAAGGTATATTTTGAATATTTTTCAATTGGAATGGGTTTGTTTGATCGTCGGGCTTTATGAACAATCATTAATAAGGTAAATAACTTTTAAACCCTCTCAAAACCCTAGTTGTGTAGTGACTTGAGAGATATTTCTTAAAGTTACCCATAATTGATTTTTTAGAAAACATGATGATTTGATGTTGTAGAGGACTCCTACATATTTCTCTAGGTGTCATTTAGAGGTTTTTTTGTGTGTGGGCCCCACTAAAAAATGTAAGGTTTTGAAGATTATCGGTTTGTGCCAAAGTTGTCCATTAAACCTCATGAAAAATTTAAAATTTATGGAAGGATGGGATTTTTATTCATGTCGATGATGGTTTCAGATCATGGTTGAGATCTTAGGAGGTCAAGTGTGCCCTATTTTGGAAGACTAGTTTTTGGTAGTTTAGGGTAGTTTGGAGCGGTCTAGTTGCGAGAGGTGTTTTGGAGATGATAAAATTAGATTTGTACAATGGTTTGAGTTTGGAGATGATGACAAGGTCATGATATTTCTAGTTTTATATCACACTTGTGTTTTTGATGAGATTTGAGGAATTTATGGTTTTTTTTTTGAGGACTAGTTTTTAGGGTGCTTGGTTGTGCATGCTCTTGATGAGCTTCATGGTGTGATGATGTTTCTAAGTTTTTTCTTGGTTTATGTAGTTTTTTTAAGTCTTATTAAACATGTCTAAGTACATTCCATGTTTTTGTGAAGTTGTTTTTTCTCTATAATATTCCTTTTTGGTGAGTTGGCTTGTTTTGGTGTTTTAGGGCTTCTTGAGTCCTAATGGTGGTCTAGAAGGCTCTAGGTGATGTTGGTGACCTATATGGTCCTATGGGTGCTATTTTTATGATGTTATTATAGTTGGGGAGTGAATTTTACTCTATTATGTCCAACCTAGGTAAATTATAATGAAGAAACATGTATAAAAGAAAAGTAGAAAGCTCAATTTAGCTAGTTGTAGTTTTAGAGGAAACATGTTACCTATAGGGATATTGTGAAGGTGTGAGAGGTATTTTTGACATTGTTGAGAGGTAAATGATGATGTTATAATTATATATAGAGAGGTAACATGATGCTAATCTAGAGTGGATGTTCAAATCAACTCGAAGAAGAAGCATGTGTGCAGGAAGGCTAGAGAGGTGTTTTGAGGAAGACAAAAGGAGAAGTGAGATTCATTGAGTAATCATCAATTGTTGTAGAAAAAAAATAGAGTTGAAAAAAATTGCATATGGAGTTTTTGGTTTGAATCATCTTGGGGGTTTGTGCCTCTTTGTAGGGTTGGGGCTCTACTAAACTAGGGGTTGATGCTCCTTATTTGGTTAGTGCTCAAATAAATTTGAAACAATGGATATATACATTTTTTTAGTGTGTTTTCTTCTCTTCGGGGGTTTCCCACTAAAATTTGGTGTACTTGTGTTATTTTTTTCTCATGGTGCATGCTTATATAGATGATTAATATTTTCTTAGATATATGTTGTTGAATGGTGTTAGAGTAGGTATTTACCTTAGCTCATGTTCACCTAGGTACTTTATTTACCTTTATTGTATTTATTCTCACTCACTTATGTGTGTGGATATTTATTTTATTTATTTAGATATAAGGGGGATACTATCTAGTTGTTAGATATAGTTCTTTCCTTGATCTATGGTATTGACTAGATCTTTGATGTCTAGTTCTCTCCTAAATCTATGGTCTTGACTAGTTCTTTGATGACTACTTCTTTCCTTGATTTATGGTTTGATCTATGACCTTGACTGGTTCTTAGATTTTTATTCCTTTCCTATATAAGCAAGGCCCATTCTCATTGTATTTCATTGAGTTTCATAATAATATATGATATTGTTTCTCATTTGTTTGCAAAGGTTTATGTAAAGTTATTCTAGTTAATTAATTTCATCTTATTGATTATGGTGTTCAATTAGCATCTCGTGTTCTTGGCTTGAGTACGATCTAGTTATCATTCCTTTTATGGTATCGAGTAGGAGACTATTATTGACATGCGTTTGTAAGTTTCATTTTGCAAACGTATTTTTTCATATATTTAGGATTTGTCTGTATTTTTTTGCTGCGTGTGTTTTTACACAAAACAAAGGCTTCCATTAGATCTGGAAGGTGGTAAAACCCTAATATCATCTCAGTAAACTCGACCATTTCGGAGAAAATCATTGTTTTGTTGTTGCAGAAATGCACTTTGGTTCGCCTTGGGATTTGTGTTAGATAGGAAAGAAACCCAAGAAAACAATTTTTGGGTTTTGTTGGGTTTTCAAGATCCGCATAGGCTTTTTTTTTTTCTTTTACATCGAACTACTTTTGGGAGGCATATAATACAATGTTGAAGAAATCCTTAGCCCCTAGTCATATGAGGGCTTAAAGCTTGTGATTCCTACTAGTAGGTGCTTAACTCCAACCCCTTTCAGTTTATTTATGTGGTGAAGGAAAGAATTTTTTATTCTATTTTAGTGGCAACTAAAATAAATAGTCAAGCATAATATTGAAAAGTTCGTATCTTTTGATCGGTAACTCGATTTTGAGTGTCATTTTCACAAAAATCTTGTTTTTTCGTGCTCTTTCCATTGGAAATATTTATTTTGAAAATTTCATTATAATTATAAAGTGCCATATTGTAACACACACTCATTATAAAGTGCCAAAATCTAGGGCTTTTGTTGCATTGCTTTGGGGTCTTGTTGTATTGCTTGGTTCTTGCATTTCTTTTGGTGATTTTTGAGGATAACGTATTTATCTACTTTCACATTAGATCATTTTGAGCCATTAACAACACATAATTACTGGACATGGAAACCAAGAATGGAAACAATAATTAAGTGGAAAGGATTATGGGCTTTAAATTCTTCAGAATAACCAGTGTTCACTAGAGAATATGAGAAAATTCAATACTAGTGCAAATTTGATGAGTGTATGGGTTTTATAGGAACTTATTGAAGTGACAGTATTTTGTTTCATTAGGAAAAATGTGACTCTCCTTTCAAAATATGGGAGGAATTGGAGGATTTATTTAGTAAGGTGGATCAAATGAGAGTCATGCAACTTGAAATTGAGATCACCTCTCTTAATCCTAAAGATTTTCCAACAATTATAGACTATCTTACCAAGTTCAAGCATTTTTTGACACAATTGAAGGGGACTAGCAGAGAAAGAAACATGAAGAGTGTGTTTACTTGATTCTATCCAAGTTGAGAGGACCATTTCAAATATTTTCTTCTACTTTTTCTCTAGTATGGATTCCTTAGGGACACATTCAATATGCTTGACTTAGAAACATTTTGTGAAAGACTTACTAGGGAAGAATCCAAATTGTCTCACCTTGAGTCATCCACATCTCAAAACACATTAGTTGCATATAATCCTAAGGGAAAAGGAAAACCAAAACGTAAAACCAAATCCACCCCTTCTCCATCTCAAAGTGCTTATAAAATAAAATAAAACAACTCTAAACCGAAGGAGTCTTCTAAATCCAAGAATAAGTATAGCATTTCATGTTCTTTTTGTGGGGGTCGTGGTCATGAAGAAAATAGGTGTTATAAGTGAATGAAAGCCTTAAATGATACAAGAAGAAACATAAAATTTCTATCTCCACTCCATGTCCTTCTAATCAGCATGGAAAAACACTTAATGTTGTTGGGAGATCTCAATCACCACTTACAGAACGCAGGTTGGGTTATAGATTTGGGTGCTTGTGGATTTCAATTCGTGCACGTAGCCACCGAAGAGAATACACAAATATAATCGATATATTGTTTTCTCTATTATATCATATGAACAATATAATTATATAGGAGAACTTCTCCTATAATCAAGGAGGTGGCTACAACCACTCCTCCATAAATATCTGTAAACTCATGTACACAACAAACTCCTAATATACATTATTGTTACATAACAATAATGTCACCAAATTACATTATAATATTACTGATATATTATCAACCGTGGAGCACTAAATAATAGATATTCCTAACATTCCCCCCCTTAGTGCGAATATGGTATAAAAACATCCACACGCTCCTCTGCAGTATGCTAACCCTTGTGGCATGTCCAACTCTGTGACTCATGACCTTGATCCAAAATAAAGGCTCTCTCCTTCCATGGTTTTAAATAGGCTTACCACAAACCTTGACGTGACAAGAACCTCATCAACTGTCCACCTCGTGTGGTTTTCTAGATCCTCCCACAAACCTTTCAAGATCCATGAACTGACTTACTATGGTGCTACTGTTCACCACTATGCTCATACATCAGGGAATTATGTAGGAAACACAACTGACATATCTCAAAAACACACAATAGAAGAAATACTTTGAAAATATTTCACATTACTTCCTATAAGAATCGTAATGTTCTTAATTAGAGTCTCTGTCATTGATCGCTGCCACTCGATCTCGAAACAACATAGAAAACTGCCACTGCTTTGGAAGGAAGCTTTCCTTGACTAAGTCGTTTTGGGTGCAAGAATGGGAATGGAACATTGGTATGTATTCCCCCCCACAATGTGAAATTCCAAATAAGAAATCAGAAAGGGAAAAATGTATTGTGTTGTATCATACTAACTAGATCTTGTTGTCTTGATCTTGTTGCACATGATCACCATTGCCAATGAACGTATTCACTGACCAATCATCTTCCAACGAAGTATGGCAGTCAGAGGATCTCTGTAGTTTTCTGCTCTCTTATACAATTCTTTTCCAGTATTAACAATAAAGCACACCACTCAAAGCAACAGGAACACTGCAAACTGAAGCACACTAAGAAAATGGAAACCACACTAAAAATCATATACTCACACCATACATATGCCACCACAGCTTCTCGCACGGCCCGTCGTTAGTGGTGATGAGAGGTCACCGATTGACCTCCTTCCTCCATTGCCTCCTTCCTCCATCTTCATCTCTGCTAGTTCACCGGATGTGATCACGAAGCTCAAAATACCTTCATAATTTGGACGTCATGTACAAGTGAAAATGCGTCCAAAATTGAAATGCGGGCAAATTTGTTTTATTTTTTCGGACTTAATACATTGACATAACTTTTTTGACGATAAAAAAAAAAAATGACAAAAATAAATATCCTAAAATCACCTATTTAACTTTTATGACTTCGACAAGAGGACACAACTAAAATTTATATTAACTCAAAATGACAACTTTAATTTTTGAATTGAATTTGAGAGGACAACACTTGACTTTGACACTTTGATACACAAAAAAATAACTATTTTGACATATATACATATAATATTCAACTCTTCATGTTATATACAAAGTGGATAAAATTTAAATGACACAATTTTTTATACTAAATAACATACACACTAAACATATAAGAAATAAAAGAACACCTCTTTAATGAAAGGCATCACGGATTTGGGAAGTTAAGAGAAATTTTTTTGAACTACGAACAAACATATGAACCAAAACAAGACTTAAGACTTAAACATTGGACACTTGATTTAATTTGAAAAAGAAATCAGTAACACAACTAATTACCACTTTTCTTGGAGGAAAAAGGAATATGATGCATAGAAGGATGTTGCAGGGGAATTAGTTAACCGAACCGCTTGAGAGCTCCTCATCAAACTAAAATAACATGATCCATGCAAAAAAATCAATGTGATCTAAGATGCACGTTGATAGATTTGAGTAAATGTTTCAAGCTTCCATTAATAATGATGTAGACAGTGAAGGAGAATCACTATCGAGATCTTATTTTGCATTGAATTATCTATTCCGTGTCAAAGTGGAGATCAGAGGGCATGTGGAAGAACGATGCATGGATGACAATGACAACAAAGCATTCAACCAAGTCTTGAGATAAGACGTGTTTGGAGATCAAAACTATCATTGATTAATTGCACACTCACAAACCAAAATCTACATGCATGCAAAGATTTCAATGGAGCTATAACAGTCCGCGTAGATCTTGCCTCATCTACCACGCAAGAATTTACCAGAGTTGTCAACAGTGCAAGCATGTGTTGAAGATATCACATACGGCTTTGAAAATATAATTGATGTTGCATCAAACTCTACATGAAGGCCATGGATATGATGACTGCAATTTGCCTTGTATATCTCCAGACTAAGAAATTGGATCTGAATACATAGAACCCAATGCAAAACGTGCAAACCACTTACTATTTATATTGATGTGTAGATCACAACTACTGAAAGATGCAAATGCCACGTTGATACTGGACCAATGGAAGCAATGAAGTTGACCGTAATGTGTGCACAAGTATGCAAATGGCAGATCATTCAGGGCTCACCAATCGTTGAATGCTTGAATCGATTACCACAACATTTGAAAATAATAGATATAATCAAACCAAGTCCTTGAAGCTCGTAATATATCTGATCTTTGCTCTCACCAATCGTATATAAAAAAATTCAACGACTTTCATTTTGGACTCCACCTTCTCGATACCAAATGAAGAGAATACACAAATATAATCAATATATTATTTTCTCTATTATATCATATGAACAATACAATTATATAGGAGAAATTATCCTATAATCAAGGAGGTGGCTACAACCACTCCTCCATAAATATCTGTAAACTCACGTACACAACAAACTCCTAATATACATTATTGTTACATAACAATAATGTCACCAAATTACATTACAATATTACTATATATTATCAACCGTGGAGCACTAAATAATAGATATTCCTAACAGCCACAATTACCGACAATTGAATCATCATTTATTTTGGAAAACCAAAATCTTACTTTTTCATGTTTAAATCAATTACATTTCCTTCAACCATGTTCAGTCCATATTCTCTCATTTTTGGCTTTCCATAGCTCCTTTGACATGAAGAAAATAGGTGTTATAAGCGAATGAAAGCCTTAAATGATACAGTAAAGAAACATAAAATTTCTATCTCCACTCCATGTCCTTCTAATTAGCATGGAAAAGCACTTAATGTTGTTGGGAGATCTCAATCACCACTTACAGAGCTTGGGTTATAGATTTGGGTGCTTGTGGATTTCAATTCGTGCACGTAGCCACTTGAAGAGAATACACAAATATAATCGATATATTGTTTTCTCTATTATATCATATGAACAATACAATTATATAGGAGAACTTCTCCTATAATCAAGGAGGTGGCTACAACCACTCCTCCATAAATATCTGTAAACTCACATACACAACAAACTCCTAATATACATTATTGTTACATAACAATAATGTCACCAAATTACATTATAATATTACTGATATATTATCAACCGTGGAGCACTAAATAATAGATATTCCTAACATTCCCCCCCTTAGTGTGAATATGGTAGAAAAACATCCACACGCTCCTCTGCAAGGTATGCTAACCCCTCGTGGCATGTCCAACTCGTGACTCATGACCTTGATCCAAAATAAAGGCTCTCTCCTTCCATGGTTTTAAATAGGCTTACCACAAACCTTGACGTGACAGGAACCTCATCAACTGTCCACCTCGTGTGGTTTTCTAGATCCTCCCACAAACCCTTTCAAGATCCATGAACTGACTTACTCTGGTGCTACTGTTCACCACTATGCTTATACATCAGGGAATTATGTAGGAAACACAACTGACATATCTCAAAACCACACAATAGAAGAAATACTGAAAATATTTCACATTACTTCCTATAAGAATCGTAATGTTCTTAATTATAGTCTCTGTCATTGATCGCTGCCACTCGATCTCGAACAACATAGAAAACTGCCACTGCCACTGGAAGCTTTCCTTGACTAAGTCGTTTTGGGTGCAGAATGGGAATGGAACATTGGTATGTATTCCCCCCCACAATGTGAAATTCCAAATAAGAAATCAGAAAGGGAAAAATGTATTGTGTTGTATCATACTAACTAGATCTTGTTGTCTTGATCTTGTTGCACATGATCACCATTGCCAATGAACGTATTCACTGACCAATCATCTTCTAACGAAGTATGTCGGTCGAGAGGATCTCTGTAGTTTTCTGCTCTCTTATACAATTCTTTTCCAGTATTAACAATAAAGCACACCACTCAAAGCAACAGAACACTGTAAAATGAAGTACACTAAGAAAATGGAAACCACACTAAAAATCATATACTCACACCATACATATGCCACCACGGCTTCTCGCACGACCCGTCGTTAGTGATCGATGAGAGGTCACTAATTGTCCTCCTTCCTCCATTGCCTCCTTCCTCCATCTTCATATTGCTAGTTCATTGGATGTGATCACGAAGCTCAAAATACCTTCAATAATTTGGATGTCGTGTACAAGTGAAAATGCGTCCAAAATTGAAATGCGGGCAATTTTTTTTATTTTTAGACTTAATACAATGACACAACTTTTTGACAACAGTAAAAAAAATGACAAAAAATAAATATCCTAAAATCACCTATTTAACTTTTACGACTTCGACAAGAGGACACAACTAAAATTTATATTAACTCAAAATGACAACTTCAATTTTTGACTTGAATTTGAGAGGACAACACTTGACTTTGATACTTTGATGGACAAAAAAATAACTATTTTGACATATATACATATAATATGACTCTTCATGTTATATACAAAGTGGATAAAATTTAAATGACACAATTTTTTATACTAAATAACATACACACTAAACATATAAGAAATAAAAGAACACCTCTTTAATGAAAGGCGCGTACGGACTGGGAAGTTAAGAGAATTTTGTTTTGAACTACGAACAAACATATGAACCAAAACAAGACTTAAGACTTAAACATTGGACACTTGATTTAATTTGAAAAAGAAACTGTAACACAACTAATTACCACTTTTCTTGGAGGAAAAAACGAATCTGATGCATAGAAGGATGTTGCAGGGAATTAGTTGACCTGAACCGCTTGGAGAGCTCCTCATCAAACTAAAATACCACGATCCATGAAAAAAATCAATGTGATCTGAGATGCACGTTGATAGATTTGAGTAAATATTTCAAGCTTCCAGTTAATAATGATGTAGACAGTGAAGGAGAATCACTATCGAGATCTTATTTTGCATTGAATTATCTATTCCGTGTCAAAGTGGAGATCAGAGGGCATGTGGAAGAACGATGCATGGATGACAATGAAAACAAAGCATTCAACCAAGTCTTGAGATAAGACATGTTTGGAGATCAAAACTATCATCGATTAATTGTACACTCACAAACCAAAATCTACATGCATGCAAAGATTTCAATGGAGCTATAACAGTCCGCATAGATCTTGCCTCATCTACCACGCAAGATTACTAGAGTTGTCAACAGCGCAAGCATGTGTTGAAGATATCAAATACGGCTTTGAAAATATAATTGATGTTGCATCAAACTCTACATGAAGGCCATGGATATGATGACTCGCAATTTGCCTTGTATATCTCCGGACTAAGAAATTGGATCTCGAATACATAGAACCAATGAAAAATGTGCAAACCACTTACTATTTATATTGATGTGTAGATCACAACTACTTGAAAGATGCAAATGCCACGTTGATATTGGACTAATGGAAGCAATGAAGTTGGCCGTAATGTGTGCAAAAGTATGCAAATGGCGAGATCATTCGGACTCACCAATTGTTGAATGCTTGAATCGATTACCACAACATTTGAAAATAATAGATATAATCAAACAAAGTCCTTGAAGCTCGTAATATATCTGATCTTTTCTCTCACCAATCTGTATATAAAAAAATTCAATGACTTTCATTTTGGACTCCACCTTCTCGATACCAAATGAAGAGAATACACAAATATAATCAATATATTATTTTCTCTATTATATCATATGAACAATACAATTATATAGGAGAAATTATCCTATAATCAAGGAGGTGGCTATAACCACTCCTCCATAAATATCTGTAAACTCATGTACACAACAAACTCCTAATATACATTATTGTTACATAACAATAATGTCACCAAATTACATTACAATATTACTCGATATATTATCAACCATGGAGCACTAAATAATAGATATTCCTAACAGCCACAATTACACGACAATTGAATCATCATTTATTTTGGAAAACCAAAATCTTACTTTTTCATGTTTAAATCAATTACATTTCCTTCAACCATGTTCAGTCCATATTCTCTCATTTTTGGCTTTCCATGCTCCTTTGACATGAAGAAAATAGGTGTTATAAGCGAATGAAAGCCTTAAATGATACATAAAAGAAATATAAAATTTCTATCTCCACTCCATGTCCTTCTAATTAGCATGGAAAAGCACTTAATGTTGTTGGGAGATCTCAATCACCACTTACATGAGACAGGTTGGGTTATAGATTTGGGTGCTTGTGGATTTCAATTCGTGCACGTAGCCACCGAAGAGAATACACAAATATAATCGATATATTGTTTTCTCTATTATATCATATGAACAATACAATTATATAGGAAAACTTCTCCTATGATCAAGGAGGTGGCTACAACCACTCCTCCATAAATATCTCTAAACTCACGTACACAACAAACTCCTAATATACATTATTGTTACATAACAATAATGTCACCAAATTACATTATAATATTACTGTTATATTATCAACCGTGGAGCACTAAATAATAGATATTCCTAACATTCCCCCCCTTAGTATGAATATGGTAGAAAAACATCCACACGCTCCTCTGCAGTATGCTAACCCCGTGGCATGTCCAACTCGTGACTCATGACCTTGATCCAAAATAAAGGCTCTCTCCTTCCATGCTTTTAAATAGGCTTACCACAAACCTTGACGTGACAAGAACCTCATCAATCTGTCCACCTCGTGTGGTTTTCTAGATCCTCCCACAAACCTTTCAAGATCCATGAACCGACTTACTATGGTGCTACTTGCTCACCACTATGCTCATACATCGTGGAATTATGTAGGAAACACAATGACATATCTAAAAACACACAATAGAAGAAATATCGAAAATATTTCACATTACTTCCTATAAGAATCGTAATGTTCTTAATTAGAGTCTCTGTCATTGATCGCTGCCACTCGATCTCGAACAACATAAAAGCGCCCGCTACCTGAAGCTTTCCTTGACTAAGTCGTTTTGGGTACAGAATGGGAATGGAACATTGGTATGTATTCCCCCCCACAATGTGAAATTCCAAATAAGAAATCAGAAAGGGAAAAATGTATTGTGTTGTATCACACTAACTAGATCTTGTTGTCTTGATCTTGTTGCACATGATCACCATTGCCAATGAACGTATTCAGCGACCAATCATCTTCTAACGAAGTATGTCGGTCGAGGATCTCCGTAGTTTTCTGCTCTCTTATACAATTCTTTTCCAATATTAACAATAAAGCACACCACTCAAAGCAATAGAACATTGCAAAGTGAAGTACACTTGAGAAAATGGAAACCACTAAAAATCATATACTCACACCATACATATGCCACCACAGCCTTCTCGCACAACCCCGTCGTTAGTGACTGATGAGAGGTCACTGATTGACCTCCTTCCTCCATTGCCTCCTTCCTCCATCTTCATGCTGCTAGTTCAGCCGGATGTGATCACGAAGCTCAAAATACCTTCAATAATTTGGACGTCGTGTACAAGTGAAAATGCGTCCAAAATTGAAATGCGGGCAAATTTTTTTATTTTTCAGACTTAATACATTGACATAACTTTTTGACGACAGTAAAAAAAAAATGACAAAAAATAAATATCCTAAAATCACCTATTTAACTTTTATGACTTTGACAAGAGGACACAACTAAAATTTATATTAACTCAAAATGACAACTTTAATTTTTGACTTGAATTTGAGAGGACAACACTTGACTTTGACACTTTGATACACAAAAAAATAACTATTTTGACATATATACATATAATATTCAACTCTTCATGTTATATACAAAGTGGATAAAATTTAAATGACACAATTTTTTATACTAAATAACATACACACTAAACATATAAGAAATAAAAGAACACCTCTTTAATGAAAGGCCGCGTACGGACTGGGAAGTTAAGAGAACAAATTTTTGAACTACGAACAAACATATGAACCAAAACAAGACTTAAGACTTAAACATTGGACACTTGATTTAATTTGAAAAAGAAACTGTAACACAACTAATTACCACTTTTCTTGGAGGAAAAAACGAATATGATGCATAGAAGGATGTTGCAGGGAATTAGTTGACCGAACCGCTTGGAGAGCTCCTCATCAAACTAAAATACCACGATCCATGCAAAAGAATCAATGTGATATAAGATGCACGTTGATAGATTTGAGTAAATATTTCAAGCTTCCGAGTTAATGATGATGTAGACAAGTGAAGGAGAATCACTATCGAGATCTTATTTTGCATTGAATTATCTATTTCATGTCAAAGTGGAGATCAAAGGGCATGTTGAAGAACGATGCATGGATGACAATGACAACAAAGCATTCAACCAAGTCTTGAGATAAGACATGTTTGGAGATCAAAACTATCATCGATTAATTGCACACTCACAAACAAAAATCTACATGCATGCAAAGATTTCAATGGAGCTATAACAGTCCGCATAGATCTTGCCTCATCTACCACGCAAGAATTTACTAGAGTTGTCAACAGGCGCAAGCATGTGTTGAAGATATCACATACGGCTTTGAAAATATAATTGATGTTGCATCAAACTCTACATGAAGGCCATGGATATGATGACTGCAATTTGCCTTGTATATCTCCGGACTAAGAAATTGGATCTCGAATACATAGAACCAATGAAAAATGTGCAAACCACTTACTATTTATATTGATGTGTAGATCACAACTACTTTGAAAGATGCAAATGCCACGTTGATATTGGACTAATGGAAGCAATGAAGTTGACCGTAATGTGTGCAAAAGTATGCAAATGGCGGATCATTCGGACTCACCAATTGTTGAATGCTTGAATCAATTACCACAACATTTGAAAATAATAGATATAATCAAACCAAGTCCTTGAAGCTCGTAATATATCTGATCTTTGCTCTCACCAATCTGTATATAAAAAAATTCAATGACTTTCATTTTGGACTCCACCTTCTCTCGATACCAAATGAAGAGAATACACAAATATAATCAATATATTATTTTCTCTATTATATCATATGAACAATACAATTATATAGGAGAAATTATCCTATAATCAAGGAGGTGGCTACAACCACTCCATAAATATCTCAGTAAACTCACGTACACAACAAACTCCTAATATACATTATTGTTACATAACAATAATGTCACCAAATTACATTACAATATTAATGATATATTATCAACCGTGGAGCACTAAATAATAGATATTCCTAACAAACCACAATTACCTGACAATTGAATCATCATTAATTTTGGAAAACCAAAATCTTACTTTTTCATGTTTAAATCAATTTCATTTCCTTCAACCATTTTCAGTCCATATTCTCTCATTTTTGGCTTTCCATAGCTCCTTTGACTTTCTCCTTTGTATTGCAACTCTTTTCTTTACTTTGCGGAATTTCCCCTTACTTGGCATATTTTTAGTTATCTGTGGCTCTTCTATGCTTCTCATGGCATTCACAATGTCTCGTGGCTATCCTCCTTGTCTTTTTCCTTTCCGTGGCTTTGTTCCATGTCCATAACTCTATCTCTTCTTCTTACGGATTTTGTAGTCTTCCGCAACTTCCATAGTTCTTTGCAGCTTTTCTCTTTAGCTTCATGGTTAATCCTTTTCATTCACGACTTCACTTATCTCTTTTGTGGTTCGACATTTGAATCCATGTAGCTTCGTGACTTTATCCTTTTATGCATGGAAACCAATCACCTTCTGTGGCATTCTCTAGCATTCTGAGGATTTTTGTAGACTATGATAGCTATGTCTAGGCTTCTACAAATATCTCCCCATGTCCATAGCTTGCACTGATTGATGTTGAATAAGTCCCTTGTAAATTATCCTTTATCATCTTGAAGCCTTTTTGAGCTGACAGTACCAATCAACCATCATCTTCTTCACATGCTCACTTTACCAACTGACTCTTTTTCCATCAATGCAACTTGATATCAACTCATCCATCTCGACATCAATGAAAACACATAACAATGAAAAATATGTAACTTGATCACTAAATTAAAAATATGGTATTGTGTTATACCCTAGCGGTTGCTAAGCTTGCACTAGATTTCTTATTTTGTTAAATCCTAACGAAAACTAATATCCAAATAATATATCATGCGATAACCTAGAGGATGCTAAGGTAAAAATATAATTCATTAATGTGTTGATTGTCGAAACCCTAAAGTTCAACATATTAGTTTGTGGATTTCCATATAGACTAATAATATTGTGGCCTTCCATAAGTAACCCTAATGAATTAATATATATGACAACACTCTATTTTTGCTAGTAATATGTGCCTACTTGATAATATTATTTTAAAATAATTATATCATTGTGACTAAAATACATAAATACATAGTGATTAAAATATTTAATATATAAATTTAAATACATAGTGATTAGAATATTTAATATATAAAATTTAGGTGTATATATAATATGTTTACCTTCCATTGCACAAAAAATTATCTCACAATTGAAAACTTAATATGATTTTATAGTTTTAAACAATTTTGTTAACCTCGAATATCTTCTCACAAAGTCAACACAAAAACCATATAAACAATGTATAATGAAATATTTACCTTGGGTTGTTTCTATCATCATATTAAAAGGAAAAAAAGGTAGACATAATGAATACCAAAATAATATTTTGAGTCTCGCTAAACATTACAATTTTAAAAACTAGTGATTATGTGACTAACCATCATTATCGAGAAAAACAATCTAGAGGGGGACATAGATTAGTAGAAACTTGAAAGCGTTCAAAATAAAATAATAACCAAAACTGAAAAGGGTTTAAATTTTCTTCATTGGGGCACAAAAACTCCTTTTTTTGAAGAACAAGGCAGTGTGAAAAATGATCAAAAGGAAGCAATATGTAGAGCTAGGCCATGGTGCACATTTTTTTAGGGTAAAGCAGGGATGGACTGATGTCAAAAAGACAGAACCAAGAAGCACAAGGCGGTTTGAAAAAACGATCAGAAGGAACTGGTAAGAAAAGTTAGGCCGCAAATTACATGTTTATAGGGAAAAGTAGGGCTAGATTGAGTTGAAAAAGATGGGATCTCGTTGAAGATAGAATGGTTGTACAAGCCCACAATAAAAAAGGTGCACATTTAGTATAGTATACGTTTTTTATAAATACCTGATTTAGATATGAGATTATTTCCTACTTGGTCATGCCATTCAAACCACCATCTGTTGCATCAAACTATCTATTTGCACCACTTTTCTGCAACCCCTTTTATTTCCCCAGTGTGTGTGCATCCTTTTTGTTACTACCTGATTGTTCCCTTTTGTTAATCCATAAATAAGATTATAATTACTACCTGATTTTTCCCTAGCCAAAACGACCGAGATTCATGCATTTGGCCCTTCTATATTTGGATTTTAGAGTGGAGGAATTTGTGTTAATATTGAAATTTCAAATTGTCAAAAATGCGGGGGATTTTACAATTCAAATTTTTAATTTACCACTCATTACGAAAAGGTGCGGGATATCGAAAAAATAAACAATATTAAAAACAATGTCTTTTTATTGGCTATAGTTTAAAATAGTTAAAACGTAATAAAACATATAATATTATAATAAAACAAAAGAAATAAAGTGTATGAATGTATAGGCACATTTATTTCTATTTTTATCAAAATCGACCTAGGAAATGTTAGATGTAGTGTGCTAATGAAAAATAATTATCCAATTACTTTGTGCCACGTGGCATTTTTGAACCTGATAATTAGAAAACATTATAATTGACACATTTATTATAAAATTTATATATAAAGAAAATATTATAAAATATTTCAAAACTATATGAAACCACGATATTATAATATAAATAGCTACCAATAAAACAAGGACATGTGGCATAAAAATTCTAAAATCCCAAAAGGTGTTTTTTCATTTAAACAACGAACAACGACAACTCCTCAAAGTCAGTAAAGATAGTGTTTACAATGAAAAGGTATTAGTATATAGCTAGCGACCGCTATGCTATATAATGATTCGTTGTTCTATCGCTATTTCCAAATTAAGTAATTTTTGTGCCTAGCGGACCATATGCTAGTTCAATCAATAAATAAAGCATATTAGTAGTCACATTGCATTTTACTTTATAAGAACCGATGTTAATTATATGTTGTAATGATTTATCTTATCAAAAAGAACAAAATATATCACTTACTCTCGGGGTATATATGTATTCCAATTTACAAAGATATATCTTATACGAGATAAATATGTAGTGCAATAATTGGGGTTGTCATGTAAAGTCCGCCCAAAAAGATATAATTACAATCAATGAAAACAATATCAATCCAAAGCGTAACAAATAGTGGTTACAATGAAAAGCTATAATGATAGGAGCCTAGAGGACACTAAGCTAGACCATTGTTTGTTATTATATAGCTATTCACAAATCATAAACTATTAAGTGTAGTGGGCATTACGTTATTCCTTTCAACTAGTGATGGAGCTTAGCGATCACTAAAGATTTTCTTTGATATGAACTGAAAATATTCATCTCTCTTAGTGGGACCTAATGTAGGAATTGGCTCCACAGTAACGTGCAACCAATTTGATACAATTATAATCATTAAAAATTAAAATCGATCTAAAGATGTAAAGATAGTGATTACTACGAAAAGAGGTAATGATAGGATCCTAGCGGCCTCTAAGCTATACCATGAGTTGTTAATCAATAACTACTTAGAAATTGAGAAATTGTTAATCCTAGTGGCCACTAGGATTTTTATTTGATACAAATGAATATGGATTATAATTTACAAAGATATATCTTAGGAGAAATAAATAAGTCTTGAATCCTCTCGATACAATTACAATCAATGAAAAACATTATCGATCCAAAGCATAATATATAGTGATTACAATGACAAATGGTAATGATAGCAGCCTAGCAACTGCTAAGATAGAACATTTTTGTTATTATATAGTTATTCTCAAATTTAAAACTGTTGAGCCTAGTGGCTACTATGTTATTCATTTTAACTAGTAATGAAGGATGGCAGTCACTAAGCATTTTATTTGATAAAAATATGAAGTCTTGATCCCTCTCCATGGAAAACATTGCAAGAGTTGGCTCCACTAGGTAACATGTAAAAATTTGATAATATTGTATTCATTGACAATTACAATCGATATAAAGTTGTATAGATAATGATTTCTATGACAAGAGGTAATGATAGGATTGTAGTGACCGCTAAGCTAGACCATGATTTTTTATTCAATGGATATTTTTAAATTAAAAATTATTGAGCCTAGCGGTTGATACCCTTTTTCTCTTATATGAATGAATATGGATTATAATTTTCAAAGATATATATTAGGAGAAATAAATAAGACTATATTCCTCTCAATAGAATGTAGTGCAAAAATTAGGGCCATGTGAAGTCTATCCAATATGTTACACTTACAATCAATGAAAAGCACTAACCATTCAAAGTTGAATAGATAGTGATTATAATGGAAAATGGCAATGATAGGATCCTAGCGGCCACTAATACCCATTATAATCGATCTAAAGTTATACAGTAGTGATTTCTATGACAAGAGGTAATGAAAGTATTATAGTGACCACTAAGCTAGACCATGATTTGTTATTCAATAGTTATTTTGAAATTAATAAATTGTTTAGCCTACCGGTCACTAGGATTTTTCTTTGATATGAACAAATATGGCTTATAATTTACAAATATATATTTTAGGTGAAATATATAAGTCTTTATCCATCTTGTTGGAATGTAGTGCTGCAATTGGGTCCAACATGTGAAGTCCAACCAATACGATATAATTACTATCATTGAAAAACAATATCGGTCCAAAGCTGAACATATAGTGCTTACAATGAAAATTGGTAATCATAGGAGCTTAGTGGTAACCATTGTTTTTTATTATATAGCTATTTTCAAATTAAAAAAATGTTGAGCCTAAGGCGCTACATTATTCTTTTCAACTAGTAATGGAGATTAGAGGTCCCTTTTTCAAATTGAGAGACTGTTGATCCTAGCCACCGCTATGTTATTCCTTACAATTAGTAATGTAGCTTAGCGGTATCTACGCATTCTATAATATAAGAACCTAACTGAATTATATAACATAAAGAATATATCTTATGAGAACAATATAAGGCTTCATCCCTCCCAAGGGTTTGTAGTGCAACACTTGGCTCTATTAGGAATAGTCAAGCCAATATGATAAATTTATAGTCATTGAAAAACAATATCTATTCAAAAGTGTAGAGATAGTGGTTACAACCACAAGAGGTAATGTCGAGAACCTTGAGGCCGATAGGCTAGACAATGATTTTCTATTTTATCTCTCTTTTTAAATCAAGAACCAAAAATCCTAGCATTCTTTATGTCATTCCTTTCAATTAGTAATGGAGCTTCGTGGTCGTGAAGTGTTTTCTTTGATATGAACGGATGTGAATTACAACATACTCCAATGCTCGATTTCAAATAAAAATCGTTAGGTCTTATCAGAACTACATTATTCTTTGCAAAATGTGTTATGAGACAACTAAAAAAATCATGTTTAACAATTTCGCTTAGTGAACGCTAGACCCATTATTGTGTTTTGTTTATCGTACACTCGATCAAAATTCATAAAATTAAATATTAATGGATTTTACACTAGTCCTTTAAATTGGAGATAATCACTAACAAGTAATGTTCAAAACTTTCCATTCATATGTCAAATTAAATCCTCTCTCTCACTAACATCTATGTTTTCAAACGTTCCTTTCATGTTATCTACGCAATGTGGATGGTTGTTAGACAACGGATAATCCTTCCAAAATATGTTGCGTGTTAATTGTCAAGAATTTTTTTGCATAGTTTCTGGTATTAATGATGTGATCCAAAAATATGATTTACAGTAACCAATTGAAGGTTAGATATCATGTTCGGTCGAAGCCTAGTGGTCACTAACATTTATGTTGATTACTCACCAATGATAAAAAGTAATGTATTATATAGATTGGTGATCGCAAAGGCTAATACTTACATTCATTATCATATAATGGGAACAAAATTACTCCATATGTGAAGTAATTATTAATATATTCTACTCCAATTGCAGGTACAATGTCTTCCATTGGTCACAATCCATTCTTGGCAATTCCATTCATTGAAGGCACTAAGTGCTAGAAGAAAAGAGATGAGGAATGGTTTGTTGAAATCCATGGCCTTGATAACTACTACAACGACATGTGGTTGTTTTTGTTATAGATGACGGACATGAGGAATTCAGAATGGTTATATCCTCTACGATGTTGGTTCGAGTACACTACATGTTCATGTCAAACAAATTGACTATGGAAATAATAAGTTTCTTATTCTAGATATGGAGTTGAATGTTTCTTTATTTAGGAAACAAGAAATGAGGACCTTAGAAGACAAAACACAATGTTCTTGTTCAATATATGGTTGGGATTTGGGGTTTTAATAGATAAAGACAAAATTGGTTATTCAAATGTAGAAGACATTCATAGTGGCATGCTTGCAATACTTAGAAAATTGTATAGAGGTGATACAACCTCTTCCATTTGTCATTTTTTTAATAGAAAAGGTTCACTTTCATTGCCTAAACATGCTAAGTTGTTTACTATGTTGAGGAGAACATATTTGGATAAATTGGATCTCAATCCATCCAGATCAAATTTGTATGGGTTGAAAAAGAATACTAAATCAGCTACATTGCTTTGAAGAAAGCAACCACTATATTCACGAAAACAAAACCTTCAACTATTCGACAGTTTAATTATTTTTTTAATGGTGAAGTATTTTCAATTGATGTTTCCAGGTGCCATGTAGCACCTCCAGAGTATCAATATCATCTTGTAGATGATGATATTGTCAACCTTCTCATGCACTCCATGTTGATAAATGTTATTCCTACACAGAGGGACACAATTCTTCTTCCCTTCTTGGAGTCTACGAATAAGGTTGTGGAGCTCCAAGATCTAAAATACTTGGAAAGGGATGACGTTAAATTTTATATACTTGACGACCAACATACAATATGTGCACAAAAAAATATTTTGGGCTCAAATACTTACAAGTCTTTACATAAGAGGCTACAATTTCAAAGGGCTCACATTCTTTCTACAAATGCAACTAATGAAGCCATTACTAATATTTGAAAACAACATAATGAAGTGAACAAAACTTGGATAGAAACCAAGTTTATTGATTTTTTACAAAGCCATATTGGTTTAGAAATTGCTTGGATGTCCTCAACGTCCCAGATAGGAAAAAAATGAAATAGAGGAGTGGAGGGTAAAGTATTTTAATTTTATTGCATTTGTTATTAAAATTTATCTTCCTTATATAAAAATAGAGAACATATGATTTTCTTTTTAATGCGGAACTGTTAGAATCAATGCCTTTTGGTTTTAAATATGGACATAACCAAAAATCTATATGACAATCAAACTTTTCTATTATTGTCGGATGATATATGGACTAAATGGACTACAAATTTTGAGTTGTTTAGATCTAGTGGCCTTACTTGTTCACCTATTAAAGATAATTAGGATAACTTTCATCCTAATTCATTGGCAAGATTCATATCCAATTCATTCAAGACTATTAGAGGAATGAATGAAAAATAACTATCAGTACTAGTAGATAAAGTACAATTAGGGAATGTATGGTTAATCGGCCTATTCGGGTAGGCGTTGTAGACACTAAAACTAGGTCACACTCCCATTTGGTCCCTCAACGAATAAGAACCCTTCATCACATTCACCTAACCATGGCCCACTTCACCCCACTAATATTAATTTAATTAATTTAATTAAATTAATACATTATCCTCACTATATTTATTATTTAAATATCTTATTTTAAATAATATCCACACATACAATTCACTTAGACACCTCACCAAGCCAACTCAACCTAAGACCTGTTCTTAGTAAGTTGCCATAACTAACTAAGACTTACCCAAACCCTAAAAATCAATGCCTACATTCCCTCTAACCACATTCCCGCATGCTCACAAGAAGCTCCCAATCTAATCCGCGGGTTAACAACACAAGATCCGAGGAAATCAAGAGGATCTCCCTAGTTTAGTAAACCTAGGAAATCCCACCTTGACCGATGCTGGTAACCTCTAACCATTGCTGATTAAGCCAGAACCACCGTCGATTACCCTTTTAACCCCAAAACAACCTTATTCTCAAGGTTGGAAGTTGGAAGCAAGAAGTAGAAGGTTGGTGAGCATTAACACATCTCAGAGAGATAACACATCTTCAGAGAGTGAATTCCAGTGAGAATCCACATGCAAGGAAGGAGATCAAACATCTTTTCTGCACAACCATCCCAGCCATGATTTGATCTAACCAAGTAAAGAGGAATGTACATACAATCCATGCAAAAGATTTCCTTTAGTTGGTGATCACTTGCAACCTTCAAACCTCTCATCAACACCTCCATCCCTCACTCACAGTATTCATTCAGGGACCAGAATCCAAGTAAGTATAACATCATACTTTTCTAGTTTATTTCATTTCATCATCATTTTATCATATATTGTTTACCTAGCCACCTATTGACCTTCTCCAACATTTCCACCTCCATATACCCATTAAAACCTCACCAAAAAGCCTACCCTAATCACCCAATACTTCATCCCAACCAACTAAAGTCCTTTGTGTAATCAAAAAGTTGACCCAAAGCTTATTCTATGGCATTTCAAGATTTCCACAGTAACCGACACCGTTACACTAGACCACCGTTGGTTACCCTTAACCGACATCGGTCTCTATATTTTCCCATACAACCCAGAAGTGGATCTACCCACAAAATTTCATCTCACCCTCATCCACCTGTGATCCACCCGATACCTCTATCAAACCCGCAGAACCCAAAACAAATCATTTGACCTTTGGATTATATTCTAGCTTAACATGTTAGATTATATCTATTTCTTATTTTGTTTTAAGTGAGATACCTAAATCATTTCAAATTACAATAGGATTTACTTTGTTTACAACATTAAATTGTTTAAAATAGTGGATTGACAGCCATCTAGGAAGCATCACACTTCCCGGATCTAGCATACGCCAGTGCGGTTCAACGCCTATTGTTTAATTCCTTCGGTGGTCTTGCTTTGCATTACGGGTAGTTCCTCCTAGCCAAAAGGAATCTCTCATGATCACTTGTGGATTCGGAAGTCATACACGCACAACAACCCATCAACTAACATTTGAACATGTATTCCTCCTACGCCCATTACCCTATTTGTTTCGTCAACACTTCAAAGAAACGATCTAAGAAGCAAGTGAAACGTTTTAGCATGCCCGATGGGACCCATCCGGGGTTCTATCGACATTAAAATTTTCCTCCGTAATTTCTATTTTATTAATGTATGTATTAGGAATAGTATGTTGTTAAGTATAATTAGTAGTGGCATCTAATCGAAGATAACGAGTAGCCATCAAAGCACAATGCCACCAAAAAAGTAGAGTATGGTAATAGTCAAAGTACAATAGGAATGTTGTAAAAAGTAAATATTTGTCGTAAGTGGTCCGGTAATGTTAAAATGTCAAAGTTTGGGTAAGTAGAGAAGTAGGTTCTACATGATTAAGAATTAGAAATATTATATTTGTAATAAGGACAAAGAGTGATGTCATAAATATTTTATGTATTTTATTTGTGGAAAAGTCTAAAAAGGTGGAACCCATGTGAGATGATAAGGTTTATCTTATCTTAGAAGATAAGCCTACATGTAAAGGCAAGAGTTTAGGCATGGAATATGATTGGCCGGAAGAGATTTCCTATCCTATCTTAGAGATAGGGTGGATAAGTCTGAATTCCTATAAATAAAGAGGCCACCCCCCTCATTTAGTATAGAAGGAAGTAGTGAGAAATATTGTATGAGTAAGTGTGTAAAGGAAGCCATCATTTTGAAGGTGTGTTAAAGAAGCCATTAAGAGGTGTAATTGTGAAGTTTCTCCCATAGTTATTGTTAGAAGGCAGGTGAAGTTAGTGACACTTGAAGTACCTCATGGGTGAGATTGTAACAATTTCATGTTGATATGGTAATTTACACTGATATTTTAGATTTATCATCATTCCTTCTTATCATAGTCTATGGTATTCTTGTGTTATGTTGTTGTGTTTCCAAATTACATCCACTAAACTAAAAGTTGTGCATTAGTAAATAATCATAAAGCACGAGGAGTTCTCGGTGAAGAACTATCATAGTGCCGGATTCGTGTTGACATTTTGGTTCATTGCAGGACCATTCCTCGTTGTAGATTTTCTCGGAGAGATATTCCCACTTAGTAAGAAATCATTTGAAGGGTAACCTTGTTTTTATTGTGCCTAGTAGTTACCATGGTAAAGTCACTTTTACCATGCATAGTATTTACCACAAGAACTTTACTTTTTACCATGAATAGTATTTACCACAGTAACTTCATTTTTTACCGTGAATAGTGTTTACCCAAGAACTTCATTTTTACCGTAAATAGTGTTTACCACAGTAAAGTCAGTTTTTACCGTAGTAAGTCAAGATTACCATGGTCATTCCTATTTTACTGTAGAAAGGTGTAAAGTCACTTTCTATTGTAGTTTTACAAAACTGGAAATCTCATTAAAGAACTAAATAATACACACATTGTGCTTGCCCCAAAAAGTTGGATGCAAAGGACTTCAAAGATTTCAGGCCTATCAGTTTAGTTAATGTTATATATAGGATTTTCACAAAGATTCTCACCACTAGAATGCAACCTATTCTTATGGAGATCATTTCACAACAGCAGAGCGGATTCATTCAGGGAAGAATTATTCAAGATGGAATTATCATGGTTCATGAAACTATACATTCTATGGATAAAAGTAAAAAGGCGGGGATGGCTATCAAGCTGGACATGCATAAAGCATTCGACAGAGTCTCCTGGAGATTCATGGATGAGGTCTTATCCAAGTTTGGTTTTCAAATCAAATTCAGAAAAATCATTCACTCTTGTATCTCTACCTCTAGATTCTCAGTGGTTGTTAATGGGGAACCTGTGGGTTTTTTTGCCAGCAATAGAGGAATCCAGCAAGGTGACCCAATTTCCCCTCTATTATTCATTATTATGGCTGACAGTTTAAGCAGATCTATTTCCAAAGCTATTTGCATTGGCATGATAAAAGGCTTTCCTCCAACTTCTGGCAATCAGATCTCCTCACACCAATAGTTTGCTGATGACACTCTGCTTCTCCTGATGGCCTCAATCATTGAGGCAAAGGCTATCAAAACTGTCCTTAGATTTTATGAGGAAGCCTCGGGATAAAAAGTTAATTTTGACAAAAGCTCTATTTATTTCTTCAATACTCCTTTGGAAAGGCAAAGAAAGATTGCTAATATTCTAGGATGCACTATTAATTCTCTTCTAGCTACTTACTTAGGTTTACCTTTAAGTACTGACAAGATTTCTGTGGAGGTCTGGAATGATCTTATTAAGAGATTTCAAAGAAAGTTGGCTGGCTAGAAAGGAGCTGTACTTTCAAGTGCAGGCAAGTGCCTATTGGTTAAAAGCACGCTCCAAAACTTGCCTATTTACATCATGTCAATGTTCAACATACCAGCAGTAGTGATAAATAGTATTGAAAATATTCAAAAGCACTTTTTATGGCATGGTACTGAGGACAGATTCAGATATCATCTTGTGGCTTGGGAGCAGGTATGTAAACCTAAGAGACTTGGGGGGTTAGACATCAAAGATATCAAACATATGAGTGCTGCCCTTATTGCAAAGTTAGGTTGGAGGCTTATAAAAGAGCACAAACCTTGGACAGAGTTGGTTAAGATCAAATATCTTTCAAACCAAAACAAGATTTCCTTCATTTATGATCAGTCTCTTCCGAGTGGTTCTATTTTCTGGAACAACCTTCTTCACAGTAGACACATTCTTTCTCAGGGGTGTAGCTGGAAGCTTGGGGATGGGCAAAACATTAACTTCTGGATAGATAAGTGGACTGATTCTAACTGGATTTCTTGCTTATGATCACATTAAAGACAACTTAATTACAAAGTATGGGCACAAAATCCAGGGATACATTGAGAGGGATGGAAACAAAAGAAAATGGAAACAACTAAAAGTGGAGAATGATAATGTACAGGATGATGTTTCATCTTTACAGAATCAACTTTCTCTAATCCATATTAGTAATCAAAATCTTAAGGATGAACTCATCTGGAAAGATTCTTTTGATGGGGAATACTCTGTTAAATCAGGATATAATTCTTTCTTTGTATCTATTGAAAGTGAAATTAAGTGGCACAAGTTGTGGATGCCGGAGTTAACCCCTAGAGTGAACTTCTTTTGGTGGCTAATCATTAATGGCAAGATCCTAACTAATGACAACCTCATCAAGAAGGGATTCATCATGCCGAATAGATGTTGCATGTGTCAGAAAGAGGCAAAAGATATAAAGCATTTATTCCTCCATTGTGAGTTTGCTTCCAAAATTTGGCAGCTTGTTTTTGCAAAGTTTAATCAGAGATGGATTTTTCCCCTTACCTGTCTTCAGGCCTAGGAACAATGGGACTCTCCGTTTAAGCATTGTGTGGTGAAAAGATTGTGGCAACTCGTTCTACCCCACACTATGTGGAGAGTTTGGAAGGCTCGTAATGATAACATTTTCAGAAACAATAGAAAGGCATGTAACAAAGTCTACAAGGAAATTATCATTGTTGTGCAAGATAATATTGCTAGATTTAAACCTCCTAAAAATAGGCTTTACCCTGAGAAGGAAGAATACATCCTGACTGATTGGAATATTGACACTGCCTTCAATAAGAATAACAATGGTATAGATAGAAACACCGTCCGATGGATTAAGCCTCCCACTGATTGGTACAAGTTAAATTTTGATGGGGCCTCAAAAGGCAATCCGGGGGACTCTGGAGGAGGGGGAGTCATTAGAGATCAAAGAGGTTGTTTTGTTGCTTTTTTTTAGGGAGAATGGGCAGGTAGACTAATCATTACTCTGAATCCCTGGCGGCTCTTTGGAGTATAAGACTTACCAGAGATTGTAATATTCTGAATATTATAATTGAGGGTGATTCTCTGAATATTATTAATCTATTAAAGAAAAAGCAACACCCCAGCTAGTCAATCAGAGATTTCATTGGTGAAGCTATTGATATATGCAAGAGCTTTGAAAATGTTAAAATCACCCACACCTATCGGGAAGGTAATAGGGTCGTAAATAGTTTGGAAAACCTCTGTGTTTCTAATACCTTTCAAACTTGGCTTAGGGGGGATGTTCTGCCCACTCAAATCAATAAAGCCATAATCAATGATCTACATGGCCGAGAAAATCAGCACTAACGGCTGTAATATGGATGCTAATGTGTGGATCCTCAAGTACAATATGATGACATCACATAAGATATGGATGATTGATGCGATATGTGCGAGATGGACTGTCATCATTTCTAGGCATAGGAGGAAAGCCGAGGAGCGGGGAAATAATTACAAGTATGGTATAATAATTAAACCTGCTTTCACGGAAAGGAAAGATTCAAAAACCAACATCAAAGCTCTGCCTGTCCCGCATAGTGATAGCATTTTTACCATTGAGAACAGGAAAGGAACAGTGGAAACATGGGGGGTCCACCTTGCAAAACTGAACCGACCCACAATCCGGCGTGGAAAGAGGATACGGTGCTTTGGAACTACCTTCAAATCGGGGGTCTGTCTAATTTAATTGAAAGGATTCAAGGTTTTGACCAAGACATTTCTATTAGATTCACCCAGGGATGGAAGAATCGGATTGTCAAATACAATAACATGGAGATTGAGATCACGGAAGAGCTCATCACCTAGATCACGGGCCTCAGCCTAGAGGGCACCAAATTCTTCAATAAGAAGGTTGACAGGGAGGTGGAGACCAAGAAGTTCCTGGACGATGGGGAGAATCTTGAATTTGTGACTGCTGGCATCAAGGTGGCGTCGATTCCTGAGCCTTTTGCTGAGCTTGCCAGGATGGTTGTTAGGTATGTAACTCTTGAAGGAATATTTGTGACTATACCTCAAAAACATGTTTAGAGCCACTCTAGGGCTGTCCCTTTGCACCAAGGGCTTATCCTCCTGATCCATCGCCACTGTTCTAGCTGCCCCCCATGAATCCTACCCCACCCTCTTCCTCCATACCTCCACCTGCTCACACCGCTTCCACTCCCCCTCGCTGAAAAGGAAGATTGAAGTTGTTGCTTCCAGCAAGAAAAGCAAGAGCATAAAAGCTAAAATCCCTTCTTCTCAATGGGTCCTCAGGAGCCACAAAGACCTGGAACTTGCTGAGAACCTCCTGCATATCAGTAAACCGATGGAGGAACCCAAGGAGGAGGAATTGATGGACAGAGTGGACAGGTTAGAAAAGGAGATACAAGAGCTCAAAGGGACTATAAAAAATATGGAAAAAGCTAAGGGAAAAGGAATTCTTCAAAGTGATGATGAAGAGGGGGTTATTGCTGAAGTCTTCAAGAAGTTATAGTCTTTGGATGGCAGAATGGGGAATGCAAAAAGTCACAATGACTGCATATTATCTGCCCTTAAAAGCATTTATAATTTCATTGAACAACATGTTCATAGTGTCTACAGTTTAAGTGGGATTAATGAAGACATTTGGGGCCCTAAAGAGAAAAGGGATATTGCAATTGCTCAGGCGGATATGAAAGACTCCTCTCAGGCCACTGCCATTGCCTTCTTCATGTCGCTGTAGGCTATCAAGACCAAGATTGACAGGGCTATCAAGTAACGGGTTGTTGTGTTGTTGTTTTTTGGCTGCGAAGTTCTTTGTTATCTGGCGGTTCTGGAGCTGCTTTTTGGCGAGAGTTTTATATGTTGAATCTCTTTTGGTTGCTTTTTGATCTTTTCTGCTTCTTTTTGGATCATTGTTCGTTTGGATCCTTTCTTCACATGTATTGTCATATTTGGCTAATTGAGCCCTCTTAGGTTGGCCATTTTTCCCTTCTCTGGGTTGTTTCTCTCACCTTTGCTATCTGGCTTTTGAGCCCTTTTGTATATAGGGTATAGTCCCTTCAAAACTATTTTCCCTTAATAAAAAAAAAAACTTTCTATTGTAGTGAGTCTAATTATTTGTGCACATAAGTCTTACTTGATTGTACTTGTGGGTTGGTATTTCTTTGTGGTTACATTTAAAAAATGGGGAAGATTCCTATTTTTTCAGCCCAATCTAATGAAGATGCTTCCTCTTTTATTCAAGAGTTTAAACGATCTTGCATTTGTAATGGCCTCATAAGAAGGGAACAATGAACTAAGTTTTTCCTACCTTTTTGGATGCTTCAACACTTAGGTGGTTTGAAACACTAGGTGATAATGTGAAAAAATCATGAGATTTATTAACTAAAAGTTTTCTTGAAGAATTTGGTGAACAACAGAAATATGCAGATCTCATGATCGAGATCACAAAGCTAGCCCAAGGAGAGAAGGAGAAGATACGAGATTATCATGCTCGTGTTCTAGAGCTAAAGAGGAAGCTCGATGCCCGATCCGAAGGAAGGATTAGTGGATGGGTTGATGAATGTCATGGATAGTCTCCTATGTAAGCATTTCATTCTTGGGATGAAGCCAAAGATCGAAAACGAGTGAAGTATGATCACCTAGCTACCATTGAATAAGCAAAGGAGACTGCAAGAAGGCAAGAAGAAAGCATGGAAGAGGAGCCCAAAGAAATTGCTGCTAAGGTAGAGCCTATACCAACACCTTTGGTCCGTAATCCACAACCACTCTCGGTGAGCACAAATCTTTCTCCTAGTACATCTACCGAGTATGAAGATCTACTCGGGAAGATGGGCCGCTTAACTATTAATCTTCTTCAAGGACAAGAATTTAGTTCTCGGGAGGAATTAAGGTCCAAAAAGAAATATTTCTGAAGTTGTATGTTATGGTTGTTATAAAAAGAGTCATTATAAGTATAATTGTCCAGATAGAGCTTCTACATCTGGTACAAGAGATAATGATAAAGGAAAAGCACCTATGAATTCTTTTGATGTAGTAGATAAGAGCATAAATAATGAAGTAGATGTGTTTGTAACAAAAAGAAATAAAGAAAAAGATAACCAAGATGGAAATGATCCTAAGAAGATGAAAGGAGAAACTAGTAAGAAACATAGGAGAAGAAAGTTAGGTGTGCAGGATTTTCTGATTTCATAGGGACAAGGACCATACTCCATCTTAGAAGATCTATCCAAAAGGCTTGCAAATATTACATATGGTCAACTCTTGGCTATGTCTTCTGAGAAGAGGCGGGAGCTGCGAAGTGGACTCAATGCTCGACGAAGGAAGGAGGTTGAGGTCCCTATTTTGGAGGCAGAGGAAGATCCCTATGCTCCACAAGCTGAGGTATTATGTAATGGTATTTCAATTCATGATGTCTTAGTTAATGGAGGTGTTGCGCTTAATGTAATGACCGAGTCTCAGAATGAATATGTTGGGTTTAAAAATTGATCACCCCTCAACACTTATGTTAAGGTCATTAAATAAGGGAAAAACTAAACTAGAAGGTGTAGTTTCAAATGTGGCAATATCTGTTATGGGTGTTGTATGTGTGGTAGACTTTTAGGTGATGAAAAATGGTATTGTTGTGTACCCAATGTTGTTGGGAAGACCATGGCTAAGGAGAGTTTTTGCAAGAAACTACTGGAATGAAGGCTTCATGACACTTGGACGTGGTAGAGAGGGTGAAGATAAATGTGATCCCTCGGCATCATAAGACAAAACCTATGGATTCAAGTGAAGAAACTAATGATTGGACATCCTCTGATTACTCTAGTACCAGTGAAGTGGACACAGAAGATGAAGAAAGTGAGGTTGATGTTTCAGTCATGGATATCCTTCTAGTCACACCGACTCGTGAACCCATAAAATTATCTGAAGAAGAAATTGATGATCGTCTCCAACAAATAAAGATTGGTGATGCTGTGATGGAGAATGAGAAGGAATCCTACCTCTAGCTCTTTCAAGGTACATACACATATTCATTTTTTATTACAAGGAACTCCATCAAGTAAGTTGGGTAAAACATTCTATTGAGCTAGTAGATGGTGCTAAGCCCATAAAGCAAATGCCATATAGAATGAATCCTAATTTTTCCAAGACTGTAAAAGAAGAAATAGATAAGTTGCTTAATGCAAGATTCATATTTGTTGTGGAGAATTCAGAATGGGTTTCTCCCATTATGATCTCAATAAAAAGAATGGGAAGCTACACATTTGTGTTGATTATAGGAAGCTCAATAAGGCAACAAAGAAGGATCATTACCCTCTTCCATTCTCATATCAGATCTTAGATGAAGTAGCTAGCCAGAAGTGCTATAGTTTTGCTAATGGATATAACAGATACAACCAAGTTCGTATAGCGGAGAAAGATAAGTCAAGACCACGTTAGCCACTTTTTGGGAATGTTTGATTATAGAGTTATGCCTTTTGGGTTGTGTAATGCTCCGCAAAAGTTCGTGCACTTGATGAATCGGGTGTTTGAATCCTACATTGGGAAATTCATCAGAGTATTTTTGGATGATTTTTACATCTATGGGAGCAAGATGGACCACTTGCACCAGATGGAGACAACATTTCAAAGGTTAGATGAAGCAAAAGCCTCACTAAACCCTACAAAGTGTGTCTTTGGATGTTCTAAAGGTGTTTTGTTAGGGCATGTTGTATCCATAGATGGTATTGGTACTGATCCTGATAAAGTTTCAAAAATCAAAGAGTTACCATTTCCTATGAATAGAAGTAAGTTGAGATCATTTTTAGGCCATGTGGGTTGGGTAAGTGCAGGAAGTTGATGGACAAATATAGGGTCATCCGTGGACATCATATTGCAAATAACAACATAATATCAACTTGTAGGGATTATTAGCAATACATAAACTCAAAATTAGACAAAATTATATTAATATGAATCGTAGCATCCGGAATCTAGTTTCTAAAATACTAATTTTTGTAAAAAATAGACAAGATTATCTATATTAAACACTCAAAATTCAATGACTTGGTATTTTTTTTTAAAACGCTGATAAGATTATAGTCCGTTTGCCCACGATTTGGATGACCAAAAATTGATATATATATTTTTCCTTTGGTGAGAAGTTAGATGCCACTATCTATCTTGGGATGGATTTTATTTTTATTTTTTGAGTAATATTTTATTTTTTATTATTTTTTCCGTGAAAGTGGTATGAAAACATAAAGAAAACAGAGCACTTTCCGTTTGCCCGCCATAACTTCATCAAAAAATATTGAAATCAAATAATTTTTTTTTTTGAACATGTATATAATTTCACCACGGTTGGGATGGTATAAGTTTTATCACATTCTGATAAGTGAAACAAATTTTGTAGTCTTAAATGTAGACATAAACATTCACAGGAAAAAGTGTCTTAAAGACCTACTATTAGTAAAAAATTATAAAATGATATTTATCCTATTCTATTCACTTTAAAATCAGTATTTCTACAAAGCTAATAGTCTCCCCTACGCAATGGTACCATTTTTATGACATAGTTTTTAATTTTCGGCATGGTTCAAGTCTGCGGAAGACTAAATTTGATGTTTTGTTGTTTTTAATGTAAAATTCAGGATTTGATGTCCACTTAATTGTCCCCCAACTTGGTGCACTTACCCGGTTACTATAGAAGGTTCATCAAGAATTTATCAAAGATTACACAACCACTAACCCAGTTCTTGAAGAAGGATGTTACTTATGAACCAGGAAATAAGGCGCATGAAGCTTTTAAACAACTGAAGGAAGCCCTGGTGTCTTCACCTGTTTTAAAGAATCTAGATTGAACAAGCCATTCATTATGTATACTTGATGCTTGAGATGAAACACTAGGAAGTACTCTGAGCCAAAAGGATGAAAATGGGAATGATCATCCAATTTATTTTGTGAGCGAACAAATGAGCAAAGGCTTTGAGGTAAATTATACTGTAATAGAAAAAGAGGCTCTAGCTATCATTTTTGTTGTAAAGAAGTTTAGAAATTACTTGCTAGGGCAGAAATTTATAGTTGTAACAGAGATAATCGTGCTCTAAAATATATTGTAGATAAGCCTAACCCATCGGGGAGGATAGCAATATGGATAATTTTTCTACAAGAATTTAAATTTGATATTATAGATAGGCCAGGAAAGAAGCATGTCAATGCAGATGCACTCTCTCAAGCCTATGATGGTTTAGGTTCATATTGTGATAATGATGATTTCCCAGATGCATCATTGTTATCCCTTGACACAATCCCTAGTGAATACATAGATATTTGGAATTATCTGAATGAATTCAAGTTTCTGATGGTGCCAATGCAAAAGACTAAGAGGAAGATTACTCAAGCCGATCGTCCATATTCTATTCTCGCATGGAGTATTATTTTGGATAGGACCTGATGGATAGTACAAGAGGGCAGTTGGACGTGATCAAGGGAAGGAGTTGGTAGAATAATTCCACAATGGTACATGTGGAGGACACTTCTCTAGACAACTTATAGCAAGAAGGATCTTGGATGCAAGGTATCACTAGCCCACTCTTTTTAGAGATTTTTATAATTATTATAAGACATGTGATATTTGTCAAACATATGGTAACTATAAGACTTCATCAGCACCATTATGCCCTATTCTTCAACTTGTTCCCTTTGAAAAGTGGGTAATAGACATTGTAGGTCCACTTCCAACTACCCCATGCCAAAATAAGTATATCATAGTCGCCACAGATTATTTAACCAAGTAGGTTGAAGCTAAGCCATTGAAAACAACTTCCATGGATGAAGTGGCAAGGTTCATATATGAACGCATTGTCACTAGATTTGGTTGCCCATTAGAAATTGTAACAGAGGTGGTAGAAGCCCTAGTCAACAAGTTTTCTATTAAGCACGGGAAGGCAATGACATACAAGCCAAGCACAAATAGACAAAGGAACGAACAAATTTTGTGTTATGTCAAATTCTAGCAAAAGATGCAGCCTTACAAGTACATAAGTGGGATAAAAGGATTCATGCAGCATTGTGGGCATATAGGGCAACATCAAAGTCAGCAACATGATACTCCCCATTTCAGTTGGCTTATGGCATTGATCTAGTTCTTCCTATTGAGTTTGATATTCCCACTGTGAGAGTTATGAAAAATGAAAGGATGGATGAAAATGATTCAATAAAAGAAAGGTTGGTGCATCTTCATTTGCTAGAGGAAATGAGGGAAATAGTGAAGGATACAAGCTATAAAAAGAAAATGAAGTAGAAGGAATACTTTGATCAAAAGTTCCATTGGTCTCCATTTCATGTGAATTACTTGGTTCTAGTATATGATTCCAGATACAAAAAAAAGAAGGCAGGGAAAATTTCTTTCCAAATGGATGGGGCCCTACAAAATAGCAGTTGTGCATGAAAATGGTACATATTGACTGGAGGAATTAGATTGCACCCCATTACAAAATGAGTTAACCACAACAAGTTAAAGATTTTCCAAGCACCACAATAGTATACTTCAAGACAGTAGAAGCTAGGAAGGGGAAAATGTCGACATTAAAATTTTCCTCCGTAATTTCTATTTTATTAATGTATGTATTAGGAATAGGATGTTGTTAAGTATAATTAGTAGTGGCATCCGATAGAAGATAACAATCGTCAATATGATGCCGCCAATAAAGTAGAGTATGGTAACAGTCAAAGTACAATAGGAATGTTGTAAAAAGTAAATATTTGTCGTAAGTGGTCCGATAATGTTAAAATGTCAAAGTTTGGGTAAGTAGAGAAGTAGGGTCTACATGATTAGGAATTAGAAATATTATATTTGTAATAAGGACAAAGAGTGATGTTATAAATATTTTGTATATTTTATTTGTGGAAAAGTCTAAAAGGTGGAACCCATGTGAGATGATAAGGTTTATCTTATCTTAGAAGATAAGCCTACATGTAAAGGCAAGAGTTTAGGCATGGAATATGATTGGCCGGAAGATATTTCCTATCCTATCTTAGAGATAGGGTGGATAAGCCTGAATTCCTATAAATAAAGAGGCCACCCCCTCATTTAACATAGAAGGAAGTAGTGAGAAATATTGTATGAGTATGTGTGTAAATGAAGCCATCATTTTGAAGGTGTGTTGAAGAAGCCATTAAGAGGTGTATTTGTGAAGTTTCTCCCATAGTTATTGTTGGAAGGCAAGTGAAGTCGGTGACACTTGAAGTACCTCATGGGTGAGATTGTAGCAATTTCATGTTGATATGGTAATTTACACTCGATATTTCAGATTTTTCATCATTCCTTCTTATCATAGTCTATGATATTCTTGTGTTATGTTGTTGTTGTGTTTGCAGATTACATCCACCAAACTAAAAGTGTTGCATTGGTAAATAATCATAGCACGAGGAGTTCCCAAAGAAGAATTATCATAGTGCCGGATTCATGTTGATAGTTACTTGCATTCCATTCATTATAGGAAAAGTTGTGTGTTTTTTTCCCTTCAAAAAGCATATACACTAATTTTCTTCCTTGAAACCTACCTTTTCTTTCTATTTTCTCTAAAGGAAACTTTTCTTTTGGTGTAATTAAAAGGAACCATTTCTTCGTGTTTTCTACATTATAGTGAAAGAGCATCCTTCTTCCTCCTCATCTTATTGTGTCATCTAATTTCACATCTCAATTTGGGCTTAAAAATAAGTGCATTACATTCTGATTTATTACATTAGCCCACATTAATTGAGGGAAACTTATACTGTTGGAAGTCATGCCCAACTGATGGTTGACAAATGAATCGTAGAAAAGAACTTCTTTCCTTTTCTCTTTCTTTGAGTCTTACCAAACCTCACAAAAATTTAAAATACATACATTCTTAAACAACATCCTACCTAGAAGAAGCCGTGGTGATCATACGATCATGATACGGTGGGCACCTGAGGTCACCGCTCTGTTGAGTCATACTTCAGAGCAAAGCCCGCCCCCACCATAACATACTTGAAACCTCACCTTTTAGATCTCCTTCTTTGTAGGAAGTCATCCTCACCAAAAACTCTATTTCACAATTCATGTGTCAGTCCCTAAATAGCATAAGCTAAAAAAACATAATAGAAAGGGCACTCCTAGGATCACATTTTTCTTAGTGTTTCTGCTTGGCTTGCGTTTTGAGGTGAGAGATCACATTCTTCACTTTTTGTTCATCCTTACATGCTCCTCATCATAGCTAGTGTATTTTGGCTTCACCTGAGTGTGCCTAGGCCATATCACCATCATTCTTAGAATTTTGGGTCTGATTCCACACCATATTTTAATTCACAACCACTTTTCTTTCATCACTATTTCAATTTCATAGTAACCATCGTCGGTTACCCTCGACTATCGTCGGTTATACCCAACCGATGTCGGTTCTAGGTCCTTTTGCTAACCTACTCAAAAGGACATTTTTATTCATTTTCTTCCACTTTTCACAATCCTCATCACTACCACTATACCCACCGACGTTGTAAACATCATCGATTTGGCATACTTATCGATTTCACCTTCCCTTGTTTTTTTCACTCACTGTCCATTTTCCACAGTGACCGAAAGTGGTTACCCCTGACCGTCATCGGTTTTCCCTAACCAAAATTAGTTAGCTTGTTTCACATTCCAACCACCATTTGGTACCTAATCCACTTTTTGCCACCAAATTCACATGTTCTTGTTGTTCTATGTCATTTACAGAGAAGCAGCCCTACTTGATCAGTATTGTTTCACATGGTGTTGACCCGAAGACAAGCAAGTGCACTTGTGTTTCATGCCAGTTTTCAACCACTCCCACCTAGTCCTTCACCACCTTCCATTTTATCACCAGCCATGGAGCCCATCCAACCTATTACTATCGCTACCAGAGATGAGGAGTTTGCACGACTCCTTGACCAAAACCCTACTACTTTGCAGTTTTACCTTTCCCATTCATCCACTCGAGATGCCTCGGGTCGGATATACGACATACCCGTATCTATCCCCCGACTCTCGCTTCCACACCCGCATCGGCCCCATCTCGGCTCTGTCTACCCGCATCTACCTTACCCCCAGTCGTTTCACAGCTAGGTCCTATACCCACTATAACTATCATGTCTGCTACCTCCATGGCATCCACTACATCTAGCATACCCATGACAACTACCCCAAACACAACCTCATCTGCCCCTAATGTCTCACACATACCCATATCTACATTACCACCTCTAGTGTCAGTGACCCCTACCCCATTTCAAAATGTGATCCTTTCTATTCCACAATCATTAGTCCCTATTGCCACTAGGGTTACCACGACCCTTCCACCCCCATATACATACTATCAACAACCTCCCGTTTCATCCATTATACACACCGGATACGTACCCCTGTTTCACTGCCTTCTTCTCAATCAACCTACATGGCAACCCCATACACTAGAGTGCCACCTCGTTATGTGCTCAAAACCAACCCTCTCATGCTAGAGGAGGAACCGATCATCGCAACCCACCAACAACCTAAATAAATTGATGTTGGACAAGATGCAGACATTGGAGGAATTGGTTTCTAACTCCTGCAACACTCTCACCTACGATAAGATTTGCAACGAGCCCATTCACCCATCCATTCCTATCCGCTCATACCCCGTGCATTGGGAAATGCCTACATTCAATCGTTTCAATAGCAAAGACGACCCGCAACAACATTTGTAGTCATTCAAACATGGGTGTTATCGATCACTCATGATGATTCCTTACTCTTGAGGACCTTGTTAGCATAATTTAGCATAGGCATATTTATTACATTTTATTGCATTGTCTTTTATTTAATAATGTGTAACATGTGCACTCTAGTCTAGTGACTTGCATTCAATATTGGTATTAGTAGTAATTACATGTGCATGTGAGATGGATCTTATCATCTCATAGTTGGTGCCTGATAGGGTGTCATGTCTATCCATATGAGGCTGTCTAATATCTATAAATATTACAGCTCTTGCATTGTTATGTAATCTGATTTTATGATCAATAATATTTGTGAGGCTTCCGTCCCTCTTTGGTCATTACAATCTTATTCTATTATATCATTTGGTATCTAAGCTATACCATTATTATCATTTGGTATCAGAGCAGGTTCTATCCAAGCAAGGTTGAAGAGGAGCACTATTGGAGAAGATCCATTGGAGAAGATCTGCATCAAAGGAGAGCCATTGAAGCATCCCGCAGCCTCCATTCCTTCCAAGCATCTCTCAACTAAAATTTGACCTATCCACTTACTTGACGCTAAATTTTTTTATTAGTCATTGGCATAGCCAATTGATCTAACATATTGGCGGAATATTTCAGATTTGGAGATCTTTAAAAAAAAAAAAGGAGAAAGATCTTGAAAAAATTACTAGATCTAAAAAAAAAAAAAAAAGATTTGTGAAAAAAAAAAAAGATCTTAAAAAAAAAAGGAGAGATCTTGAAAAAAAATTGTAGATCTAAAAAAAAAAAGATTAGATCTAAAAAATCAGATCTGAAAGTGGAGGTGTGAAGAATTCGGGAGCAAAGGTTGAAGCAGTCCCGTCAACAAAATTCCAGCAGATAGCTCTTAGAAAAAAGGACATAACTTTTTCATACAGTATCAGATTGATGTGCCATTTTTTTTCTAGAAAGATAAGAAGGAGATGCACAACTTTACAGTTTACATCATCTTCAGATTCGGCCTCTACATATGACGAAAAGTCTGTACAAGTCGGATCATTTTTTCTTAAAAAAATTAGATCTATCTGGTAATTTGGTAAGATCTCAAAAATAAGATTCCAATTCTTCTAAAATTTTGTGGGTTTCAAGAAAAATATTGTATGATACTACTGTCAAAATTTTAGAAAAACCCAGATCACGGTTTGTGAGAAAAGATGAAAACAATATTCAGATTGTTTGTTTGGATCTTGGGAACAAATAGGTCGCCAGATTCAATTCCCACTCTCTCCATATTTTTTATTAAATTATTTTTTTGGAAAATTTGGAGAAATTACTAAATTTTGGGAGATTTCCAAATTTAGAAGCTCACCAAACACATTTAGAGCCACCGCTAAATTTAGTGGAAAAACACCTATTGGGGGTAATTTTTTATTTTTTTGGCCTAAATTGTGTATTTTGTGATTCTAGACCCTTTTTTCTAAAGAGGGGGGACACAAAAACTTCATTTTGATGTACTTTGAGAGGATGTTTTACTAATCTTGGTGCATAAAGTGAAAAAAAGATGAAAAAAAAAGTGCACATTTTTTATTTTATGTTTGATTCTATCACACGAGATCTTTGATCTCATAGCAGCGTTCGGTATATACGGTGCCTCTGGGAAGCGCTTACGGGTGATGCCGTTGTGACTACTACTACACTTAACGCCTAACACAGCTGCCTAAACATCGTCTGGGCATCGACCCTATAAAATCGATGGGGAGTAATAAGGACACAATACACACACATTTGAGCCCTCCCATCCGTTTGTGCTTGCACAGACCCCTCTCTCTCTTTGTCTACGTACCATGTACTAAATTCTTTCATGTGTGTTAACACCTCTTTCCGTATTGATGGGTATATTGAAAGGGTGATCTTCTTCCACATACCGATGGGTATATCGGAAGGGAGCGTATATAGAAAGGTTTGGTATATCGGCCTGACGGTATATTGAGAGGGAGACCATAAACTTGGAGTGATAAGAGCCTTACCCTTTGTCAGAAATTCAGAGTTTCAGAAATTTAGATTGCAGAAATGGGTTTAGAAGCACCAAAGTTCTTCTTGCCATATTCACAACTACTTAGAGGAGACAACTATGCTGCATGGAAACCAAAGATCAAGACGTTACTTGAGTTTGAAGACCTATGGACAGTTGTAGATGGACAAACAACAAGATCACTTGATGATGGAAGACAACAAGTTCAATTTGATAGGGCAAATCAAAAGGCCAAGTTGATCATCTTGTTTAGCGTAACAAACGATGTGCAACCCCACATTAGAGATGCCACATCAGCCAAGGATGCATGGGATAAGTTGAGCACAGTCTATGAGGCAAAGAACAAGAATGCCATCCTCAACCTACTATCACAACTACATACTCTCAAGTTCAAGCACAATGAGAAGGTTGAAGTTTTTTTGAGACAAGTTGCTACTTTGAGGGCATCTCTATTGGCATTGGGAAAAGAGATAAGTGATGAAGACCTCATACCAATTGTGTTGCGAGCACTTCCTACTTCCTACAGAATCTTTGTGACAACTATCAATATGAGTGAACACACAATCACCTTTGAGAAGTTGGTCAATCTACTCCAACAAGAAGAGGCAATGAACAAAGATCATGAAGATGAGCAAGCACTATCTTCCAATCATAAAGGAAAGGGAAAATTTCAGTCCAATCACAAGAAGTCCCAACAAAATCAAAGTCAACGAGACAACACCAAGAAGTGTCCCATTTGTAATAGAGGGGGACATGACATCAAAGATTGTTGGTACAATTCCTACAAAAAGGGTTCATCAAGCAATTCAAAACCCAACAACCAACAGGGTAACAACAATTCAAATAAAGGGAAGTCCAACAACAACAACAATCAAGGGCAGAAAAATGGTAATTGGCAAAGAAAACCCAAACAACAAGGGTACATTGCCAAACATGAGGATGATTCAGATGAAGGACACCACATGTATTCTACTCAATTTGATGAAGAAACCAAGTCCACACAAGATATCTGGTATGTTGACTCGGGTGCAACTCGACACATGACTGGACGCAAGGATTGGTTCTACACACTACGTGACTCACCTAACAAGAACCATGTGTCATTAGGTGATGACTCATCATACAGTGTCAAGGGGATTGGAAACATTTCACTACCTCTTGAAAGCATGACTGCAAAATCACAAATGTATTGTATGTACCTGGGTTGACCAAGAATTTGCTATTAGTTAGTTAACTCCTTGATCACAACTTGAAGTTGGATTTTGACAGTAATAATGGAGAAAAAGTGTGCTTGATAAGAGATAAGTCAAGAGGTTCCAAGATTGTAGCAAGAGCCTCCAATGTGGGACGCATGTTCCAACTTGATTTTGTCCACAAGATTGATCAAGCTCTAGTGGCCAAAGACACACAATCTGCAGAACTATGGCATCGTAGATATGGTCACATCAGTTTTGGCTATCTCCAAACACTTCAAAAGGGCAACATGGTGAAAGGATTGCCTACACTCAAGCACAACACTGACAAGTGTCACAATTGCCTAGCTGGAAAGCAACACAGAGTACCCTTCTAGAAGAACACATATAGAGCTAAGGGAAAGCTTGATTTGGTGCACACCGATCTTTGTGGACCCATGCAACCAAGTCATTCTGGATGTCAATACTTCATGATTTGTGTTGATGACTACTCAAGAAAGATGTGGATATATTGTCTAAGAAACAAGAGTCAAGCCTTTGAGACATTTCAGAAGTTCAAAGCACTTGTTGAGAATGAAGTTGGTCGCAAGATCAAAACTCTCCGCTCAGATCGAGGGGGGGAATTCACAAGCAATGAGTTCAAGACTTACCTGGAAGCTCATGAGATTCATAGACAAATGCCTCCTACTCACACACCACAGCAGAATGGTATAGTTGAGAGAAGGAATCATACTATCATGGAAATGGTGCGATGTATGATTGATGACTCAGGTTTAACAAAGACATTTTGGGCAAGAAGTGCAAGAACTACATCTATTTGTTGAACAGAGTGCCCACAGGTAGCTCTTGAAGGAGTGACACCTCAAGAAGCATGGTCAAATCGGAAACCATCAATTGCACACCCGAGAGTATTTGGGTGTAAAGCTAGCATGCACATACCCAAGAAGAATAGGAACAAGTTGGATATGAAAGCTGAGAAACTGATATTCATTGGATACAGTGAAGAAGCACTTGGGTATAGATTATGGGATCCGAAAGCAAAGAAAGTATACACAAGTAGGGATGTTGAGTTCTTTGAGAAGAAACAAGCAGATGCTCCACTCAACGACTCAACAAACATGCAAAATACACCTCTTGTGAAGACAAAATTTGATGTTCCCACTAAGAAGACAGGTGATGAATTGGATGATGGTGAAAACATGGATCCACCACAAGCCAATGGAACAACTAAGAAGTTACCTAAATGGTATACTCAATTAATAAGAGATGCAAATTTGGATGAAGCACCTAGCACATCATCTAATCCTGGACCTAGAACTCGCAATCAAGCTCGTGAAGAGGTCAATTATGCCCTAATGAGTAGAGTTGTTGAAACAGTTGAGCCATCTACAGTTCAGGAAGCCCTACAATCAAAAGCTTGGAAAGATGCCATGGATTCAGAGTATCAGTCAGTGATGAAGAACAACACATGGCAACTTGTCGACCTTCCACTAGGGAAGAAACCCATTGGATGCAAATGGATATTCAAGACTAAGTACAAATCAGATGGGACTATTGACAAGTATAAAGAAAGGCTTGTAGCAAAGGGGTATGCACAACAAGAAGGCATTGATTATGAGGAGACATTTGCTCCCACAACCAAGATCAAGACAATCAGGATGATCTTTGCTCTAGCTGCACAATTTGGTTGGAAAGTCCACCAAATGGATGTGAAAAGTGCCTTTCTTAATGGAGATTTGCAAGAAGAAGTCTATATGACTCAACTAGAGGGTTATGTAATACCAAGAAAAGAGATGATGGTATGCAGACTCATAAAATCTCTATATGGCCTAAAACAGGCACCCCGGCATGGTACATCAAAATTGATGAGCATCTCATAAGTCATGGATTCGAAAGGAATCCTTATGACCCCAATCTCTACCTCAAAAAGCAAGGGGGGGAGATTGTCATTGTGGTTGTTTATGTCGACGATCTAGTCATTACAGGCAGTTCTGTGAAGATGATCGATGCAACAAAGAAGGATTTTAATCGATCATTCGACATGACAGATCTCGGGCTCATGCACTATTGTCTTGGGTTGGAAGTATGGCAAAAAGAGAATCATATCTTTGTGTCGCAGTTGAAATACACCAAGACAACACTCAATAAATTCAGGATGATGGACTACACTCCTATTGCTACACATATGGAAGTGAGACTTGATTATCTCGTTACGATCCATCACCACCGGTGAATGCAACTCTCTATCGGCGCTTGATTGGGAGTCTCATTTACTCGACATATACTAGACCGGATATCAACTTTGCATCAGCAATTTATCGCGCTTCATGCAAGAACCAAAAATATCATTGGAAAGCAAGAAAAGAGAATACTTGAGATGTTTAAAGGGTACAGTTGACCTTGGTCTAGAGTACAAGAAGAACGACAACTTCTTCTTGACAGGATATTCAGATTCAGATCATGCAGGAAACATGGATGATAGGAAGTCAACATCAGGCTTCGTCTTCTTTATGGGATCTGGACCGATATCATGGGGAAGCAAGAAACAGAACTTTGTTTCTCACTCTTCTACAGAAGTAGAGTATCAAGCTGCAGGTGAAGTTGTTTGTGAAGCAATATGGCTATGCCGAATACTGGAAGGAATTGGTCTACCACAACATAAATCTACTCCAGTATATGTTGATAATGAAGGAGTTCTGAAGCTTGTTCGCAATCCAGTATTTCATGAGAGAACCAAGAATATTGAAGTACAGGTTCATTTCATACGCGAGCATGTCTTGAAGCACAACATACAGCTCCAGTTTTGTCCTACAGCTGAACAGAAGGTAGATGTTTTCACTAAGTCACTTGCACGTGACAAATTCACACTGTTCAGAGAGTTCCTCTCCACTTCATTGGAAACTATGCAAAATTAAGGGGGGGAATGTTAGCATAATTTAGCATAGGCATATTTATTGCATTTTATTGCATTGTCTTTTATTTAATAATGTGCAACATGTGCACTCTAGTCTAGTGACTTGCATTCAATATTGTTATGTTGGATAACATTCAATATTGGTATTAGTAGTAATTACATGTGCATGTGAGATGGGTCTTATCATCTCGTAGTTGGTGCCTGATAGGGTGTCATGTCTATCCATATGAGGCTGTCTAATATCTATAAATATTACAGCTCTTGCATTGTTATGTAATCTGATTTTATGATCAATAATATTTGTGAGGCTTCTGTCCCTCTTTGGTCATTACAATCTTATTCTCTTCTATCATTTGGTATCTAAGCTATACCATTATTATCAGACCTTTCCCATGCCCCTCACTTTGGACCTGCATTAGATTGGTCTAGTGGGTTACCAAGACACTCTATATTCTCATTCAATCAGGTAGCCCAAGCCTTCTTAGATCATTTGTCTATAATTATTGTCAAGAAGGTTACCATGACCGATCTATACTCCACATGTCGGTATGAGGATGAATCTATCACAAATTTTGTTGCTCAACGGCTTTGCCTAATCAACCAACTTACCTTCCAACTTCCATAAATAGAACTCATCGAGCTCTTCACACGATATTGTGCTAGGCATATCTCACCGACCTTGCAGGACCAAACCTTCCGAACATTCGACAAAACATTCACTATGGCACGAAATTTAGAGATTTGGGCCATCGAAGAGAAGAAAATCTAATTACGCAATAAGAATTCAACATTCAAGTCGAATGATACCTCTTCTTCTTCCAAATAACAAACCAATTATTCAAAAGATAAGGGTACCTGTAATGTAGTGGTACTCAAGGCTGGCCTAGCACATCCATCAAATCAAGCTACCCCTTCATCTAATCTCTCACCTGCCTAGACTTTTCAATTCAGATTTAGACGAGAGCGGTAAAATATAACCCAAATGGGGAGCCTTACTCTTCTGTCTTAGAAAAGGTTATCAAAGTCATAGCTATCACTCTTCCACCCATAAAACCACACACCGGTTTTGAACCTTCTTGCCCCATGCCCGCATGGTATAAAGAACATGATTTCTGTTATTATCATTGAGTAAAGGGTCATAGTGACGGAAATCGCATAACTTTCAAAATATTGTCCAAGAAATGTTTGATAAAGGTGAGTTAACCATGGATAATCTGATGCACCTACCAACCAAAACCTACACATGTTCAAGAAACCATTTCCAAACCATGCACCTTTGTCCGATCAAACCAAAGAGACCTCAACTCATTATACCCATACCGCGAGGTCCATGCTATCTTTAATGACATACTTGCCGCCTCCTAATTACCTCACTTTCCTTCCATAGAGGAAATCCTAGCCCAAAATCCTCCTTCCACATTAGAACCAACCTCCCTTGTTCCTTCATCCACGAGAGGAACATATTTCATCTCCTTCATCACCTATGGAGCAATATTCTGCTAACATCGAGACCATCTCACCCCGGCTTCTCCACTTAGAGAACCCTTACCCATAGTACCTCCTCCACCCATGAGAGGAGCACCCATTACCTCCTCCACCCACAGAGTAGCACCTATCCACTCCTCCACCCATAGAGGAGCACCCATCCTCTCCACCGCCTATCATAGACCTAGTTGAGATACCTTTGCATCTTGGCGAGCATTCTCCATTAGCTACCCAAAATACTACAAACCTACTTTTGGCTCTCTTACCCACAGTTTGAAGCTAGCCAATTCCCCATCTCTAAGACACATTTTATGGGAATTTCCATAAAGTCCTCACCAACTCCACCTACGGACATTCTCATTCTCTCACGTTTGGTCGATCACTTAGATTATGTGGATAGGGATCTACCATGGGGGTGCCTTTTACTTCCCGTCTCAACACAAATGCAGAGATCCCTTGCTGATACCTCCACTATCTACCCAAAAATATTTCGACCAATCAAACCGGACACAACCACCTCTATCACAACCCCTTCCACAAAACCTCGTTATAGCTCAAACAACACCCTTACCCATAACTCAACCTACACCTAAACCCAAACCCATACATATAACATCTTCCTCAACTAAACCTATTACCACTTTAGAGGTCACCCCAACTACCAGGCTTACTCATCCACCACAAACTAGATTTAGCTACATCCTCCAAAGATAACACCACACCTACTCGACACCCAAACAGAATCACCAAACCCATAGAAATCATACCCAGCTACGCCAATCGCACCTGTACATATCCCGTTCATCTTAGAACCTCACCCTGCCTAAGCATGGTCAAGCAACCTCCACCCACCAAAATCCAAAAACACAACAGCCCATTCCTTCCTCACAAACCTCTGACCTACCCAGACACCCAACCCAACTTACACCCACACCTATAGCCTCTTTACCACCCATACCTCCAATACCCTTAGTTATTGCTTCACTACCCACTACACTTCGATCCGCTTGTCTCTCACACCTAAGCATGACCCACATCATCTACCTTCACAACACCCCCGTTATCCCCGTGGGTAACTCGCCCTCTTCCTCCATCTACTTTTCCTTCTAGACCTCATACACCCACATCACCTTTACCTAAGAAGGTGCAACCTAAAAACAAAACTCCACTACCCCACAATAAGGTAGTCAAAATGACCACACACCCTCCTACCCGTCCATCTACTATACCCCTACCTAAACAAGCACGACCGACACCTAAAACCACACCAGCACCCAAACCCATGGCTCGACCCCCTCCTCTTCTAAATACCATTCCTCAACAATCACCTACACCTACACCCAAACCCACGTTCACTTCCCATTGTGATCCACTAGCAGGGTCTTATGCCAAAATTTTAACCAACCTCCTTGAGACTTCATCATCACATTACCGCCACTCAGACCTTACGACCCCCTCAAACCCAAGCCAAAAGGGTTTGACAATACTAAAATTTACGCATACCATCATGTGCCAGGACATGATGTGGAGAACTGCAAGGCCTTGAAAATCGTCCTTATCCAATTGTGTCCACTAGAAACCAACTTTGATGATGATGACCTTCTCGACAAGGATCCTACTACACTAACACCCATTCCCACACTTCCCACTCAACAACCACAACCTCCACCCTCACATCTCCTAGATCCACAACCAAGATTTGAAATTAACATGGTTCACATCAGAGAACTTTCACTCCACCACCTAAATGTCGTTGCACCCAACTCACCTCATAGGGTTTTTCTCCTCTAGTAGGTTTTTGCTCTGTCGTGTGGTTATACCACTCACCCTACACCTTCTCCATTTGCCAAATCCCCTCAAATCAACATGATACACGTCACTACATGTGTGCAAAAGGGTAAAGAAAAGGCAACTGACCCACCAACCAATCCTATACCCAACATACCATCTGCACCCATACCTAAAATCACTATCCATGGCCCCACATACCCCATTTCTAATGGTGTCACACATCACACCATGCTCAAACAATTACACCAATCTCCCCTCAAAATGTCCTTATATGACCTCATTCAAACCTCAAAATCCCATTGTCAAGCTCTCATGGAGGTTCTTCAATCTATCAAGGTTTTACCCAATGACCCTACACCCGTAGCCTCCATTATCACACCCCATCATGTAGCCTCTCTCACCAAATTACCATCTTCATCTTCACCCCACCCTATTCACCAAGTGGCCTCCCTTAGCTTCTCAGAGGAAGAGATCATGCCACACCAAAACAATGACCCGGACCCAACCCTCTTCATCTCTGTCCACATCGATGACATATGGGTACACCATGTGATGATTAATGGGGCACTAGCATTAATATCATTTCATCCCATACATTCACTCAAATGCGCATACCTGACAATTACATGCATAAACATTTGGTCATGTTGCGATCATTCAATGACACTATCACCTCTAAACTAGGAACTGTCATCCTCCACATTTGCGTGGGTCCCTACACTATTCCAAAAAAATTTACGTTTGGAGGGGGAATTCTAATATAACTTGTTGCTTCATGCAGACCTGGATCTATGTCATGGGTCAGTGTTCCTTCCACTTTACATCGTTGTGTAAAGTTTGAACACAAAGGACACACTTAAACCATTCCAGGTGAACCATCACCTTTCAAAACAGTGACATGCTTTACCGACCCAATGATGTGTTCATACCTATCAAGTTGTCTACCTTTGCGACCACTACCACTTCACCTACACCTCCACCTACCAGTACAAATGCTGCTTCTACCGCACATACCTCCTCCATTCCTACCACTGCCATAACCTCCATAGTTGACCCATTAACTTCCCAATCCATTAAATCCACCTCCGCATCAACCTCTGACACATTATCCATACCAGCCTACCTACATACCAACCACTAATCCCTTGGAAGGTGTTTTTCAATGCCTCACTCTGGGGGAGTACCACCTATATAGTGTCAACACATTCCTTACTCCATAAGAGTATGGAAGTCTTCACCAACACCCTCATTATGATCACCGCATAGGAGAATGCCTCCTTTATGATCCTCCTAATCTCCATACCAGTCTCACCTATGGGGGACTTGATACTACCACTTACACACCCGAACCACCATCACAAACCCGCCCATTTTCCACTGACTTCCAATCACTTACCAATCGCCATTTCACCCACACCTTCCCTCTGATGTGCATGGAAGGGTTTTGTTTTGGTTTTTACGAGCAAGGCTATCATACCATTATTCCATGTACCACCCATAAACATAACGACCATAGTGGTATCACTTTGGACCGAACCACCTACCAAACATGCCCACTTTGAACTCATTAAGGACACTAGCTCTTCTCCACCTTCTTCACCTACTCCACCTTCATCACCATCCTCACCGATGAAATCAATGGATCCTAAATCTATCCCTCCTAACCTTTTTTTCATAAACACCATTTCTTTGGGGCCTCTGACTTATCAACACAAAGCGAGGCCCCTTCCACTCTTCCCTTCCTGTATCTTGAAATGATCGATGCCGACACACCTACAATTACCATTGTTCAATGTCAGGATGATGAATCCATAATCACCTACCTTGGTGTAGAAGACTCATATATTTATCAGTCGTTACCCTTTGAGATGCAAACCACGTTGAATGAATCAACTATCGAGATCAACATTCATACTCAGGATGACCCGCACATCCTAAAGATCAAACAATCTTTAGATGCTACTGAATAGGAAGCCATCACTTCTTTTCTTAGAGATCATAACCACGCTTTCACTTGGTCTTATGCAGACATGCTTGGTATTGACCCCACCATAGTGGTCCACAATATCATAATCAAGCTTTCCGATGCAAAACCCATCAAACAAAAGCTGAGGAAAATGCACCCTCGCATTGCTCTTCTCATCAAAGAAGAACTTCAACACCTTCTTTCTGTTTCCTTCATCTTACCCATTGATTATCCTTGTTGGATTTCTAACATTGTCCCTGTCACTAAAGCAACCAGGGAATTTGCATTTGTATGGAATTTTGTGACCTCAACCTAGCCTACTCGAATGATGACTTTCCCTTACCCAGTATTGATCAACTGGTTGACCTCATCGGTGGTCACGAGATGCTATCACTCATGGATGGATTCTCAGGTTATAACCAAATTTTTCTTGCCCCAGAAGATCAATAAAATACCTCATTCATCACCCCTTGGGGGACCTTCGCTAGTGAGACATGCCTTTTCACCTTAAAAATGCTAGTGCCTGTACGTACCCAAAATTGTAGGGTCTTTTGCACCAAAACAACGTTACATGTGCCCCAATGATGATACGAGTCTCCTCGCAAGGTGTTCGAATCCAAAAATCTCTCAAAGCATGCGTTAACATCGGCATGCCCAGCTTAGCCCTCGCGTTCTTTGTTTTCTCTTCTCCCGCATTTTCTTTGTGTTTTGGTCTTCGATGATGAAACCACCGCCTGCCTGGGTAGCGGTCTCGTGACCGCTACCCAGTGCAGGGCGGCGGTCCTATAACCGCAGGCTCGCTCAGGGTGGCAGATCCTTCACACGCTTTCCGTAATGCTCTTTTAACGTGACTTGTGTAAATTTTCAATGTTTACCTTGTTTTCATCGCCTTTGCTTGTATTTATGATTTTGGTTCCCTAGAATAGTGTTTTGGCATTGTTTATGGTTTAAGAGATCAATTTGGTTTTCACCTTTGGGTAAATGGGATTCTATAAATAGCTGGCTTGTGCTCAAGAAAATGGCCCCTCAAATTTGCCTATGAATTTCTCATTTCAATAGCTTAGCCTTTCAATTTTGCTTAGGATTCATAGTTTCATTTGTTGTATGCATGGTTAGTGTTATTTAGCTGTTAGAAAGCCACATATTCTCCTTGTGCAAGTGTTGTTATTATTTCATCCAATCAATTGGAGTAGGATAGTTTGATTTTTAGTAGGAAGCCATTAAAGTTGCAGGTTCTAGCTCATCAAATAGGATAGTTTCAGGTTCTGGATGTTTTATGTTGCATGACTCGCAATAAATCCCACTAGGAATTGCATAAGCCAAGCTCTGTTCTCTTGCACTATCCCTCTCCTACTCACATTGTATTCAGTCTGCATCCTAAGCTACCATTGTTCCAATATCTACTTCTATTGATGCTAGCATTACACGCTTTTCTAGATCCACGTGAGCACGAAGGAATGAGGAGATCACACTGAGGGGACAAGGCCACACACCATCGGATTCGCCACTATTATGCAAAATCCAGGTTCAAGCTTTCAAATTTCTAGTTGAAGCATATCAAATAGAGTAGCCAATCATTTCATTTCAGTTAATTTTACTTTCGATATTTCCAGGGAAGCTATGGGGATTGATAGTTTCTAAGAAACTATGATTCACTCCTCACTTCTGAGGTAGGATCGAGAGTCTTTCAAATAGAGTAGATCAATTATCTGTTTATTTAGAGTAGATCTACAAACTACACAGACAAGTAGCTATACTCAGTTGCTTTGTCTGTTTTAATTGTGTTATTAGTTTAGTTGTCAATTGCCAAATATATTAGATAATTGCTCTTTTAAATTTTGTTCAGTAGCTTATCAATAAAATTAGATTTAGGAATATACATAGATATATCTTGCGTAGTTAATTTATTCTGTCATTAGTTAGATTTATATCATTTCCTTCTTGCATGACAATCACGAGACCTAGAGAGCCCAGAGAATACGTATTCGAGCCAATCATGCCTCAACCCAATCTTATTACGGAAATAACTGATATAGATCAGAACCTTAGAATCTAAGTCTTCCAAACAACAACAGACTTACAACAAATCAGCTCACAGTTAAGAGGATTAAACATAGAAGATGACAAAGCATATACGTTTTGGTCAAACCGGTCAGAATACAGGTTAACCTAGATAAATATCCACATGACTTTAGAAGGGCTTGAAAGAGAGCAAATGTTCGTTTGTGATCCTTTAGTCCCATAGCCATACACAGGAGACACTCTCACTGACATAGATACTAGTTTAAGAATTTAGGTTGCAAGAACACCTGTAAGATTCTCTGAAAAGATTGCACAACTGTTAAGTCTGAACACAGAGGCCGAAAAGGAATACGACTATTAGATACTAGGGATTAGGGACTGATTCCACACATGACCATAAGCAGTCCACAAAAACCATGAATCTACAGTTGTGATTCACAAATCCCACAACCCAACGAGTCCACAGGTCAATCCGATGTTGACGCTGGCTTACGTACATTAGTATTCAGATCCACTCCACTTCTGCCTATCATCATCGCATAGTTATCCTTGTTAGACGTAGCAACTAATGAATCTAAGAATTTTTGGAATAGACCAGAGAATCGACTGTAGAGTCTAGTATACCCATCATCCATTTTCATGAGCCTATCTGGAGACATACACAAAACAATCCCAGGTCATTTTCCACGTATCCCACAACCCATAGATCAAATCATGCCAGAGCTCGATATTGATTGGAGCCTTCGAGTAGTCATCCTCACCGATCAATCTATCACGCCAGTTCAGGTTAGGAGGGCCTTCTTTGCCTTAGATTCATAGATTCCACTAGTGCGCATCAAAGACATAAGATTGCCTAACTAGTTTGTTTGCATCTCACATGTATTCCATCCCCACCGGTTGTCTCGCACGACCTCAAGAGGTCGGGTGCAAGGAATAGTTACTTGTAGATTCCCACACTCGCTTATCACTTTTCCATCGTACAAAATTGGTGAACCTCGACGTGAACAACACAGTGCTTCCCATTTTCATTATTACCTCTTTCTTCCACCTTCCTTGTTTCCCATTATTCTGCGGGTATTCATATACCCCCAAATATGTCAAGATTCGATGCATATGGCAGACCTCTCCTAGGTCTTGAGGCATACTACGCTCAACTGAATAGATAGTCATCACCCTCGCTCTCAGTATGGGGTGACAACTATTCAAATAACCAATTATCAACACAAGCTCCACCTCCAAGGACTAGATATAGTTCATCTTTCCAAATAGAGGAGTTGGATCAACTCGCACAAATGCAACAAACAAAGCCCTCAGGCTCAAACAATATGACGTTCACAGTGAATCTGGTTCATCTCCTCAGGTGTTGTTTAGACCACAAATTAGTAGACAATCAGATCCATACCTGGTTTTAGATGATGAACATTCAGTGCGTTACGCCAGGAATGAACAACGCTCTGGGAGTATGTACCCACCTATAGGAAGTTTACAAACACGACCCGAGGTCTCTTTTCAAGAAAACACCTCCATGCCACTACCTATAGGAAATGCCCTCGGTGAAACTTGGTAGGGAAACGATCAATTCATAGCGGGGTATCACATGCCTATACAACCTCAGAATATACAACAAACGCCACCAAGGAAAAATACATGACTTCACCAAATGAAGTCATTTTGACTTTAGTAGAAAGAGTTAGAGGGTTAGAACTTTCTCAAGTGAGTCAAACATCTCAATTCATGCAGGCAGGAAATTCCAATCCTCCACATCATCCTAGCCAAGTAGACCTCCTCACAGGAATAGGCACATTGGGCATGCCTCCTCAGTATTCACAACAAACACCAACTAGAACCGCCATTTCTAACACCATTCGGGTGGAGAATATGATACCTCCCGGTCTTGTACAACACAATCCACTCTTGGGGAATACTCCTTCATACTTAAACATGTACTCCAAGTCGCCACAAGGAGATATGTTCTCCTCTCCCAGCATGCTTGCTCAACCACAGGGGCTTCCTTATGCCCCTGCAAATGCATACGCTATGCTGTATCAGCAACCCATTCCACCTCCACCCCCTCAACAGGCACCATCAATGGTCAAAACCTACGTGATAGGGACTTATTCAGAGTATTTGAAAGAGCCCTTAGACTTCACCATACGAAGCGTCATGCTTCCGAGACCTCTTCCCAATTTGCCCAAATACAAAGGGGAGGGAGACCCGAATACACACATTAAGGCCTATGCCACAGCCATTCGAGAGCTGCTTCCTTGGGATGGGGTTGTTGCCAAAATATTCCCCAAAACCTTGGAGGGCATCACCCTCGATTGGTATTATAGAATACCTGAAGCTTCCATCCATTCATTTAAACAACTCGTTTCAGAGTTCATTAAGGCGTTTGACATGAACAAATTGTTAAGAATAGGAATCAGGGAATTCTTGCACATTAAACAAGAGCACAATGAATTTGTCGCTCATTTCATCTAGAGATGGTGTACAGTCCTTTATTCTTTGGCCAGTGCTCCAAACATGGACCAAATGGAACTATGCGATTTATTCCTTCATTCTCTCAACAGAGAGGTGAAGGAAGAAGTCTAGAAGTTCCCACTAAGGACTTACGATGAAGTACTTAAGAGCGCTCTCCGAATAGATCAAGCGGCAATAGATAGTGGTCGCAAGATGTATGGAGCAAACAGGAGGTTAATCACCCCCAACCAGAATACTACGACTTACCCTACTACCACAAACATCAATCAAGGACCTAAAATCCTTAACAAAAATTGTGGCGCAACAACCGATGGAGTAACTAACCAAGCTAAAAAGGCCAATGTTGTAAATACTCCACCACCAATTAATAATCAACGAAACAACAACTTTACCCCAACAATCAATTCGGTGGATTTTAATCATCCACAACAACAACAACAACGGCAGATCCAGACACAGGGTCCAAGCCAAAACTCAACTGGATATCAAAATCAGAACCAAAACCAAAAACAACAAATACAAAACCTTAATCCTAATAGGCAATGGTTTGATCAGAGTTTTGGACCACAATATACGCCAAACCAACAACCTAGAAATTACAATCCTAACTCGTATTGTGGTTTTCACAAGATTCGAGGCCACGACACTAGAACGTGCCATGACTACAATAAATTCATGCAACGTTTGCCAGAGGAGCAAAGACAACTTTTCATAGATATGTTCTTGGCAGATCCTGCGTCACCAGCACCAAATACTTTTATAGGGTAGTTTCCCCTCAAAATGCTCCCCTCAAGATCTTCAATGATCCACTCCCAAGTCACAATAACAACAAATTAAATCCAAATGGGACGAACAAAGGTGTAATGGTAGGAAATAATGATTATGAAGCCTCGACTTCACTAAATCCACCTGTTGCACCACAATTAGGAAGTCAACCACGACCCAAGATAGTCGGTTTAGTAGAATTAGATACCGAACTACCTGTGGAAGCCAGTAACAAGGACACAAGAGTATTCCTCTCAGCCAAGTCCAAGTTACCCGCTAGAGATAGATAACATCCAAAAATATTAGTGAAACCCGTAGGTGCCTATGATCTAATTAATGACCTAACAAAAACCTTCTCTCACATCTCCTTTTTGGATTTGCTGAGGAACTCTCCTGCCCATAGGGCTACTCTTTTAGAGGCATTAGGTTTAGGTCATTTAATTAACATCACTCCACCTCCCGAAACACAGGTAAACCATATAGACTTTGATATCCACCCTCTGGGACGGCTGGATAGGGATACCGAGTTTATATTTGAAATAAACAAAATGCCAACAGACGTTGAGATTACACGTAGAGGTGATCCGGCCTTACATTTGCAAGTGTGGGTTTATAACAATTACGTTAAATGCGCAATGGTTGACGATGGGGCAACAGTTAACATAGTCCCCTTCTCTTTCCTTCAAAAGCTAGGGTATGGAGAAACAAACTGTTCCACGACTCGGAATACGCTAAGAGGCTATGATAGCCTTAAGGCCACTTCGATTGGAACTATAATACTACCAGTTACCTTAGGACCCAAAACAATCCTGACTGAGTTTTATATTATAGATTGGGAAACCAATTATAATATGATCCTCGGCCGACCATGGATACACCGTATGAAGGCAATCCCTTCTACGTTATTTCAAGAAGTAAGGTTCTTGCACTTAGGGAAGATATTTGTAGCCAAAGGCGATCCAAAACCATTCGATATACACCTAGTTGACTTAAAGAAAAGACCGGGAATTCACTCGAGTTTGAACTCCCAACCAACGTAGTAAACCGACCAATGCGAAACCAAAGAAAAGTTGGTACCTACAACAGATCTTGAGACTATGAGCCTAATCAAGACTATCCCAGCCCTCAAGGATGAGACTAACATTGTAGAAATAATATCATTAGGAACTACTGCGAAGATTGTCGACTTACTAGAACAGGATCTACCAATTTTCCTACCATTTGATTATGTAGGTATGGGATATACCCTAGGTGTTGGTGCTCTTCCAACAGAGGATCTCTGCATGGTAGAAGTAACCAAAGCAGAAGAAATTGACATAGCAAATGTCCTAACATCCATCTTCCCAACTAAATATTAGACTCTCCATTTTGATGGAGCAAGATGTCATTATGGGGCTAGGGCAGGTGTAATCTTTACTTCTCCCGAGGGAAAGATCCTACCGTTCACCTTTAAACTAAATTTTGAATGTACAAACAATGGCATGGAGTATGAAGCCCTCCTCCTTGGCCTCATCATAGCTAAAAGGCTCAGTGTTAACAACATCAGGGTGTTAGGAGACTCTCAATTAGTAGAAAACCAAGTCTCTAAGGTGTATGAGACCAGAGCTGAACACTTATAGCTCTACAAAATAGCAGTATTAACTTTGAGCAAAGAATTTGACTTCATATCCATTGAAGCAATCCCACGAGAAAAAAATCTTCTTGTGGATTCTATAGCAACCTCAGCGTCACGCTTCACCCCAAATAGTGAGTTAGAAGATACCTGTTTCATGGTATCCCTTCGTACTGAACCATTAGTGAAAACAATGTCAAACCCTCTTTTAATGAACATAGCTGAGAACAACTCTACTATCCTAGACCATGTTGATAGTGATAGAGCCACTCTAGATTACTTAAACACCTATGCAGCATTACATCTCACCCATCACGTGGTAGATTTGTCCTTAATCCCACATTCATCTTCCTACTTCGGAAATCCCATGATAGAGCTTCCCCCACAAAAGGAACTCAGCATATACACAGTAGAGAATGGAGATGATCTGGAATTACCTCCAGCCCCACCTGAGTTTGAAGAAGGTAATGCTTCTTTAATCGAAGAAACAATTGATATTAACATTGGAATGGAGGAAGAACCAAAGATCTTGAAATTAGGATCCTCATTAACTCCAAAAGAAATAGAAATACACACTCGAATCCTCAAAGAACATCAGAAGGCTTTTGCATTTAATTATAAAGAAATGACAGGGGTTGCACCTCACATTGCGGTACACAACCTCATCACCAAATCAGATGCAAAGCCAGTTAAACAAAAATCGAGGCCAATGAAACCCAAGGTGGCTCTCATGGTGAAGGAAGAAGTAATGAAACTCCTCCAAGTAGGATTCATCAAGTCGGTCGATTACTCTCAGTGGGTATCTAATATAGTTCCTGTTCTCAAAAAGAATGGGAAGATACACATCTACATAGACTTCCAAGACATTAACAAAGCATGCCCTAAGGATGACTTCCCGTTACCCTCCATAGATGTCATCATTGACGTAACAGCCAGATTCAAGATTTTGTCTCTCATGGATGTACTCTCAGGATACAATCAAATCAGAATATCGGAAGAAGACCAAGTTAAAACCACGTTTATAACTCTTTGGGGAACCTATTGCTATGCTTTGTTATGCCATTCGGTCTCAAGAACACCAGTGTGCTACATACCAAGTGAGTAATGACATACATATTTCATGATCTTATTGACAAAATCATGGAATACTATGTAGATGACTTATTGGCGAAGCCGTGAGAGCGTTGCGATCACCCGAAAGTACTCCACATCATTCTTTCACGTCTAATATATTACAGAGTTACACTAAACCCAAAAAAATGCATTTTTGGTGTGACAAGAGGGAAGCTCCTTGGTTACATTATATCATCACGAGGGATCGATGTAAACCCAAGCAACATCTAGGCTATTCTTAAAATGATCCCACCGTCGGATGAATCTAGAATCGTGTCATTTCTTGGGAAGCTCAGTGCAATCCAAAGATTCATCCCAGATTTAAGCTTTTCCATTCATCCAATCAACAATATACTCAAGAAAGATTATAGTATCGATTGGACTAACGACTGCAACGACGCTTTTGAAGCAGTTAAGCGTTTCCTGTTGTCACCACCCACGCTAATGCCACCTAAACCAGATCACCCTTTAATCTTATATTCATGAGCTACCAATGTCTCGCTAGCCTATATGCTGGCTCAAGAAGACGATGACAAGAGAGAACGCGTGATCTATTTTATAAGCCACACGTTACTCGATTATGAAACACGCTATATGCAAGCAGAACAAGAGTGCCTTGCCATAGTCTTTGCAACCAAATGCTTAAGACATTACATGCTAAATCAAGAAACGAGGGTCATTGTAAAATAGACCATTTACGAACCTTCCTCACGCAAGGGTCCTTGTCTAAGAAGGTGGACGCTTTATAACCTTAATGGGTGAATTTGAATTAACTTTTGTAAATCAAAAGTCTGTTAAGGGACAAATCATAGCAGATTGGTTAGCTGACAACCCATTAGACGGAGGTGATCTAGTCGATTTGGACTTTCTCGATGAATGCATATATTACGTCAAAACTAGACCTCCCATCTCTGAATGTCCTTGGTATACTGATATTGTTAATTATATCATGAACCATACATATCCAGAAGGTGCTATGCCACAACAAAGAAGGTGGTTACGCATTATCGTAGCTAAATACGTTATTATAGAACAAGTGCTCTATCATAAGGCTTTCGATGGAATGCTTCTAAGGTGTGTTGACACAAAAGAATCTAAGAAGATCCTCCACGAATATCACAGTGGAATATTTGGAGGCCACTTCAGTGGTCATGCCACCGCTCGTAAAATACATCGATGGGCTACTTCGGCCCACTCTAGAACACAACGCAAAGATAATTTGTACGTAGGTGTCATAAATTCAAAGAATTCTCCCACGAGATTCACATGCGGCACAAGCTCTATAACCAATCGCTACTCCATGGCCCTTTTCTATGTGGGGGCTAGATTTGATAGGGAAATTCTCTCCCTCATCTACAGACGGCCATAACTTCATAATCACGGCCACCGAGTATTTTACCAAATGGGTAGAGGCTATGCCTCTCACCACTGTACCAGGTTCCTTGATTGCCAAGTTCATTTTTAACTAGATCATTTGTAGGTACGGTGTCCCACAAATCATTATAACAGATAATGGGACTTCTTTTAAGAATGAAAAGGTTTGTGAACTATGCAATAAATTTAAGATAAATCATCATACAGCCTCCCTATATTACCCTCAAGCTAATGGACAGGCTGAAGCAACAAATAAAACATTAAAATCCATTCTCCTTAAAACAGTGAAAGAAAACAAAAAGATTGGCATTTAAAGTTATACCCGGCCTTGTGGGCCCACCGAACCTCAATAAGAACACCAACAAGAGTAAATCCTTTCTCACTGGTATTCGAAGCCGAAGCAGTTCTCCCACTTGAGGTTGAGATACCTAGTCTCCGCATCTCATTACAAGGGATTCTGGATGAAGACACTTATAGAGAAGCGCGTCTCTCCCAACTAGAAAGTCTACATGAAGCCAGGTTAGAAGTTGAATAGCGGCACAGAGTCTATGCTGACTAGATGTGCCAGCAGATATATAACAAGAAGGTCTATGAATGAGACATATATGAAGGTGATCTAGTTCTAAGACTAGACAATTGGATCGATAAAAAGACCGGCGAAGGGAGGAAATTCCGGCCCAAATGGTTGGGCCCATACCGAGTCATGAAGGACTATGGAAATGGTGCATATCTCTTATGCACACTGGAAGGTGAGGAATTTGGTGAAACTATCAATTCCCTACACCTTAAACGATTCTATGCATAAGTGACCAGCACTATCTATATAATTATATCTACATTGCATCTTCATGTAGTTAGGTTCATTTCATCTGCTTGTTTCGTACAAATCTTGTGATCAAGGAACTTATTCCCAAAGCAATTCATTACAAACTTCTGATGGTATTGACATTAGCTTTCAAATCATACTTCTTCACTTTCATAGTCACATCACCCATTTCTGAATAATTTCATCAGATAAAGCTAGATATGACAAAGTCTTAATGGTAACCATACCAAGATCTACAGGCTTGTTCTCACTTTGGTTTCTTCCTAGGATAGGTATCTTCCCTATGGTCTGTTCTAGAAGCTTCATCGTGTCACATCTATCCCATATGCATATCTCTTTGGAAGTAAGAACATACTGAAATTTTGCTCAAATAAACAAGTCAAATATAGATCAAACAGAAAATTTTATTTTTACACATTTCCTTGCCCTACCAACCTTCGGTGATGAGCTTGCATCTCTTACTAGTGACGTAGGGTTGGGAAAGGATGGGAATGCCCTTACTCACCTATACCTTGTCCATGGTGATAAGCCCATGCTTCTGACTAGTAGCATGGGGCAGGGTATGGGGGGTCTTCTTAACAATAAACATTAGAGGTAGTCAGCAAAAAATTCAAATGAATCTTTGAAATCTTAAGTAAAAAAAAATGAATCAGATGTCCAAAATTCCAAGAGAGTTCAAAACCCTAAAAACCAGATTTTTTCAACCATGTGGCCATCTATGGATCTAAGTCTAGATAAACCGCAAAGCAAGTAGCATTCTAAACTATGGAGTCACTTGAGTAGAGTAGGTTTGTAGCATCCTAATTTGGTTCCACCAAATATTTGTCTATCTCTCATCACTATCATTCAACAAATTTCATAACTTGTGCCCTTTCTAGCTCTCGGTGATGAGCCCTCGCATCTTACTAGTTGTGTGGAGATAGGAGTGGGGCAAGTTCATCTGCTCATCATACCGGTTTATCATCACATTTTGTCAAAAACAAATATGAAGTATCAAAAATTGCTTGTAGAAACTAAAGTTCAAAATCACATTGTGTCTACATTATCATACATCAGCATCACGAAATACAAAAAGAAAGAAAACATTTGTATCATTTGTTCTCCATTGCATACATTCTGAAAAGCATATAAAAACAACATTATAATTTACATACGAAAGCAAATCACAAGAACATTGATGCCAAGAGTCTGATCCAAAAAGAATATATATATATATATATAGTCAAATTTCTTGTACAATGCCATCATGCGCTAAGCATGGTCAAAATGCTCAAAGAGCCTAGAAAATACAAATACATCATACAAACAGTCTAAGAGAGCCAAGCGGCCTCTCAACCCCTATGAGATCCCTCTGATGGTGTACGCCCACATCTAGGACTCTGGCTACGCCAGCACTCTAAGTGCACGGAGGGCTCATGGTCCCGAGGAGCAGCTGCGGCCTCACCATGAGAGTAACCCTTCATCGGTGCTCTCTGTCATGTACCCTACGCCAAATCGGTATGAAGGGAAGTCACCATCTTGGCCACATGTTAGATAGGGGAAAAAATGTTAGTATGCCTACCGGCTATTGAACGCTCCCCTGAATCCACGGACACTCCACACGGGTCTTCTCCATGGGGATCATCAGGGTATCGGTGCATACGTGAATCAAGTCTCGCCACTCATCGGCTATCTCTGCAAGAAAAGGAGAGAAAAAATTAGAAATAGTCAAAAGATAAAAACAAAAATAAGCAAGAGTAGAGATAGCAACTAAGACAATTCTAGCTAAAAACAAACATTAAAAGGAAGGATGATAACTCACTCGGATCTACGGGCCTCCAAGATGGATCCCTAGGGTCAACACTGCCACAGATGCTTCCGCCGACCGGAGCGCTCCTCCTGTGCATGGGGCCACATAACAGCCTACTACGGACTCATCCTCTCCGCCCAAGCCCTGAGAGAGTGGCTCCTCTGAAACTAGAGTTACTCTCTCCGCACTCTACTCCACCCTCTCCGCCTGTAAGATATCCTGAGTGTCATGCCACTCAGGATCGTTGTCCTCCTCTCCACCGACTCACCGATCTCCTCCTCTGTCTCCCCCTATGAACTCCTTGGCTCGAGTCTATATTAATGGGGTCTTTTCTGCTGTGGGTGGAACCAGCGGCAATCTGAAGTAAGGGTGCCTAAGGAGCACCGACTCTCCCTCAAGCTCGTACTACCCGCCTAGTTATAATGGGGACACCAGGAGTAACAACTATCCAACCCTAGCCTCTAGGACCTCCCCTGGCCTCTCGGGCGATCTGTATACCGATACCACTAGGGGAAGCATACCCACATAAGGCACGACAAACTGATGAGGCACTCGACCAAAAGGATGTATCTCCACCCTCCCCATCTTGTCAACAAGTTGCCTGTGGTGGAGCAAGAAATCAAAGTAAGAGCCTCCTCGCCCCATAAACCTGCCATGGCCTGATAAGGTGTGGCCTCCATGTCATCAATGGTCAAGGAGGTGACTGGCTGATGAGGTGCTCTGAGCACCGACATATCTGTCCATCTGGCTACCCTCATAGCTTCGGGATCTGCCACCTCTACGCCTCTCCCATAGGGGATGAAACACTCGTAGACCCATCTCATAACCAGGGTCGTATGGCTCAATGACTGCCCCTGTAAATGGACCACCTGGTACAAATCATGATAGGTGGTCCCAAGAATGTCGGCTCCCCAGGCGTAAATCCGGCCATGCCCCTCAATCTGTGTAATGATGGGGGACCAACAATACAGTAAAGTGTCTCCTCCCTTGTCCCCGATCAATCTCGAGGAAAGGATCCCCATAATGGCCTAACGAATCAAGGGGATAGGCAAGCTAGGAATAGATTGGACCCTCACCCCCTTTTTCGAACCAGTGGAGATAACTACATCTCCCATATATGAGGCCCACCTTTGTCCCAGCCCCCCGACCCTCTCCCAGAGTGAGCCGTCTCCCGATAATTGGGACTCCCAAGATATGGTAAACGTCCTCCAAAGTAATGGTCCACTCACCCCGGACCCACAGTAAATGGAAAGTGTTCCGATCAACATCCCAATAGGAAAATAAGTCACAAAGTATGTGAATAGATGGTGCAACATGTGGGACTGTGATATGCGTGATATCTGGCCCTCTCGAAAAGTGTCCTACTCATCCTGAGAAAGGGCATCCAATACTGCCGGAAGCCAATCACACTCCCTCTCCCAGCTCCATTGGATATACTCCTCCTTCACCTGTGTACACCCAAAAACACACAAAACAAAGTAAGTTAGTATCCAAATGACATTAGAAAAATCATGAAAGCAGATAAGGATGCTAAAAATGCAAAAACAAATTCAAATAAGTGTTATTTGTACATTCATGCAGGGACCCCACCCCGGAGCAGGGTGGTGGTTCCGTAATCACTACCTTAAAGGTGACGGTCTTGTAACCATGCCCTGAGCGGCGGGCGGAGGTCTAGTAACCGCTGCCCTACTCAGGGTGGTGGTCGTGTCCCGAAAACCCACGTGGGTCATATGCCCTAAAAACAGCTACAAAAGCAAAATAAAGACCATTTTGATTCAAACAAGGCCTACCCAGTAGGCGCCCCCCTAGTTGACCCTATTAAAACTGACATTTTCAAAAATAACCCCCTCATGACAAAGATTTCACCATTTTAACATTTTGAAGACAAAAGGTAAATCAAGAAAAACTAACCTGTGATCTCGCGGGTCGGTGTTCCACTTGCGGAGGCATGATCACGATCTCGCCCCAAATGTTTTGACTATACTCTCGTGAGAAACCGTCACCGTGGGTCCCAAAGCTCAAAATCAACCAAATCAACACGCACAAATGAATAGGAAAATGGGCCCACTTTTACATATATAACAACCTGACTTGTTTTGAATGACCCTTTTCACAGGTTTGGAGCACCGACGGAGGTAAGTTCTTATCCCCACACAAATGGTACATCCTCATTTCATATTATTTTAGTATTTATTTTCCGATCTATTTTGTCTATCTGCACTTGAGTCCTCTTTTCATTTTACAGGTGGCGGGAATTTTAGATGGCGTCATTCCGACACATGGACGTATCAGGTATAACTTCTAACTTCCCATTTCGGGACCACCATACTCGACCCACCGTTTTACACCTCTTCATGGTTAAAACACTTCTCTGAAGGGGCAATATGTACGTACCCAAAATTGTAGGATCTTTGCATGCCGAACAACGTTACATGTGCCCCAATGATGATATAGGTCTCCTCGTAAGGTGTTCAAAATCTGAAAAAGCTCTCCAAGCATGCATTAACATCCCGCATGCCCCACTTAGCCCCTGCGTGCTTTTTTTTCTCTTCTCCCCTCCTTTTCTTTGTGTTTTGGTCTTCAGTGACGAAACCACCACCCTACCTAGGTGGCGGTCTCGTGACCATCGCCCAGGTAGGGCGGCGGTCCTGTAACCGCTACCCTACTCGGGCGGTGATCCTTCACGCATTTTCCATAATGCTCTTTTTAACACGACTCATGTAAATTTTCAACGTTTACCAGCTTTTTTCACCACCTTTGCTTGTATTTATGATTCTGGTTCCCTGGAATAGTGTTTTGGCATTGTTTATGGTTTAAGAGATCAATTTGGTTTTCACCTTTGGGTAAATGGGATTCTATAAATAGTTGGCTTGTGCTCAAGCAAATGGCCCCTCAAATTTTCCTCTGAATTTCTCATTTCAATAGCTTAGCCTTTCAATTTTGCTTAGGATTCATAGTTTCATTTGTTGTATGCATGGTTAGTGTTGTTTAGCTGTTAGAAAGCCACATATTCTCCTTGTGCAAGTCTGTTATTATTTCATCCAATCAATTGGAGTAGGATAGTTTGATTTTTAGTAGGAAGCCATTAAAGTTGCAGGTTATGCTCATCAAATAGGATAGTTTTAGGTTCTAGACATTTTATGTTGCATGACTCACAATAAATCCCACTAGGAATTGCATAAGCCAAGCTCTGTTCTCTTGTGCTATCCCTCTCCTACTCGCATTGTATTCGGTCTACATCCTAAGCTACCATTGTTCCAATATCTACTTCTGTTGATGCTAGCATTACACACTTTTTTGGATCCACGTGAGCATGAAGGAATGAGGAGATCACACTGAGGGGACAAGGCCACACACCATCGATTCACCACCTGTTGCAGCAAATCCAGTTCAAGCTTTCAAAGTTCTAGTTAAAGCATATCAAATAGAGTAGCCAATCATTTCATTTTAGTTAATTTTACTTTTGATATTGCCAGGGAAGTTGTGGGGATTGATAGTTTCTGAGAAACTATGATTCACTCCTCACTTCTGAGGTAGGATCGAGAGTCTTTCAAATAGAGTAGATCGGTTATCTATTTATTTAGAGTAGATCTACAAACTACATAGACAAGTAGCTATACTCAGTTGCTTTGTCTATTTTAATTGTGTTATTAGTTTAGTTGTCAATTTCCAGATATATTAGATAATTGCTCTTTTAAATTCTATTCAGTAGCTTATCAATAAAATCAGATTTAGGAATATACATAGATATATCTTGCGTAGTTAATTTATTTTGTCATTAGTTAGATTTATATCATTTCCTTCTTGCATGACAATCACGGGACCTAGAGAGCCCAGAGAATACGTATTCGAGCCAATTGTGCCTCAACCCTCTTAAATGTTTGGTTGTGATCCTTTGGTTCCATAGCCGAGATCGAGAGACACTCTCATGGACATAGATACTAGTTTAAGAATTCAGGGTTGCAAGAACGCCTTTGTAAGATACTCTAAAAATATTGCACAAGCGTTAAGTCTCGAACATAGAGGCCGAAAAGGCATACGACTATGGATACTAGGGATTAGGGACTGATTCCGCACATGACCATAGCAGGTCCACAACAACCACAAATCTACGGTTGTGTTTCACAAATCCCATAACCCAACAAGTCCACAAAGTCAATCCGACATTGACGCTGGCTTACATACATTAGTATTCAAATCCACTCCACTTCTACCTATCATCATCACATAGTTATCCTTGTTAGATGTAGCAGCTAATGAATCTAAGGATTTCTGGACTAGACCAGAGAATCGACCGTAGAGTCCACTATACCCATCATCCATTTTCATGACCCTGTCTGGAGACATACACGAAACAATCCTAGGTCAATTTCCACATATCCCATAACCCATAGCTCAAATCATGCTAGAGCTCAATATTGATTGTAGCCTTCGAGCAGTCATCCTCGCCGATTGATCTATCACACCATTTCAGGTTAGGAGGGCCTTCTTTGCCTTAGATTCCTAGATTCCACTAGTGCGCATCGAAGACATGAGATTTCCTAACTAGTTTGTCTGCATCCCACGCGTATTCCATCCCCACCGGATGTCTCGGAACTACCTTGGGAGGTCAAGTGCGAGGAAGAGTTACTTGTAGATTCCCATGCTCACTTGTCACTTTTCCATCGTACAGTGCCACATATCAATGGGCTATGACTTACATCTTCCATGATATCATGCATCGCATATTGGAAGATTACATGGATGAACTCTTGGCCAAATCTAAATGTTGCTCTGATCACCTTGCCGTCCTTAAAACCATCTTTGATCACCTCATTAAATATTGCATCTGCCTTCAGCCTAAGAAGTGCTTCTTTACGGTTCTTTCAGGAAAGCTCCTGGGATTTATCGTTTCCTTCCATGGTATAGAAGTCAACCTTGCTAAATTCAAGGCCATTCTCGAAATGCCTCCACCTACTAACCTTCGACAACTCTGTAGTCTGCAAGGTAAATTGTAGTCCATTCGTTGTTTCATTTCACAATTATCTGATCGGTGTCAACCATTTCATCATCTACTCAAGAAGGATGTCTCCTTTAAATGGGATGATGATCACATCACAAAGCTTTTAAGGCCTTAAAATAATACCTTCTCCAACCACCGTAATCATTCCACCTAAAGACGATCAACCTTTTTACCTATACATATCTCTGCTACCAATCACTCCTTGGGAGCCATGATCACTCATCGTGATGAACAACATAGGGAGTAGGTGGTTTATTACATCAGCTTTACTCTTTTGGACTACGAAACCTAAAACACCCATCCCGAAAAACTTTGCTTAGCCTTAGTTTTTGTTGCCACCAAACTCCGTCTTTACCTACTCAACCAAAAACCTATGTTGTGACCAACATTGACCCCTTACACTTCATATATGCCAAACCTTATCAAAATCAGCGTGCCGTAAGATGGATTATGCTTTTAGCTAATCTTGACCTCGAATTCATTCATCAAAATTCCATCAAGGGCCAAGCTATCGCCGACCAATAGGCTGATGCACCTATTTCCAGGGATCAACCCTCTAATTTCAACTTTCTAGATGAGTCGATTACTACCCTTTCCTTGGATGAATCTCCTTATCAAATGAAACTCTTTTTCAATGGTTCCAAGTGTCAGCATGGGGGTGGGGCTGGTATTATCCTAATTAATCTTGATGGAGAACTCATTCCTTTGTCTTTCAAACTAGATTTTGAATGCACCAACAATATTGCTAAATACGAAGCACTCGTACTAGGTCTCCAAGCTGCCTACGCCCTAGATGTCAAATCAATCAACATCTTTGGTGATTCTCAATTGGTCGTGAACCAAGTCAATTGTAGGTACTAATGTCGTAATGAGATACTTCAAAAGTATAAACATCATGTAGACATACTTTTGACCACCTTTGATCATTACACCCTTCAAACCATCCCACGTTCAACCAACAAATTTGCAAATACCATGGCCTTCTTAGCTTCCCAAATACCCGCTTCACCTACCGATTCTACAATCTTTGTCACTATAAAATGACTCCAATCACCTTCTTATTTACCTCACAATGTTTACTCAATCGGAACCACTACCCCTGACTGAGTGACCTTTGGTATAAACAATACTTCGACTACCTTTCTCTCTCCATCTTACCTCCTGATCTCACCCATAACAGACAACATGCCTTCCTTAAAAGGTCTCTCATTACGTTATCCTAGGGGGACTCCTCTATAAATGTGGCTTTGATGGTATTCTCTTACGATGCCTCACAAGTTCTGAAATTCCTTATACCATTAAGGAGGTTCATGATGGCATATGTGGAGGTCACTTTAGTGGCCTTGCTGTTGCTAAGCGTATTCTTCACCTAGGCTATTACTAGCCGACCCTTAACCATGATTGTTGTGACTACGTCAAACATTGTGTAAAATTCCAACAACATTCCAATCTTCATCATACACCCAGTCATGCCTTACAGGTCACTCACGACCTTTGGCCCTTCTCTTAATGGGGTTTGGATCTTGTTGAAGAAATCAATCCTCATTCTTCCCAACGCCATCAATGGATCATTACTGCTACCGAATACTACACAAAATGGGTGGAATCCATACCACTCATCTCCACAAAAGTCGAGAAAATATGTGAGTTCATTAATCACCACATCATTTGTTGCTTTGGTGTTCCTCATCACTAACAATGGAAAACAATTCAAAAAAAAAACATTGCAAAAATTTGCAACGCCTTTGCATTTAGATTATTTTATCATCACCTTATCACCCACAAACCAACGGCCAAGCCGAATCCACTAACAAAACCCTCAACAAAATTATCATGAAAGTGATTGACGATACTAGGAAGGATTGGCATACACACATTCCTTTTTCCCTGTGGGTGTACTGCACTAGTATTCGCACTTCCAATGCAGCCACACCATTTTCTCTGGTCTACGATGCGATGAGGTTGTTACGCCTCTCGAATTCTAGATCCCCTCACTCCATATTTCTCTCCATGACATGCTCACTGATGATGACTTTCGTCAAGACCGTTTAGCATAGCTAGAGTTATTAGACGAACGTCGTCTTAACGCTTTGGATCACCCTCAAGTTTATCAATAATGTATCAAACGTGCCTATGAAAAATGTGTTCATGAATGAACCTTACAAGTTGGTGAACTTGTCCTGAAAGAAAATAAACACGTAACCAAAGTAGAAAAAAGTAAACGGGGAAAATTTGATCCTAATTAGCTTTGACCATACATCATGACTCATACCTATGGATCAGGTGCTTATCATTTATATTCTCTTAAGGGTAAACCCGAACCTGATCCCCTTAACACCTTGCATCTTTGACCATTTTATTGTTGACTCGTCATCCTACCTCACCCTTTGTCTCTTTCCATGCTCCTCCCTTGAGTTCCATTCACTCCATACACCTCCCTATCGATTAAACAAGAATCATATGAGTACTCGTCACTAGTTAAGTTCTCTTAAATATGTGTACCATGGCACTACACATAGCATGATTCTCATTAATACTTTTCATCTACCTTTAGATGATATCCCATGGTCATTTCACCTTTCCCTTTACACAAGAGTCCTATCCTTCACCTTGGTCTTGTCCAAGACCGCAAAGACCTCACAATGGAACCAAACTCCTTGAGTCAAACTTCTAATAAAAAGACGACTCTCAAAAGGACATCTTCCTCTCGAAAATTACTACTATAAATAGTCTCTGCTCCCATGGACAACTATGTAAAGCTCTTCCCAAAAAAACAAAAAAAAAAAGAAACTAAAGCTTCCCACATCGATCGATTCACGAAGACCTCAAGGAGTTCAATTTTTCCCATATAGACTTCCCGCATCAATCAGTCTATCTCAACTATAAGTCAAAACACTCAACCTTTTTGTCATGGACTTTCCCATTGTGACCTTGGATCTCTTGCCTAAAGTGTATGCTACCTCATACCATATAAAAATTACCTACTCTTCACCCTGTGAACCATGCCCACTCTCATTTCCTACTGCCTCAAGGGACTTCTTGGAACTTAGACATTTGGTGATCATGTGACTACTTTTCACCGTAGAACAGTCCATCATGTAATTTCTTTAGGGTCTTATGTTCATCACCTCCTCCAAGGTATGATCTACTTGGTATGATCCTACCCAATCAAGTGGCTTTATTTCCCCCTTTTATCTTTTAACCATCTTTGTTTATGTTTTTCTTACCTTATACAGGACTTGGTCCTCGACACTTACTTTTGGGGTAATCTCCTTCTTTTGCACAATCTCCCCCACCTACATCATTTTACCTATAATCTACCCACACCTAGTAGATCTAAACCCACAACATGCCCAAAAACCTACCAACTCATTTTCACACCTCCTCATTTTCTTCCCTAGCTTATGGGAGAACTACATCGGCCTGAGGTCCCTTTTCATCGGGACTATGTAGGCAACACTCGAGGGCATGGGGCCCTTGGAGGTTAGCTCAGCCATCCTCTACCCTAAACAATTCATCTTCCATGTTCCCCACCATTTACACCATATCTCACTTAGTTTCCCTTTTATATACAAAATTGGAAATTAAGCCACATACATAACAAGTTGCTTCATATTTTATACATTTATTACACCTACCATTTCTCTATCATCACTATGCATAGATTATACCACATCTCACATATGACCCATAGTATCATTTATTACAAAAATAATGAATCACAACTTCACCTACTTTCAACACAACCATGCCTATAACCTAACTCAACCATGCCTAACAAACTGACTCAACCATGCCTAACAAACTTAACTCAACCATGCCTAAACAAACCTGACTCAACCATGCCTAACAACCTGACTCAACCATGCCTAAACCGACTTGACTCAACCATGCCTATAACCTGACTCAATCCATGCCTAGCCAAACCTAACTCAACCATGCCTAACCAACTTTGACTCGATCCATGCCTAAACTGACCTAACTCCATCATGCCTAACTCACCTAATTTCCATCCATATCAAAACAACAAACCCATATCTCATCTAACACAAGCCATAAACCAATATCTCAAAAACACATCATAACATCACAAAATACCACATATCTCATCATATAAGTCAATAAATGTGTATCTCAATATACATGCCTATCTCATCATGTCCATCATCTCAAAATGTCGGCACGCAGCCGATATACAATACAAAATGTCATCGGCACGTAGGTCGGTCTCATATATACAACAAAGAATGAATCAATACAAAATCTCTTTGGCACGTAGGCGGATATGCTCAAAATATACAAATTACTCATACATCCTCACTGTCTTGATGCATGCAAGCGGTATATGTATCAAAAAAATAACTAGTATACATCAAAACCAGGTGACCGCATATCAGGCATCTCGTTGGATGTCCTCCATCTCTGTGTCACTTGTACCCTTGGCCTCTTGTGTCCCTGCTGGCACCTCACCTAGAGCTGGTCGTTGTGTGCTAGTGGCCTCTCCCTAATTAGGCCTCAGAGCTCACTGACCTCCTGTGCTCTCCACACTATGAGTATGTGATCTTGTACTCTCACCGGACACTGATGTACCCTATACTCGAATAGGATATGAAATCTATCCTGTCCACCATAAGCTGGTCTTGATAATATCTCACCTCACCTAGGGTATCCTGTAACTTTGGATACGGGCACGATCCTATGGTGGTCCCATAAGTCTCGGCCCCTATACCTACCTGTGTGACAACTCCGCACCGCATGTGCACGTGAATTAGGACCTACTCCCGGTGCATATGGTGGTGCCCCCGCCCATGTGTGCTATATCTCGGGCCTATAAGGCCCCATCTATTCCTAGGCTATGGCCAACTGGCCCTGTAAACTTGCCACCTAAGCCTATAAGGCTGCCACCTGACCATCCCCCAACCATATCCATCTCCTCCATTCGCCATCTAGGCCTACAGGCTGGCCACCTATACATGTAGCTCTGCTACCTCTACCTCCAAACCCTCCAGCTATGTATACAGTATACCCAATTGGGTAATCAACATAGCTACCTGCCCCTGTAGGGCGTCTCTCTACACTATAATGGTAACTAGGTCTGGCTGCCCTGATTTGGGTGGTATGGCTTGTGAATCGAGCCACCCACAACTGCCTGCTGTACCTATCTCGTACATCCAAAGGCATCATCTATCCGTCGATCCACCGGCTGCTCCTCCTCCCCTGTGGGCACTGTAGGCTATGGTAGAGTTAAGGGTCTCTCCACATCATCTCTCGATCTCGTAGGAAAGGTGGAGGAATGTCTGTAAGAGCCCGAATTGCCATCAAAATCTGTCTACAAGGATCATCTCATCCAAGCCCAACATGGTGACCATGTATCCACCTCTTTAGCTAGAGCTCAACTAGCTCCCCATGCATATGCCTATGTGAGGGGAATCCCACATATGGCCTCCATATAATGTCCACTCTAGAAAATCCCTCTAGTAACTGCCAATAATGGGCCACATCATGTGTCGGCCTATCGATCTCCACTCTCCTATCACCGACACCCATCTCCTATATCCCACCCACACAAATCTAGGTGGGAATGAATCTTCTCGGGGCATCCCTATAGGTCACACACAAATTATGTGTTCGTATTCCCAGCAGTGTCGTATAAATGTACAACACAGATAAACACTGTCTGCAACCCCCATATATGCCCACAACTCTCTATATAGCTACACTAAGAATGCTGGTGCCCAGGAAAAGTGTGTCTCATGCACCATCATATCATGGAGTACCCCCATTAGTGATCGGGGAAAGCATCCACCCTCTACATCTGGCAGTGCATAGCAACACACTGCTTCTATCAACAGAACCACTAGCCTCGTCTCATTTGGATGGGCTAGGTACATCTCTCCATAGCTCAAACTAGCACTATGGAATCTCAGATCAGCCGCTCCCTCACCAAAAATAATCCCAATCAACTCCTTTGAGGCCTCGAAGGAGATAGAGTACACCTGGGCACCCAATATGGGTAACCGCAAAATTCGGAACACGTCCTCCAGGGTGATAGTCATCTCACCCGTCGACAGGTGGAACGTGTTGGTCACGGATCCCATCTATCAATGAGTGTGACCATCAAGCTGGGATACCGAACAACATGTCTGTAGTGACAAACCCCACTCAAACCCACTACCTCCACATGTTGCAACTCCAACGGGGTTGTTGCACTACACTATCACCAGTAGCGGCGGAACCTTGTCTCGCATATGTAACTATGCTCTCCCCACATCCAATACAAACACAACATTAATTTACCTTTACCATGACCATATTCACCAATTATCATTACCCTCCACCCTATTTTCACCCTACCCATCTCAACTACCTAGCCCACATCATTTTTGCACCCTTGTGCCTAAAAGCTTGACCGGTATCGGTTCATCCTAACCAACTCCGGTCACCCTTAAACCAGCATTGGTCACCTATTTGGTGACCAATACCAGTTCACCCTTACTAACCATGGTTACCCCTTAACTGACATCGGTCACCTATTTGGTGACCGATACCGGTTCCACCCAACCGATCCGCCACACTTGATCGACGCCGGTCACTGATCGCGGAAAAACCCGTGACTTCCCAAAACCCCCTTTTCTAAAAACCTTCCCCTGCCCTTTTTCCCCACCTACAATGACCTAAACTACCCTTGGACCTCTACCCACCCCACCTATACCATTTACTACCCTCCCCCTTCCTCTTTTTTCCTGCTATTCCCCCATACCCAAATTTAATTTTTACCCACCCACAAAAACCAAAAAACAACAACCTACAAATAACAATACTCTACTCCTCTAATCTATCAAATCCACAATGTAGAGTAGGGTGCTTACCTCATCACGCTACCACCATCTCGGTGGCATGTCTGGCCACTGTACTGGTGGCCCACCCGATCCCTCTTTGGCCTCTGCCATCACCGAATAGCTACCCACAACCTCCGATCAATCAAATCTCTCGCCCTGATCTCGTGGACCCACTGCTCACCAACCAAACCCTCATCCAATCACACTACCAGCTCACTGTCCCATTTCCTCCAGACACTTTTCTCTCTTTTCTCCCTTTTTTCATTTTCTCACTTCGCAAATAACAAATGAATACCAAAAAATGTGGATTTTTTGTTTTTATAACCAACCCGACCTAACCAACGTCGGTTACCCTTGATTGGCATCGGTCATGTGCCCTACCTAACTATTGTTGGTTACCCTATACCAACGTCGGTTATCCATGACCGACATCAGTCACCCTCACCTGCACATTGCCTTCCCTTTTTCCCTTTTACCCCACCCTTCACCCTGATCCTTTACCCAACCCCACCTTTACCCAACCCATTTACCTTACCTTTCCTAACCTCCTCATTTCCTACCTCCCTTTTTCCTCCTTTAGGGACTCCTTATTTTACCCCTACCTTGGCCTTACCCACATCGTGACCTAGATATTTGGACCTAGACCATCGCTAGTGACCTTTGACCTCATGTGTTTGTTATACCTTGCGGCATTGTTACCTATGTTGTTGACCTAATGACCTTACCTAGCCTATTGTCGTGACCATTTATCCTAACCCTACCTTTGGTGTACTGGAACATACCTAAACATTCCTGCACCTAACTTATGTCATGTTTCCTGACCATATCCTATACCTTGGATACCGAATAACTTTAACCTTGTTTGGATAAACCTATCGACCTTAAACGATGTAGAGTTTGCCTGCTCTTCAACCCGGTAGTGTGTTGTAGTTTATACATGTGCGTGCATTTGACTGTTGCTACCTTTGACCCAAACCCATTACCTAGAATGGCCCAAGTAGACCTTTTGCCCTTTTTCCATATACCCACCTAGCCTTTTCCTCACATTCACCTTTTTATCAAACCACTCACCACCCCCGCCTCCGGCCTCGTCGGTTCTGGTTTGAGGGGATCACCTTCACCTCAACATGGGGCAACCACATCTTATTTTCGTTAGTGTCGCTTACCAATACAAGCTACGCAACAAAAGGGGGAAAATGTAGACACTAAAATTAGGTCACACTCCCCTTTGGTCCCTCGACGAATAAGCACCCTTCATCACATTCACCTAGCCATGGCCCCCTTCACCCCACTAATATTAATTTAATTAATTAAATTAAATTAATGCATTATCCTCACTATATTTATTATTTAAATATATTATTTTAAATAATATCCACACATACAGTTCACTTAGACACCTCACCAAGCCAACTCAACCTAAGACCTATTCTTAGTAAGTTGCCATAACTAACTAAGACTTACCCAAACCCTAAAAATCAATGCCTACATTCCCTCTAACCACATTCCCGCATGCTCACAAGAAGCTCCCAGTCTAATCCGTGGGTTAACAACATGAAATCTAAGGAAATCAAGAGGATCTCCCTAGTTTAGTAAACCTAGGAAATCCCACCTTGACCGATGTTGGTTACCCCTAACCGTTGCCGGTTAAGCTGGAACCACCGTCGGTTACCCTTTTAACCCCAAAAAAACCTTATTCTCAAGGTTGGAAGTTGGAAGCAAGAAGCAGAAGGTTGGTGAGAATTAACACATCTCAGAGAGATAACACATCTTCAGAGAGTGAATTCCAAAGAGAATCCGCATGCAAGGAAGGAGATCAAACATCTTTTCTTGCATAACCATCCCAGCCATGATCTGATCTAACCAAGCAAAGAGGAATGTACATGTAGTCCATGTAGAAGATTTCCTTTAGTTGGTGATCACTTGCAACCTTCAAACCTCTCATCAGCACCTCCATCCCTCACTCATAGGTATTCAGGACTGAAATCCAAGTAAGTATAACATCATACTTTTTTGGTTTATTTCATTTCATCATCATTTTATCATCTATTGTTTACCTAGCCACCTATTGACCTTCTCCAACATTTCCACCTCCATATACCCATTAAAACCTCGCCAAAGCCTACCCCAATCACCCAATACCTCATCTCGACCAACCAAAGTCCTTTGTGTAATCACAAAGGAGACCCAAAGCTTGTTCTGTGGCATTTCTAGATTTCCACAGTAACTGGCACCGGTTACACCTAACCGTCGTTGGTTACCCTTAACCGACATCGGTCTCTATATTTTCCCATACAGCCTAGAACAAGGATCTACCCACCAAATTTCATCTCACCCTCATCCACCTGTGATCTACTCGAGACCTCTATCAAACCTGCAGAACCCAAAACCAATCATTTGACCTTTGGATTCTATTCTAGCTTAGCCTGTTAGATTAGATCTATTTATTATTGTGTTTTAAGTGAGATACCTAAATCATTTCAAATTACAATAGGATTTACTTTGTTTACAACATTAAATTTTTAAAATAGTGGACTGACAGCCATCTAGGAAGTATCACACTTCCTGGATCTAGCATACGCTAGGTAGTTCACTGCCCATATTGTTTAATTCCTTCTGGTGGTCTTTCTTTGCATTACAAGTAGTTCCTCCTAGCCAAAAGGAAGCTCTCACGATCAGCTGTGGATTCGAAGTCATATGCGCACAACCCATCAACCAACATTTGAATAGGTATTCCTCCTACGCCTGTTACCCTATTTGTTTCGTCAACACTTCAAAGAAATGATCTAAGAAATAGGTGAAACAGCACAATAGAAGAGACATTTTATTCTTACTACTGGAGAACAAAAGGAGACATAAAAATGAGAGAAAAATTTCTACAATATTTTAAAGACAAACATCCAAATATTGATCTATTGGCATCCTGTAGTGAATCCAATGTAATTGAAAAAGTTAAATTGCATGAATCACACTACCACCAATTCTCTGTACTATTGGGTGAAGAGAGAAAAGGAAAGGGAAAATTGGGTTCCCACATGGGGAAGAAAGCTAAACAAAAAAGGAACAGTGGCGGAAGAAGTTCTTCCCATTGAGGCTCGAGACAATATTAGACAACTACTTAGAAGAATTTACTTGTCAATGTGCATACCCTTTCTAGCTTTAAATCAACTCTAGCAGCTTACTCTTGCCACAAATGCTTTCAATGCAAAATTTGTTATCACTAATTTTTACAATTTGTCTCGAGATATTTCTTCTGAAGTAATAATGGAGTGTTAATGATTATTGGAACCAATGTGCTTTGGATTGTATTATTATTATTCTCATACCAATTGAATATTAAAAATGTTGATAGAAACAAAAAAATACATGGGAAAAGTTAAAGACAATGAAGAATTGATTACGGATGGATGCTACAGACTTATGATAAAGAACGGAAATTTAAAAGTTTGTGTATTAAGTACATAATAATTGGATTGCATAATTGCAACTATAACAATGATGAAAGAGAAGAAGTAACTAGGGTTTGGGTGGAAAACCGACATAACAATTGATAACTAGCAAGTGAAATTGGGCTAAAAGGAAACAAACATCCTTTTTCTTGCGAGTGATCATATGAGTTATGGTCTGATATGTTCACTCGATGTTGTTCCTAGAATTCTTTAGTATTAGTGCTTTACAATGGCAGTGTCACACTGCATGCATTAGTTGAATCTAATCTATCGCTTTTTTTATTATTGAGACACATAGTTAGGAAATGTTTTTAAAACATTACTATTCTCATATGAAGAAAGGTTCATACCGGAATACAACTCAAACATGTGATTATGTTAAATGTCTTTCAACTGAAAAATATACTTACACATTTCTTATTTACGTAAAAAACCAAATAATAATAGGATCTTATGTACAAACCTCTCAACTTGACGCTACACAACCAAATCAACATGGTGATTTACCTTCAATCATTTTATAAATATTTTTAATGAGCTCTATTTTCAATTGCCATTGTTTTCATTTTTTAAAATACTCTATGCTCACCAGCTCTGACGACAAATGAGGAGAACTCAGCCACATCATGCATGAATATGTAATCAAATCCTGGTATGTTATTCATGTGCATTTATAAATAATAACCACTACTAAGCCCCACAAATTTATAAAAAAATTAATGGTTTATGCAGATGACCAACAACCGGAGAAAGTAACAATGGAGTGCGCAGTGGTAACTAGCACAAATATGTAGATAGAACCAGGTATGTTAGCCATGCGTATTTTTAAACATAACCATTTATAAGGCTCACAAAGTTATATAAAATGATATCAGATAATTCTAGAAGTGAAACCATTTTCAAAGAAGGAATTACCAAATAACCTATTTCAAAAGTTCATGGTGGCATCTAATGCTACATAGTTTGTAGTTACTAGGTTGTTGGTTGTCTACATAAACCATTAGTATTGACATAATGATACAGACATTAGAATCGATGCTTATTCTAGCCAATGATGGCATAGCCTAGCAATCACTAATCCACATCAATATCTCAAAAGTGTTTTCTGCCAATGGGTGGTTCAACAGATATAAACGAACCCTAGTGGTTGCTATAATTCATTTAGAAGACATAGAAAATTTTGATTTGTACTTACCATATTACCACGGAGACCATTATGCTTTTCAATTATGATTTCATTTTCCATAAAATGAAATCATTTATGAATTGATTATTGTTGTTTGGAATACATCTTGCATCAAAAAAACTTGGAATACATCTTGCATAAAAAAAACTAGCAGTCATTAAGGTCTATGTAAGCCAAGTTGGAAGCTCAGTCAGTAAGTGGTAGCTACCTAAAATGATAATATTGAATTTACCATTTTACCACGTAGATCACTATGTTTATTTTCAAAGGCACTTTCATTTTCTATAGCAAGAGCTATATTAATAATGAATAGATTGATGTTTGTTTGAAATAGATCTTGCATCAAAGGATCCAGCTACAGGTAAAGAAGATTCAATCTAAAATGTAAGTGGTATCTGCAAGCTAAAATGTTGATTTTTTCCATCAGATAGAATTGATATGAGACTGATTATAAAAATATTTACTTCCTGCAACTAAAGAACAAGAATTACTTTCTTATTTTATATTTCGAGGGCTTGTTGTATGAGAAAAACCAATCTCCCTCTAGGGACATGTCATTAAAGTTCCGCAAGGAGACTATCAATGTGTGAGGTGGCTTGAAAGAGTTTATAAATTCATTATCAACAAAATTTGAAATTGGATTCTGTCGAGAAAACTCACTTGTGCTGATTTTGAAAAGCTAACAAAGGACTTCAATAAAAATTATCGACTAACTTTAATCCAAGATACTCACTGGAAAAATAATATTGCAATATTGTCCATGGAATTGCAATAAAATATCTAAAAAAGGTTTGGAGTAGAAACGATGTTCCCTATAATTATGAAGACACAATGTGTATTACATTAGGTGCAAAGGGAAACCCTCCAACAAATTTTATGGTTGGGATGACAAGAAAAGGAGAAAATTTCTCAAAAGATATGTGGTTGATGACCGATTTTTACAAATACTTATCACTAATAGTGTCAAAGGGATTGAATGTGGTAGAGGGCATCAAATATTTGGAGTGAGTAAATGTTAAATAAAAAGTTAGCATTTCAAAATGTTATTGTGATGATACAACTTAACATTGTAAATAAAATACATTCATATGTTTTAGTGATGGTTCTACGTAACTATTTAAATTACGATTGTATGATTATAAGTTGGGAGAATTTAAATTTTCCCTGATTATAAGTTCAAAGTGTGAGTGTATAAGTTGCAAATGTGAATTAATAGAAAATATTTAATGTAACAAATCTTTGAGTAGTTTTTATTAATGAAATATGTATTCCTAAATTAATTGTGAGCATGCTTAAATACTAGTTTTTCTTCAATATTAGAAAATGTATACCACTTTCCAATGCAATGAAATAACTATAATATAGTATGTAAAGACTCGTCGTATTGAAACATTACATTCTATTCAAATAAAGTCTCGCACAAAAATATTCCTAGTATAACAATAATGCAATTGAGGAACGCCTTAGATTTTACCTTCGTCACCACCTACAACCATTTTATTTTTGATATACCAATATTGAAAGGGAGAACACTCTAGCAATGATGGTGTAGGGAGAACACTCTAGCAAGGGGTGTCATTTCATAAATGTGAACAAATTGATAAAATGCCTTAAAGGAATATGGTCTCTTGGAGTGTGGTGAGGAGAAGATATTGCATCATTACTATTATACTTCTAACCTGTGCAAAATAAAGAGCTTTGCAATGAGATATGGATACAAATGGAGAAATTATGTTTTCTCGTAAATCACGCTTGCCAAGATGCAACAAAGTGTAAAAACATTTCAAAATAGCAATATGGACATCGGCAATAAATTCAAATGTTGATGACATGATGCCTTCATTTCTTCAAAACATTGGCTTAGAGGTTGCAAGCTTCGAGTTCATATTTATATAGGAAGATTTCGTCGAGACCAAATGCTCGATTATAAAGGTTCTAGGAATCCCAAATTATATCTCAAGAATCTTAACTCCATTTAGTCGTGGTTTAATGCATCGTACAATTGTAAAAATACAGTGCTTGTAGATGACTCTTTAGAGAAAACAAGTTCAATGATGTTGTGAACTACATAATTGTTGAAACATTTAACATAGATTCTAAGTTAGAAGACAAATACTTGTTAGATGTGTTGTGGCCTTTTTTACAACCATTGAAGGACGTCGAAGATGTTTGGGATTATATTAGATCACAAAAACAATTATAGGGATATTTTTATTGGATCTTTATTATGTTTTGTATTGTTGATTTGGAATCCCATCTTCGGGAATAGTGTTACATTATAAATTCAAATTATTCTTCAAATGTTTTACTATAATTATACTTTTAGTAAAGGAATTTCAATTTATTTCATAGCTATATTTAAATACTAAAATATATATGGGATAGTTTTACAATTAATTTTATATCTAAATTTAAATATGAAAATATATTTGGTATGGTTTTACAATTAATTACATTCTCCTACACTGGATCATCGCCCTATGCTAGTTTCTTCATAACATCTTTAGAAATTCAATCACACCATAATAAATGAAGTAAATTTGATATCTAACTTTAAATATGAAAATATATTTGGTTTTATAGTTAATTACATTCTCCTAAATTGAATCATCACCCTCTTTAAGTTTCTTCATAACATCTTTGGTAATTCTTTGGTTTCCCCAAGGTTCAATGGAACCATAGTAATTGAATCTAGAAGTGTCTCACATCTCATGAATTTCATTAGCATAGTGACCACTTAGCCAATGGCATTTGAAATATTCAAATTTTCATAGTTTAATCTTAAAAACATCTTAAAACTAATAAGATCATTATTCCAAAGCAATCATTAAGCCTAGCAGTACTGCTAGCCCTTATAAAACATAACATGTATCTATTCTATATGGGCTAGTGGCTGCAGGCATTATTTCTCATATCAATGTTGGATTCCCTGAAATCATTAATTTTTTTCACATATTCATAAATTTAATTCATGACTAGATATATTGGACTCCAAAAGGAGAATTAACTGGATTCTAATATTTTGATTTTCAGATTCCAATATATGTGATTTTAGAGTATAGTTAATTCCAATATAGGTGATTTTGGATTCAAATATATGTGATTTTGGATTCCAATATATGTGATTTTGGAATCATGTCTAAAAATAATTAACATTGAATTGCATTGGATACATAAACAACACCAAACCGATGAATTATATACAGATGGAAAGTAGGCTTGAAATGAAAAGACAGCTAAGGACCATAAAGGTCACATGTCACTGGAAGAGGGAGAGACATGTGAGAAAAATATGCCAACATTCCCCCCTTAATACATTATTTCTAAACATAACTACGTATACTAAACAATGTATTACATTTTTCTAACATCAAATTTCCAGATAGTGGACACCCCTTATTCCAAACATAGTAAGAAGTTTATTACACTCTCTATGTAGCCTACTCATCTTTGAGGTGGCATGCCAACATCTGGATTCTTGGTCTTGGTGAAACCTTGATTTTTCCCCACAAGATTACCACAAACCTGGAAGTGACCTAAGCATATCCAACCTTGAGAACACCTTAGTGGTTTCTGGTTTCCCTAGATTACCATGAACCCATATGGTTTTTCGACTGCAGGATCACCACAAACCTGGAGGTGACCTACTACCTCAACTGTACATTTAAGTGGTTTATCATATTTCCACAAACCCTTTACATAAGATCCACGTACTATTTTAGTGCTTTTCACTCCTCACAATGTTCATTCAGGAGGTACCAAACTGGAAAATGCTCTACACTTTATTGAAAAACACATGCACAACACACACAGAACCACATCATGAACAATAAAATACGAACACAAACATACAAAAATTGTCACCAAAGTTGCGACCCGTCGTAGGTGAATGATGAGAGGATGTTAAATTTCCAAGGGTGTCATTTCAAAAATGTGAACAACTTGATAAAATGCCTTAAAGGAATATGGTCTCTTGGAGCATGATGAGGAGAAGATATTTCATCCTTACTATTATACTTCTAACCCATGCAAAATAAAGAGCTTTGCAATGAGATATGGATACAAATGGAGGAATTATGTTTTCTCGTAAACTATTGCGTGGATGCCTAAAGTCATACGGTCTCGTCAACTACTAAAATCACGAGTTTCATGAAAAGGTATGGTTTTCCCCTTTTCGTTTGCATTAAATTTCGCTTCATCATTTCAATATTTTTCAAAATTAAATGTTGAATGATAGGTGACAAAATATTTCCTTGACGTAAACTCTCAAAACATCAACATCCAAAAAAGAGAGAAAACTCGATTTTGAAAGTTACGTGCATGGAGCACCACACCCAAACGTACCACAAAATGAAACTCTTGCATGACCCCAAGTAACATGTAACACCTTAGGGAACCTTAACCGAGTTGTTTGAAATCATTTAACACTCTTGTAATTCGTATTCCTAAACCCCCTTAGCTTATCAGTCACTTATGGTGACATGGTCATTTTAATAAAACACGATCAGTTTTGGCTTATGGTTATTGCTTAGCTTGAGAAAAACTAAAAACCACTACCTCCTACCTCTAGACTACCAACAAGAGGATCGTAACCCACCTTCAATTCACTAAAAATGCATTGGGAAACTAATTTTGCAAGTGGTTTTGGGGCCCACTGGTCGTCTGTGCGACAAGAGCTACTGACGTAATTACGATATTTGGCCCCAAAGTTCCCCTTGTAACTTGAGCTCTACTCATCGTAATCAACTTCTGTTAGACACAATAAATTCTCTATATATGAGAGAGTAAGTAGGAATTTTCAAAATTCATGATCAAACTTAAACCGAGTGTTTTCAATCCTAGTTTGTAGGCACTTTTGATGTTTCGGTCGACTGCACCAAAATTGCAACTTTAGCTAAACACACCTTCTAAGGGTTCTGTTGACTCCTAACTAACCATGGAACCTTGTACATATTGTCTCCACACTTTATAGAGTATGAATTGATCAAACTATTGTATGAATGATTTTTGGGAAATTATGATGTTTCTCTCTCTTCCTTGTTCTCTTTCTAGAAGTAACTCTAATATTTTGACTGGTTCTAGAAATGTAAATGAGTTATAAATGTTCATGGGTTGGAAATGAAATGAAAATTTGATAATGTATGTGGTTATGATATGATGAATAGAAAGGAAAATGAAATCCATACTTTCTCTCTCTTCCCCTTTCTCTCTCTAGAGATAATTATGAAAATATTGATTGGGTTTTGAAAATACAAATGGGTCAAAATGTATATGAGTTGAAATGAAATGAAAAGTGGATACAGGATGTTATGGTGATTTGAAAATAAAATGAATCCTCTCTCTCTCGATTGTTTGAAATGACAAATGCGTGGAATTTATGCTTGAGTGTAGGGGATTTCCATACTCAGTCCTAGGACTGACGCAATGTTTGTTGTAGGTACTCCAAACAAGATGAATTTTATGGATGTGATATGTTGTAATTAATGAGTTGTCATTGTAAAGTTATATTCATCATGCAATACATGTATAACCATAAAATAATGATATGTATTGTTGTTCGAAGAATTTTTCTTTGTATATTTTGAAATGGGAATACCAATGTAATTATATTTTATAGTGTCGGATTGGAAGTGAAGTTGTACTCAAGGTTGTACCTATGTTATAAAAATGTTAAACTAATCTTTTTCTATGTTAATTATTGGTTTATTTCCTTAACACCCAAAATGCTAGGTAGAATATCCTCTCATCAAAACTAACAAAATTAAAAGAACGAATTATAATGCCTATTTTCCTTCCTTCCCCCATTTGAGTCTTTTTCTAGGATATAAAACATTGATCGTGTTAATAAAATACTCTAACCTCATTAATCATCTCCTTGTTTCGCACCTAAGACGTCTTATTAAGGACTATTTCCTTGATATTTTATGAGGTGGTGCATATATGTTGTGAAACCTATCATATTGGCATGAGTGAAGTGATCATGCCTAGGTGTTGCAAGTATGACCATATCCTGAATAAGTTTAACCCTCTTGTGTGTGATTTCCCTTAGTACCCTAGTGGGTGGCCAAAGCCTTGCAAGATAGTTGGTGGTTGTACATTTGATTGATCTCTTTTGAGATCTAAATTATGTGAGTGGAGACTATGTGTCGAATTACTTGCGTATTTACCAAACAATTGAAATAGGTCCTTAGGAGGATTTTGTAATGCTTAAGATTATTTGGGATAGTTCTCTTTCAATATACACTTATACTTCCATGTCCAAGAGCATTGAAATGAGTTGTCTTGTGCGAGGTCGTACTCCTTGTACTCTTAAATCCCTAAGTGTTACGTAAGTGTTATAGGAATTACATTTGTTCCAAAATGATGATAATACAAAACCAAAGTAACCATGTAAATGTAGTTAGTAAAAAGGGTAAATAAGATTAAACTAAGGAATGACCTACAAAATTGGTACACCATTGAGCGATGTCAAAACCAACTAAAATGTCAAATGTGATCATAAAATGAATGTGATAAAGTAGAGCTCCATGAATAATACAACAACCTAATAAATTTGAAAACCAAATATGATGCATGATCACATACTTTGTATGCATGAATGTGGTTAAACAACGATGCTAATGAAATAACGAAATGTAGCCTTGAGATTAAGATACCTTTGGTTGTAGCCAAGGTCTTGTGAGTTAAGGAAATTGCACTCTAGTTGGACTTGTAAAAGTTAGTAGAACCCTTGGTGCGAGATAGGAATATATTAAACCTAGGATCACTCAAGAAGTAGAATTTATGGTCGAAACATGAAATTAACCCGTTGCTATTAGGAGTAAATCCTTAAGATGATAAAACAGATGTAGTTTGAAATGTGAAATTTGTCACTCGAATTCAAAGAAAAATATCTATAATGGGAACACATGTGTAATGTACCCTTCCATGTGAAATATGATTGTAAAAATATGAATTCCTAATTGGAGCAACGGATCATGAATCAAGAAAGGTACAATTTAATTAGTTAACCTACATGGTTGTAATAACTTGAAGTTGAAAAGAGTGTATTGTCAGTATCAAACAATGATATGAAATGAACTCGGGATAGGTCTTCTATTGATATAGTAACCTTCCTTTTTCTTCTTGTGAATTTTCCTCCTTATAACGAGTATTTTTCCAAACCAAGTAAACTCAACTCTTTCAAACAAATCCATAAGTCAAATATTAGAAGGCGCATGTGTGTATATATGTTCCTAATCACAATCAAGCTATATAAAGTTATTTCCATAAGAGAAACAAGTAAATTCTAAAGGAACTGCTATAGGTGAAATGTTAAACAAAAACATGCAGCCTAGTTGTAAAGAACCTGAAGGGTCCCATGTTATGTGTTCTTCAGACAATTATAGTCAACTAAACAATTTTTGAGAAACAAACCTTTAACATAAGAATTGAATATTAGGAGACTCATAGTTGTTTAAAATGAATTTATTAAACAAATGAGCTATGGATAACTAATGGAATTGGAGAAAGAAACCAACCATGCATTCTCTCATTAAAGACTAATGCTCTGCAAAATAAAGCAATTGGAGTTTGAAAAATAGGAAATTTTAAACCTTATGTGTTTAATCTTGTTGAAAACTATAAGGTCATACAATGGAAACCTTAATGTAATGAATATGTAAACCATGAAAAGGCCATGTCGTGGAGTATGCCTATCATGTGTTTCTTACTGTAATTGGGTCATTGTCCTGGTTTACGTCGTTTGAGTAAGACATTGGTGCATACCCTATGTTATCCTATTGTATGAGTGGGTTCATGTTTATGTAAGTGTCCTACATGATGTCGAGTTTCTTTTTTTGATCCCATGTGGTGTTGTGTAGTGTGCAATCAAAGTCAAAAAAATTATTCTGATAATTTTACTATTGTATTTTGGTGTTGAAAATGTGGGCATTACAACACTATCCTTATCTCCTTTAAAATAGAAAATTTTATTCACTATCTTAAAGGGGGTAAATGTAAACACCAAAATTGGTACAAAATCACTATTACATCATGCTTTTTGAAAATTGTATACATATGGTTCATTTTCACGATGAAACTAGATCTTAGTGGTGTAATTCCTTGTTATTTTACTCTCACGTGTCTTGATTAACATTTGGATTTTAACTTCTTCGACTCTTTCACATGTTATTGCGTCATGCCATGGAGATATTTAGCTTTTGCAATCTATTGTTTGATTTTTGTACAAGACCATATAATTCAGTCCTAACCATCATAAAAATTTGTCCCAACCAATACAGTCTCATCTCCTTTTATTTTTGGGTCTCTTTTTCTAATTGGTCCCATTTGTTACTCTTTTTACTTGTTCACCGTATGTTTAGGGTAAGCCTTGTGTGTCACTAAGATTCAAATCTTAAAAATAAAGGACTCATATATATACAAGTTATCTCGTAACCATTTATCATATAGCAAGCACCTATCTATCTACCGTATATGAGATAGGAAAAGTTAGAATCATTATAACACACAAAGATAACACAACACAAGGGAGCAAAATTATGATTTCTACAATCGCATACGAAATTTTAAGTTGGGGCAAAGCAAACATCCTTCTATCAATGTGGAAGAGTGAGGGAAAATATAGATCAATGTTTTAATTGTGTGCACACTCATACATTGCACTAGGAGAACTACATTAATTCTCAAAATGTAGTGTATTCCTCATTGATTGAAAACAGGTAACCATCAAGGTCATTTTGACTCAAACACTTCATATTTTGAATATTTTATCTAAGGTGCGCTTGAGGTTCTTTACAAGAAACAAGAGTTGTTTGTAGTTACACACACAATGTGACAAGACAATGAATATAAAGATATCAAAATGTGACACGTGTAGAAGTAAAGTGACAAAAGAAAATCCATTATCACACCAAATACCAATCCAAAACTATACATATAAGGTCTATAGTGGAGTACTTTCCTTGACACTTGTTTTAAATTCATTGATGACATCGACAAAAGTCAACTCAAATCAACTAATCCATATCTCAAACCCTAATTACCCTCTTAGTTGTTTTATCAATTTAACATGTTTGCAAAGCCTTAGTTTCCAACATGCAAATGTATTATATGTGATCTTGATTGAATTGTTTGTTGTAACATTATTCATCTCTTTCTAAATTACTTAGTTAATTCTCATTTCATTAATTTAGGGTTGAAATATATAGAGAAACACCCTCGAGCCAATAGAAATCATCACACTATATTTAGAGCATATATTGAAGCATTTGAAGAAATATGAAGAATGTCTAGTATTTATTGTTTTTTTCTCAATTGTTTTTTTATTATTATTGGCAAATAGTTTTTTGAAAGGGACTATACCCTTGTACACCAAGGCTCAGAAGCCAGAATTGAAAGTTAAAGCACAAGAGATGGATCAAAATCCAGATAGACCAATTAAGCCCGACTGCAGAGAACTGTCTGCAAAGTAAAAACCAACAACCGACAAAGCAACAACAAAAAAACAACTGATGTACAACAAACAAACAACAATGGCATAACAACACCATTGGAAGCATTCTGCTATCCGGCCAAGAAAAATGAGACCAATGAAACCCAGCCAGCCAATAGCAGAGATAAGAATCAACAAGGTGAAGCGTTACCCTTCAGAGTGGTAGATTTTTTCTTTTTGTTGACCGTAACCCACCCTGATGGAGCCTTCACGGTTGGAGAAGAAGACAAAGGAGGAGTATTTTCCTTAGTCGCATTTGTCCCATTTGGAACAGCCACGTTGTTATCCTGAGAGAGATATTTATCATTTTCCATGCTGCCCTCAACAACTTGTGTATTTTTCATGTTTCTAACAATCTGAGTTTCGGATAAAGGGGTTTTCGTTGACTCTGGTTCATCTACTGCTTTAGATTCAAGATCCTTTCTATCCACAAAAATCAGGTGCTCCGGGAGTGCGTCTTTCCACCAGTTGCGCTTCTCATGTTGACGTTTTTCCATCCCACAAGCAGTAGAGGTGTGTCCTAATCCAAAACACCTTAATTAGAGCATTAAAAGTGATATTACAAAGACATTAAAAGTGACGTTTTTTTCTCAATTGTTAATTAGAGCATTAAAAGTGATATTACATTACATTGAAATTCCTATTGACTTGTATATTACTTGGTTTGTTGGCTTAAAAAATCTATTTCCATCAATTTTCTTGACAATAATGGAGGTTATAACAAAGGCCTTTCAAAATATCGGCTTTTATACTTTGTGTTCTTGCAAGATATTGCTACTCTATTAAGGTTCCAAGAAAGGAGATCAACTTCTAATAGATCCAACCACAATTTAGGAAAAACAAGTTAGGTCTTTGAAGCCCCAAAGTTATTGAAGAGGGTAATCATAATAGGAGAGAACAATAACTATTCTAACTATGGTTCTCTCATATATTTCAAGACACATGCCTAAAAATTTGTGATGGATCAAATAGTTTTGAGAAACCATCTCTTATCAATTATTTCTACTTCAAAAATAATTTTTTATAGATTTATATCCAATTTTACATCTTATTTTCAATATTTATAAGTAAATATAATACATATATGATATAAAACCATTTTCCCATAAAACAAAATTATTGTCTTGTTAAACTATGCATAAATCACTAGTATACTTACCTTAAAAACATAAAAAGTATACCCTATCACAAGAGAAATCACCCAACCTAATAAAAACCAAATAATCTCACCTCTACCCACCTCACAAAATTAGTCTACCCTAGCATTCGTAGTGAGGGCTGGTCCACCAAATTATTAAAGCAGCTTTAGGAATAAAGTTAGATTGCTTGGCCTACTAACATCAGCTAAATTGGGTGGAAGCCCTTCTAACCTTTTTTAAAGTATTGCTGAGGTTTTATTTTGGGTAGGGATCTACAAATACAAATAAGAATAATAGCTTCAGAAAACAAGTATCTGGCACTCACCATAATTATGAGAAAACAGGCAAAAGAATAGCAGGAAAGATTACAAAAGTAACTTTTATGAAGACTATATTAGTTTTAGAAATGTTATTCCAATTTTTAACACATGCTGTTATTTAAAAACTTATCCTCCTCCTCCTTTACCATTGCATTGTAAAGTAGGTATTCATATTGTTATGTTGAAGGGACCCATTGTTATGTATTGAGCATGGTAATGGAGAAAATATGAAAGCCATTAAAATAAAACCCAAACCCCTACAGACCTAGAGAGTCTAATACCATTATAAGTCTAGGCTAGATAATCTCCTGTATCAACACCATTAGCAGTACTATTAGAAAGAGAAACTCCTAGATAAAACTGAGTATGCTGTTGTTTTTATCCAACATTGGGTTATCCATCATCAGAAAAGGATAGAAATTGTTGTATTGTGTTTATAGTACTTCACTGTAGTATCACGCTTCATCATGCTTTTACAAAGCATAGCCCCACGTTACTGAAAGGGTAGAGAGACACATCCTAATTCCAAAAGCCTTACAAAGAATATTCCCTTTGTCCCACGACCAGAAGTTTCAAATAGTAGTTATGAACTTACGTAAGTGATCTGTGATCTGCATGGTACCCCTCAGAAAGGAAATATTCTGGAGAAAAAAATATTGTTAAAATTCTGTTTGGGATTGGGATGTGGTACAATTTATAGTGGAGAATACCTAAGGATATTTGCTTGATGGGCTTCAGCTCAGTATTCCTGGGAATTTGTGAAAGGTCTTATCTGCATTACATAGGCCATGTCCATAGTACAAGTTTGGATCTCGTGACACCCAATCTGTTGCTCATATTCTTTGCTTTTCTTTAATGTGCATTGGTCAGGATTGATTCAGAAGAATTTGTCTCTAAGTCTGTCTCCACAGTCAGTTTCCCAGACTCGGTGTTCTTGTTCTAAGTCTTGGCAATACCAGGCTTTACAGCAGCAAAAATGAGAGTAAGTTGAGAGAGTATGAATCCCCATAAATGATATTCAAAGCTTTTTTATGTTTTATGCATACCCATGTTATTGACTCACACGGTGCTCATTTCAATGTTGTTTATTGACTTAAATAAGATAGAAATATGATGAAGCAGCTATCAGTTCTTAACCTCCATTGCAGGTCAGGAATAATGCCATCCATCTATATAATCTTTTGCATTTGTCTATAGTCAAATCAGTTTTGAATAGTTTACTATCGTTAAGACTTCTGGAAATCCTTCGACCCATCATCATGTTTGTGTAACTTCTGATGATGGGTTCAAGGTTTTGACTCAAAAATTAGAGATACTTGTTTCAATTTCTAGCACAGGTATGTCAGAAGCCTTTTTGATTTAATTTGATGGATGTAGAAGTTTATATGATTCTACAGAATCATTTTATGTTGTTGATTTGAAAAATACATATAAGTAGTCAATTGAAAATTTTTATACCTACCATGATCATATAATAATAGTCATTATATCTGTATAATTTTGTATAGTTCGATTTGGTGGGTTATTGTGATTTTTATCCTCTTTTGAGGAAAAAGTTCAGTATTGGTATGGAGCATTATGTAGCTGGTAGTATTAGATTTGAGAAGCTAGCATGGCCATGCTATTATAGAGTATGTTCTGTCTGTGATGGAGTGCTGTTTATTGAATACATAAGTGTCATGATAAAAAAGCAATGCTCAAGGCAATCTGAAAATTTACTGGGCTGCATGCTTAAATCCTGGTATGTACCTATTTCTAAAGCATTGATTAGATTATAGAGCGAGTACTCTATTTTTCTTGGCATTTCTTTTGCAGATCTTCAATTGGGTTCACAGGAAGTTTCGTCCAAACCAGCATGATTATGACTATGGTGTCAAGGATCCTTCTGACGGTAAGCATCCACATAAAATCCTAAGATACTGACCTTGGTTTTTATTTCTAATAGAATCCAATGATCTGGTCAGGCCCTGAATTTCATTAACTTAGTGTATATTTAATTGGGAGGTTTTATTTACCTTCTCGATTTCCAGTCTCTAGTATTATGTGAAATAAGGCTTCTTTTTAACAGCCAATTCCCATGGGCCACCTTCAGAAAGCTGTCTTGATGAAAGAGCCAAAAGGGTCAGAATATCACAGGAGGTTAAAGTGGAAGACTCCAACAGAAGAGACAAGAACTACAGTAATGTGAATGAAGATGCCCAGGCTTTGTTAGGCCCAAGGAGGAGTAAAGTCAGTGAAATGTTCAGCAAGTGGCAGAATGGTTTGCTAACTATAGGGACCTTTGGGATTGACCAAAATGAAGAGGGATATGACTATGGCTATGAATATCTGGATGTTGAGGATATTTTCCTAGAGGAAATAGATGATGATGAAGAGCTTATAAATTCCATTGAAGTTGAGGTTTTTGAAGGAAAGCTTGAGGAGGTGTTTGGACTTAAGAATGAGAACTACTTCCAAGTGAAAGACTTGAAGTCCCAGAAATGGCAGAACAAAGGATCAATTACAGAACTAAAAGGTTCTGTTAAAGAATACTCTGCCTCAGACATTCACAAGGAAAACTCGGGCCATGACAGTAACACCAACAAAAAACAATGGGAACAACATCTATCCCTTGCAGGAGTTCTTTGAGGTTCCACTGTTAGCAGGAACGATGACAAAGAAGGAGCACAGAACTACCTTGGCAGATCTCTTCTCATGAAGCAAAAATTATACCACCTCTAATATGTTAGATGATGCACCCAAAATAGAATTTGAAACTGAGTTTGTGGAGAAGAAGAAAAATGATTTAAGCTTGGGAAAGTCAGGTCGATCTTTAATAAAGAATGTGCTCAAATGGAAGAAAGGAGGGAATCTGCATCGTCCTAAACAGGTAGACCCTAAGCTGTTTTCCATTAAATCATGTAACTGGGCATCATGGTGATCAGAGTGTGCTCCAAAAGAACCAAGTCAACTTATCAAAAAGTTAATGACAGATATGAAATAAATGAAGTCATTTATGAGTTCTTGAGCCTTCAATGTTTGTTAGATTAGGCTATGACCAAAAAGCTTCAATTGATAATGCTGATTTGAGCAATAACCCTTAGATATTCTTACAAAGAAAACAAACTGTCATAATGATTTTTGTTAGATATTTCTGTTAAGATTATGGCTTCGCTCCATTAAGTTCTTCAACTGCTTGGTTCTTACATTGTATAAACCAGATTCAAACTGTAGCTGGCCTGCAATAGACATTGATAGTAACCAGGAAACTTCAGTATAGAGACGAAGACCCCAATACCCACATTTTCCTGTAACTATGGTTATAATTAATAATTATAACTCTACCCTTTTCATTTACCATGATTTGAATGGCATTTCCCTCCATGTACCATTACTGTCCTGTCGTCTTTCCAGCCAGATAATAATAATTGTTTTTATAGTCCACTATGTTGGGTGGCCTATTTTTGGGTCTGCAGACGGCTTATTTACTTGCAACTTTCACCATGAAATATAACTTTTTATTGGCCTTTTCCAAAAGCCTTTCCATATATACCATATTCTTTCATCTCTGCCAGATCAAATACCCTACTAATAAAGTTGTACTTCTTGACGTTATATACTGAGATATGCTCTAATGGAAGTTACACAGCACGGAATGGCATCTTTTAAAACCAGTCTTACAAGCAATAACAGGACTTAATTTGGAATAAAACTTAATACCAGCAATCGATATGTGTTTCCATAGATTATTAGATAAGGTTCTTATCCTAATGTTTCTGTTGTTATTGTTTGCAGTGGATGAAGAAAATGTTGAACAAGAAGATCTATCCAGAATCAGCAGCAGCTGAATTGCATGCCAGTGAAGTTATTGGACATTTAGATGTGTCAAAAACCTATATAAATGCCTCAAAGATCAACGACATGGACACCGAGAACAGTTGTGAGGATGGGAAAGGCTCTCTAACAAACGGATCACCCTCTGAGCTTGCTTCTCTATTGAGAGATGCATCTAAAGGCAGCCAAGAATGCTGGATAAAAACAGATTCTGAATGTAAGTCTATCTTGATATTACCTTTTACACCTTTCCTATTATGACAACCCAGTATAGATAATTATTTTGTTTCAAAGTTAAAAAATCAGTGTGCTCTACTGTGAAAGTTTTCTAGAATAAATTGCTTAGGTGCTAAGCTCTGGATCACTTTACACAAACCATCATTAAGGATAAGATTAAAGCCAATGATTGGTAGGAGTAAGATAAAATCTGACAACTATTGGCTTCAATCATTATCTTTAATAATGGGTTATGTAGAGAGGCCTTAAATGTTAGATTTAACACTTGCACAATATAACAAGTAGTTATCCCGGTTTAAAACCAATTTTTTTTTATCTTATCTTAAAAAAAATATAACAGGTAGTTATCATAAATTGACACACCCATTCCTACTACTAACACGTCTGCAATATGCAGATGTTGTGCTGGAGTTGTGAACATTGGAACTTGGCAGAGAGCCCCTGGTTTCTGAATTTAGATATTTCAGGATGGTCATGAGTCCTGATAGAATATTTGCTGATCAAATAACTCAACTGCTTCTAATGATGGTGTTGTTGCTTAAGGACTAGCCATACCAAAGTATTTATGTTACTTTGAGGACTGGTATGTTTAAATAAGTTAGCTTTTATCCAAATTCATGTTTTCTTAATGATACCCATAATTGGTTGAAGATGTGGGTATTTTTATATTCCTTTATGAGAAAGTTAATTTGCAAGAGTGATATGTATAAGAAACTCTTGGCAGACAATTAATTATATAAATTGTTCTGGTTTATATATAAATTTATCATTAGGTTTATATTATTTTTTATAAATTTTAAATTGAGGTTTAATAATTTTAAAAAGAGAATATATTATTAAAGTTAATATACACAATTAACTATAGGATATCACCTATTTAAATAAAAATTAAATGAAATAATTGTTTTGTAAAAGACTAAAAGTTATATATATATGAGTAAACAAGAACAATGATGTGTCTTTGTTATGCTTCCATTTACATTTCGATCAGAAAATAATAACCAATTAAACACAAATTCTGGTCTATACATAATATTTGTGGTTTAAACTACTACAAAAACTATGATATGTTATGAGAATTATATCTTCTTTGTTTCCATAAAATTAAGTACATGATATTTGCAGTAATAATTTACTTAAATTGTGACATTATTTCAGAGATTAAAGTCTAGAATATTAATCATGTGGGCTTTTAAGTTATTTAGGAGAATAAAAGATTATGAAAAAGGGTATGAATATTTTTTTTCCATAGAAATTTCAAATCGTCCATATAAAACAAATTCTAGAGGGTTTTATAAATTTGACATGATTTGTTTCTAGTATTGAATGTCTCTTTTACAATTTACATTAATCATAAAATTAATGATAAATCATATAATTTTTTTTTAAATTGATACAAAAAAATATTTATATAAGGTTTACCTCAATATCACACAAAATCCAATTTAATACACCTATTTCTAGAACAATATTAAATTAAAATCTAATTTTTCTTAATGAAATATTGAGGTTCTCTCTTCCTCTATGTATATTGAGATAGAATCCTGAAAACAATGTTATTTTCTTTTAAATATAACTAAGGTAAATTTTAGAGAACCGTATAATTTAGGGCTTGTCTTTTTGGAATAAGTCATCTCATAATGGATAATGACATATATCTTTATACGAGTTTAAAGTGGATTTATAATGGTCATTACCCGATTTTATCATTATAATTGATTACATTTTATAATTATAATTAGATAAAAATATTGTTATTTATATAAAAATTGAGTTGAAAAAATCACACTTCTTTTGGTCATATGATTGAGAGAAAGTAAAGCTCCATTAGCGAAAAAACCAATATAAAGATTTAAAAACATGAAAATACATGAAAACGTCCATTTTGATGGAACACCTAACCCACTTACCACACCTAAGTTGTTACTCCTTTGGAGTGGGTTAGACCTATGTGTATCAAGTTACAAACCAAGACTCTATGGTATTGTCAACTTATTGATTAAATATAGCATTAAAAGGTCTCTCCAAGGAGACCTTGTTTAAAGGCTCCACTACACTCTTGGTTGGGTCGATAGGGTCAATGCAACACTTCCCTAATCCGCACCCTTTTGGAAGGCACAAGTAGTAGCCTCTGTGAGGCCATTCAAAGCACATTCAAAGACTTTATAATGGGATCGACAATTGCCTTAGGAAATATTTCATCTTTTTCTCCTTCAATATTTTTGTTGAAACCAAAACATTACCATCACTCTTTACATTTGTACTTAATACTATAAAAGGGTTAACACTTTACCCAACTTGATCTCTTTTCTTCCCTTTACCTTCAAACATGGGAGAATTCTTTCTTTTCATGCCCACTAACTAAAATTCCTCTTATTTCTTTTCTTGTAAACTACTTGAGCCATGGGAAATTATGACATAAATAACCACGGAGAGGCTGCACATTAAGTACTAGAAAGAGAGGTTGCTTTCTCAAATATTTATCTGTCTAGATATTTTAACCATACCCTTATAGGAAGTGGTTTTCTCATGTCTATTTGAACAAAAAAATTGGCATATGTAAAATTCCTCTTAGTATGAGTTTAGAAGAAATACAAGTCATATGGACCTAAGGTAGTTTTAAATCCTTGAAAGAATGGCTTCTTCCCATATATTTACACTAGGATCTTACACAATCTTACCCTTGTTAGATCCACATTTGGATCCTCTTGTAAAATTCAAATCCACGTCCTTATAGCATTATGAACAATCTAGAACTACCAAGAAACCAAGGTCCATGTTCAAATACATTAGCTTTGTCTTCATCTACTATAAAAAATAGTGAGGAAACCTCTTTCGTTAACTTGTAGATCCACATACCATTCTAATGACCATTTCTCCACAACCCAATCTCGTAGATCAATTTTCACGAGGCTCTTGACCCATAAATTTGCAGCTTCAAACTATTTTTCTTCATGACATCCATTTATGGCTCAATCTTATTTTGTTTAGAGGGCATAAACAACTCTTCCTCGATCATTTGATACACCTCAATTTCATTTAGAGGCTATCCTTCCTCACATTATTAGTGTTTGGTCTAAAATTCGCAAGAGTCATCGTTTTTAAGATGAATGTTTTGCAAAATAGGGAGAGTGTGTTAAAATGGCTAAATTAAAATTTCTAAGGAATTATTTGAAATAAAAGGGCTAAAAGTTTGTGTGTGTGTGCGCGCACACATGCGCAAGCGTCAGTGTACAAGGCATGCATGCAGGCGTGTGTGTGTGTGTGTGTGTGTGTGTGTGTGTGTGTGTGTGTGTGTGTGTGTGCACGCGCAGCAGATGCGCACACACGCGCGCGTGTGTGTGCATGCATGTGCGTGCGTGTTTGTGTGTGTGCGTGTGTGTGTCTGTGTTCTGTGCGCGTGTGCGTGTGTGCGTGTGTGAGAGAGATCTAGTAGTTTATTTTTAAAAAAACTTGTCTAAAAATGAAAAAAACTACCATTATTATATTAAAATAATTCAAAACAAAAGATATAGAAATGATAGCCCTAATTATACAAGGACAATGTATCACTCAACACACTTCTAAATAAGAGATCATATAACATAATCGGGGTTATGTTTTAGAATATATATTTCACAATTTCGATCATGCTATGAGATGTAGTGAATCAGTAACTATCTAGACATATGTAGTAGTTTATTATTTTAAAATATTGTGACAAAATGAAAAAAACACTACCATATACTTACAATATGTAATATTGAATTTAGGGTTTATTCTATTTAAGATATTACAAATATTATATTAAGATAATTCAAAACAACATATATAGAAATGATACTCCTAAATTATATACGTAAAATGTATCACTCAACACACTTCTATCGAGGAATGTATAACATAATTAGGGTTGTGTTTTAGAATATATTTTCTCCACTTTGGGATCATACTATGAGATGTAGTGAATCAGAACTAGCTAGAAATGTTTGCACAATGTCATAAGGTTGTTTGTTAAGTTTGATGAACTTGAATTGAATGCATGAAAAATTCAACCAAAGAAAGGAGAGATTCACCAGTGAATATGTCTCGATCAATGAATGTATCGTCCAGATATAAATCACCATCTTCCTCTAACACTTACTTTTTACATGTGTCTTTCGACATGCTTCATATATATTGATCCCTACAATGATTCTTGTGTATCCATATATGTCTTCTTTTTATTCAAGTCATAACTCTCTTCTTATGACCTAAAAATGGTTAGTACAATTTTATTTGGACTAACCTCACCGCACCCCACCGATGCAATGAGTGTATCACTATGTACCAACACTACAAAGAGAGATTGATCCACATATAGTTCTCTAAATCTTACGATGATTTGGGGTTATAAAATTCAAACAAGATGGATCCCTTAATCCAACCCTTCAACACTTGGTAATTGTTAGTTGGATTAATTCTAATGCATAAACATGTAATCTAGGGAAATAATATAGATGTATGCATATTTGAGTATCTCTATAGTAAGGTGTTTTACAAGAGAGATTTACTTCAATACTTGGCTTAATGTTTATTTTAGAGGGTGTTTACATTGTGGAATCCTTAGATGCCCCTAATAAGTAAGGGTTGATACACTTATCTAGGTAATTGATTTGATTGATTTCTTTCTCAATCAATCATAGGTTGACTACGCATCTTGTGAAATTGAATATATAATTGTTGTAAGTACAGGATAGGTTTGTTGCCCAATATTTTCCTAGTCCCATGCCCTCATTTAGGCTTATGATGGAACCATATTTGAGACAACAATTGGTTTGTAGAGAGTACTAAGATTTTTTCTTTATAAGATGTATTGATCCTTGAAGTGTTAATATAAAGAACAAGTTGTTGGAAAGGTTATTCATCGACTAACACCTAAATAAAGATACTAGAATATATTTGAACAATGCCACATAAACTAGCAATGTCACAAACTAATTAGCTATTCTACGTGCTAAAGGAAGGTGATTCAACTAACACATTGAATAATCTAAGTGTCTAATAGGCACAATTAATAAAAAAGTGAATAATTTGTGAGTATCTAGGCACGATTAAAAAAACATCAATTTCTAGATGTAATAAATGTATTTTGTACTTATGCAAGAGTAATATTATTAGATACTATTTTCACCCTATTTAAATAATGTTATGAAAAGTACACAACAATATAGGATGCAAGGGTTTTCTACAGTGGTTGTTTGATCTAATTAATTCCAATTAACCATGCATAATCATAACAACACATTAATAGTACCGAAACAATGGGAAAAAATAGATTAATAGCTCAAGTACAAAAGAGGAGATGAAAACTTAGTTATACATGTTATAAAAAGGAGATATAGAAGTGTAGATATTTAGGGTGATCAAAGACTATAATTTATTTATTACCGATACTCGGAACTAGAAATTAAACTAGTGTAGGACTATACTCTTCTTATCGAAAATGATTTATGGTCTTTACTTGTCTAGAAGATATTGAACCCTTTCGCATTTATATTCTATAACATTATGTAACCTTTTCTTATATGAAAATGTGGTCAGATGTCACTTTTTCTCTTACAACCTTAGTACAACATGTAATGAATTGTAAAAAGTGGATACCCTAGATTCTAGCAATATCCTTCATTATATAATTAAATAAAAATTAAGAAATCATGTGTGTGGTGAGTCGGACTACCCTTGGTGGTCAACCTTTGTCAAACTAATCTAGGTTTTGCACTATATGCCCTCATGTGGTAGTAGACCTCATGTACTTCTCATAGTTGTAAATGCAAGTATGAGTTGATCTAATCCAACACCATATGGGTCCTCTTATGTCTTTTGACATAAATATATCGAGATAACTATATAGTATAGAATGTACCTAGTGTGGTAGTAGTGTGATATAGTGTTCTTCAACTACATGACTAACCCGTTTGTCCTCTACAAACCTTTAACAATTATTGGAGTGAAATTCCTCTTGATAAGACATAGCTTTAGGACCTTTTCATGCTTTAAAATGGAGTAAGCTAGAATATTTGATGTAGTTGAGTGCTTGAGACCTACAAAGTGGCCTCTATAAATTCTCATGTGCAATTGATTTAGGAAGATATTTGAGAGCTTTGAGTGATTTTGGAGTAATATTTGCAATAATATATTCTAAGAGTGTCAAGTGAGTTACAATTTGATATTGAATTTATTATATATCCTTCCATAGGTGAAATATTGTTATAATGAAAACCCTAGAAAGATGAAACAACACAATATTCAACTTGAATATTGATCCAAATTATGTAAAATTTAATCGACTCAATTAACAAATTTTATGGATACTTAATTAAAATATCTCAAATTCACATACTATGTTAACTTTGGCATGTAAAAACTCTAAAATTGAAATGTAATCAATGATTAAACCCATTCAACCAATTTTGCATTCACTTCCTTCAATTCTCAATTTCACGTAAAACATGTAATTATGTAAAAATTGGTATGAATACATAAAAGCCATATAAAAATTGATTAAAATAAATAAGAAATGAAGGAAATCATAGAAAAATACTCTAAAACTCGATAATGATTTCATCCGTGAGGAACTACGCTCTCCAAGTTCATGAATGTCCAAACTGGTCCTATTAATGATGCAAAATAAACAAAAATCTTCAATCAAGTCTCCAAAACGGGAGAAATATGGCCTACAAGTATCTCGGACCACCTTCGAAAGTCTCCACAAGAAACTCTTGACTTTATAGTGTCATCTTCCTATAAAAATGGTCTCCACCGTATTTTCTCTCTCTAAAAGGAATACTCTATCTCTCTTATACAAGGAAAATTTTCTCCAAAATTAGGAAAATATATATTTGTTATGTATTCAATAACAATCCTACATAAATTTGGCACAACATGCCTAAATATCCATCTATAAGGGCTTTCTCTTGCACTAAGAACCTAAAAACTATACACAATCCTCCTAAGAGTCCCCTTGATATCCCACTAAACTCATTTTATAGTGTTTCGAGCTCATGGATCAACTGTTGGGCCTTAAAAAAATTTATATGTGGCCCGAGTTCAAGCCTCACTCATCTCCGCCGCATTTTCTTTAGGGATCAATATCCCACATTTAGTGGGATACAAACAAAAATCCTTTTTAAGGCTACAAAGGATGGGTTTTTACGTTGCTTCGATCATGTCTATGTGATTAAATAATATGTGGATTTTATTAAGTTAATATAACTAGGAACAACAATAAATAATAGTAAATAAATGAAATGAATAAATATATAAAGTGACCCAAGAAACTAAACTAATGAAAATGTGAAACCCTAATTGACAAGTAGGTTTGGAAGGAGCTTAGCTGGTTCATGGGCTAATTTGGACTATGTCATAAAGTAAACTGAATATTCTAGAAGTAAGAACGAACATGCAGAGGTCTCTAAAAAGATAGATATGAGTTGTTTGGCTGGACTAGGGTGCCTATGAGAGGATCAGGGTTCCTATGGGTGCCCTAATTTGAGTTCTGGGCACCCTGGTTTGTGCAGGAGGTCCAAACCGAATAGGGCCCAATGATGATGTGAAACCATCACTATATGTCATGTGTAACTCTCTCTCTCTGCATTGATGTCGCTAATGATCTATGATGAAAGATAGACTGCAGAGACCCCAAACCAACCATCAAACCCTAAAAAGAAAAATGCAAATGAAGGGTTCGACTGTCCTCAGTGGACACAATGGTGGACTTACTAACTAAGCACTACACTACATCTCAAACCCGATGTAGTTCTATGTGATTGTTTGTGATCATGCCCTAGGTTTCTCTTGTTCCATTCACACTTTAATAGAATGGTGGATGGAATAGAATAAACTTCCGTCTTATGCTTGTGTGATGCGAGATGAACCATCCTTGTGCCTTGTGATGGATCTAGATGGATGCAACCTTAGATGATGATAATAGTGCCTAGTGCTTGGTCCCTCATTATGGTCTCGTAACTTTGTATTTATATGGTTCTCTTGTTTTAATTTCATAATTAACCTCAAAAGGCTAACCACCAAAAAGATAGAATGTTCAAAAGGCTAGAAAGTGCCCAAAAAGTGGTCGAAAGTGTAAAAGGATCAAGGTGCCCCGACGGGACCAGATCTGTCGTGCCCAAGTCAAATGCAAAATAACAAAAATGATGGAAACTAACGGGAAAGTATGTGGTGAAGGTCGGAACTGATGGAAGATAACAAAATAAAAAATGGCCAAAGGAAGTGGATTAATAAGTACTTTATTTACTCAAAACCATAGGTATAGTAGTATGATAGTGGGACTAAATAATACTCAAAGTGTGTGATTTAGTGTCTACATTTTTTCCCACTTTATGTTGGTGAGCAAAATGTTCGGTAACATAAAGTAGATAAATATGTGTACCTGATGTCCATGTAGAGTGATGTAGAAAATGTCGAAGGACTAGAAAAAGCGTGGAATGAAAAAAATATGAAGGAACATGGAAATTAAAGATACAAAAGATAAAAAGTGATGAGAGTGAAACTAGGGTGGAAACACGTGTGTAGTCTGCCGATGTGTGTGATGTACCTACATGGTTAGTACGGTGTTTGCTACCGTAAAATGTTGTTGTTGATGTTGTCATTGTGGTTGTGGTTGTTGTTGTTGTTGTTGACTACTTCATACTTACGACCGACTGCAAGGCGAAAGTGATCAAGTAGTCAAATACGCATGTATATATGTCAAAAATGCATGTAAAACATACATGTATGGAAAGTATAAAAGGAATATGTGCACTTGATCCATGATGAGAGAAAGGGTGTAGAAAGAGGATATCTTGTCTTGGGTTTTTTTGGCGATCCGATGCCATAAGTTGAAGAAGTGTAGGGAGGAATTCTGCTATATCCTCCAACCTGTAAATGCTTCCTTGAATATGTGTGAAGAGATCTATGTACTTCCTAGTTTTTTTGGCAATCTGATGCCACTAGCCAAAGTAATTTAGAGAGGAATTCCACTATATCCTCTAACCTGTAATTGCTCCCTAAAATGCTAAGGACAACTATGTCCTGTAAAAGCCACTTGTGTATGGGGTTCATAGACTGGTCTCAACCAACTTGATGTATAATCCACAATGCCAAGGGTGGAAATGGATTGAACTGAACCGGTGTAGAAGCGTTGTCTAGTATGTTAGAACCCCAAATGATGCTCCCCTCTTTGGGGGTGCATGCGATGTCACTGATAGGAGAATGCGGCCCTAAAAGAGGACCAACCGCATGAACTCTATAACTCTACCCTACGGGGGAAAGGAATGCACTTGGTAGAAACCAAGGCACACATAAACAAGAGGCTATCCAAAGACAAGTGTTAGTATAAACAAGCATGCATGTATAAGACAATGTGTAATCTACGCAAATAGTATAAAAGATACCAATAAAAGTAGTAATGTAGGCAAACAAGAAGACAAATTAGACCGCCAAAATGGGTTGTAAGATGGGACACCACTCACGATGTTGCAAGACACTCAAGGCCATAATGGCCACATACAACAAACAATTATACACACTAAAGATAGGGCAAGACCTGCATACAAAAACAAGCAATAACAAAAATGTAACAAACAAGTATGGAAGAAAATAATTGTGCAAAATAAATGTTGCACATGAAGCACCCATTAGCATGTTAGAAAGATAACCATTATGTCAAAATCATTTATAAACAAGTAATGAAAAATGTTAAGTATAAAATGAAACAATAACACCTGGAAGAGACAAATGTGGATGCCCCAATGACCATTGTAGGAAGGGTAGAAGGTGAGCATCTTTGTTGTGTACAAAAGATCTGTATCTGCAATCAAACTAGAAAAGGTGAGAACACACATGTGTGTATGGTATAGATAAATGACATACAAGAGATGTATCTATCACATGTAATAATACGACCATATACAACAAGCAAATGCAAGCAAGAGTAGAAGTAACCATGATATGCGTATGTTGTGGATGGATGGAATGGAATGCAACATGGAATAAAAGGAGCCGCGTGCCCCCAGGGTGAATGGAAATGGATGAAATGAGGTTCATTTTATTTTCCCTCAGCCATTAAGAATGGACCATAAAGGAGATTTCGTCATCGGGTAATGGTCAAATAATGTGTATTGTGTCTAACGCGTTGTGATGAATATGTATATGTGTTGTGAAGATATGTGACCTAGAGATGGTGTGTGTGTGTGTGTGTGTGACCCTTATAGCTGAAGTGTATATCACAACAATATGATCAAAAGAGTGATGATGTAGCCTAAAGTGTATATCATCATAGGATGAATCAAAGGAGTGGTGATGTATCCTAAAGCGTATACCACTACAAAATGAAGGAATAGGTGACCATTTAGCCTATAATGTATGTCACTAACCTAGAAATTTTTCATGATGATAGGTCAAATGATGAACATGTAAATATGATAAGGTCCATTTAATTTGTAAATCCTCAACAATCGAGTATGGACCAAGGTAGTAATGTGTGTCATAAGGTAATGAGTGTAGTGCGTAGAAGATGATGTAGTACGTGTGATGAGTAGATGACCATATGATATGTAAGATGTGTAGTGTACGATGTATAAGATGTAATGCAAAAAGTGTATGTAGGTGAAAAAGTGTAAGATGTGCATGATGTAGTATGAGTAGTATGTAATGCTAGATGCATAAACAATAAGAGTATGAAACTTGTATGATGAAGAGTAATATGATGTATGATGTGTAGATGCGCAATGTAGACTAAATGTAGAATGTAGGATGTAAGATGTATGACACACAATGTGTGAATAGACGTAGTGTGTAGTACCTATGGTGTAGTGTGTGGGGTTCATGTGTAGTATGCCCTCAACAGTCAAGTGTGAACCGAAGCACAAGAGTGTTTCATCGGGTAATGACGATGCTAGAACATGGGATGAGTATGCCTTATGAAAGGAAATTGATGTATGACAATGAAAATATGAGAGAAGTTTTGATGTGAATATGAGGTGGGGGATGTGTAAATACTATGCCCCCTAATCATGTGAAATGAAGGACACGATCCTATAATGTCATCTAAAATATCATCGCTTTCATGATTATAATTGAATGGATATGCATTAGTGACTTTATATGAAATAGTATCAGGTTGATTGTGTAATGAGCCATTTAGGCGTAAGTTATATATACCCATGGCATATTCCTCATTAGTAAATGGAGGAAGTGGACAACCATGTACATACCAATGAGTTATATTTTGTGTATAACCTAGAAAAGAGCTATTACAAATGAAGATGTGTCTAAAAGGCACAGGAATGAGATATCGTATAATCAAGATCTAATGTGCCCCAAATATAAGTAAGACAAGATGCTCCTAATGTGAGTGGGGAAGAGCGAGGAGTGTGTGATAGGTAGATCATACGATAAAAGACACGTAAATCATAAGTAACCAATAATAGTGATGAAGCCATAATATAGATGAGGATCATGAGTAGGAGGATAAAGGTCCTCGAAAGCGAAACCAAGTTGAGATAGACCATCATGTGAACATATAGTGACATCGCAAGTAGGATAAAATGGAATATGTTCTTAATATGAATCATTCATGAAAAGTGTGCAAGTGAATGGTGGGTGTGCTAATGTAGGTGGTGCATGTGAAGGTGTAGGTGATAGAACAACGTCCATAGACTAAACCAGCCCCGATAAGGGATCACAAAAGTAGTAGTAGTAAGAGGCATAGAGGAAACTACATCTATCACACAAATGGCACCCTCAAGTAGTGGCAAGTGAGGTGGTTCGTCCATATGTTGAGGATCGTCTTATAGACACCTAAATTTGGTATCTATACCCTTAATCACTTACGTGTGCATACTTATTTAATTCACCCCCTTATTAAATTAAATGCCCACTTTAATATCTATCACCTTTAATTTGCAATAATTAATAAAGCTTAAATTAATTAATTAATTAATCAATTAATCTTATCTTTTCCCCTAATGGATATTATATTTCCCATCCCTACGTTTTTTTACACACATCTCTCCTTTTAACTCACCTACACCTCATCCCTAAACACCCTCTTCCCACCTAATGCTTTAAAGCACTCAATCCTATCCTTAAAAACACAAAATCACGCCAAAAAAGAAAAAAATATTGTGCATTGGGGAAACTTTCCTATAGTCGGCGACGACCTATCCTAGTCATCATCGACCCTATAAAACTAAGTTAAATCCTTCCAAAAAGACGAGGAAATCATTAGATGCATGTGAATTTTGGATCTCTCTCGTGAATACATATTTTCCTCTCATGCCTTAGCACTCCTCCAATAGTTACAGACCTCCATGATCTCCTTTGGATGCGCTTGCATCACTCACATTCATCCTTTATGAGATTATCATTGTTTTTATATTGCTTTAATCAAATTTTTATCATATTATCATAACTCTTCTTGTACCTAATGTTTTGCGAGTTCAAAGAAGCTTTTGTAACCTCTATGGGTCACTTTGAAACCTTCTCGTTTCATCTCTTTTTCTTACAGTTTCCTTTTCCATCCATTTATCCTCACCTCGTCACGCTACTACAATCGTTATTGATCCCCCTGGTCACCGTCCCACCGTGGTCTTGTTCATCTAACAACCTATCTAAATCATTTCTTTGTGTCATATTCTCTACTCTTCTATCTCGTAGACCATCTTGCAGTCATTATTTAGCACCCACAAACCCAACTTGTCATCCAAATCTCTTGCTACCACTTTCTATTATCCTTTGGTTTCTCGCTCCTTCATATTCCTCTGCGCAGTTGACTACAACATTTTCAGACCTTTGTAGCTTCCAGATTACACTCAAATCCTACACGGTCTGTATACTTCCCTTACATTATAGATCCATTCTACCAGGTCGTCGTTGACAAGTTCATGCACATTTTGGGTCATCGTCGACCTAAACCGGGTAACCTTTGATTTACTATTATTCCAATCATATCAGCTTCTAGATCAGTTTTAATCAATTTCTCAGATTTAATATACTTCTATTTCTACATGTTATCTATTGTTCTTACTTTATTTCACTCTTTCTAATCAAATGGGGATTGACATCCGTTAAAGGAAGATAATAATTTCTTGGAGCCAACATTGTTCGGGCAGCCCCTGCATAAATCTATGTAATCAATCTCATTTCAGTTTAACTTATTTTTAGGTCACCAGCTACAACAAGGATTCATCATCACTTTGTGCCCAAATCCATACATCCCATCTTAAGGTACCATAAACCATCCATGATTTCTTAGTTTTATATTTTATTTAGTAGCTAGTGCATTAAATTTATTAGGAACAAGAAATCTTGAACAAAATTCTTGGCATGCCTGGTGGGACGGCCCTTTAGGTCATCCTTTTACATTTCTTTCTATATTTTCCTTTTTCTATCTTCCACCGACATTCAGTAGTGCGAGGTTCTCGCTTCTTTCTTGCATGTGTTGGGTTCATCCGTTGGATTGCGCTTTGTTAAAGGTTAGATAAAAAATGAAAAGCTTTATCCAAGTTTTCCTCTTTTTCCTTATTTCCTCCTTTCTGCATCGTATTTCCCTTTCTTATGTGTGTCCTCATCAAAATATCACACTTCAATTTGGTTTTAAAAAGAACCTTTATTTTTGCATCCTGTTTGCTCACATAGTTTAAATAGGAGGTTAACTTGATGTATTTCACAATCCTCACACACAAGCTAAAATCCACACATCCGAATCACACATATAAAACATCTCCTTACCTGGTTGACTAATTGGGATTTCATCACCCAATAGGAGACCACCAGAGATTCTTCCAAGCCAAAACAATCCTGTAACTAGCTTTAGACTATCATTTTTAGGAACCTTCACTGTCCACATCCTTTTTGCTTTTATCACATTTTCTCAATTAATCATGTTGATAAGGAACTTGTTGCTTGAAGTGTTTATTAACAAATTACATAAACAAATGTTCACCTATTTCATGCCTATTATTACCCTTCCTCAAGTCGAGGTAACACAACAAACCACTCCGTCCAATGACATCCCTTCCTTTAATGTTCTTTCCCAACAAAATTTTAAATTTGAGACCACATCTTCGGTTGCCCAGTCCCTTGTTAACATGGCTTCGCTTCTTGAGGACCATGTCATCTGAAATCATCCCTATCTTGAAACCAATCCTTGTATCTCTCATCAATCAAATCTTTCTAAACCAACTACACCCCCATCTCCCTCTCCTTTAGAGACATTTCAACCTCCTTCTAGCCCCATTTATGACTTCTTACTTCGTAAATATCCCCACCTTTCAATCCTATCAATCTACTCAATTGGTGGATCCTATTCCACCCACGTCACTTTATGTCAACTCTATCTCTATTCCATCCGCTATTGGTATTCCTATCCAGCCATCTCACTCTCTTAACACCAACATCCCCGCTTATCATTCACCACAAAAATTGTCCAATCCCAACAATCACATCATGTCCCTATTTCTCAATATCAATCATTACAACAACCTATCCAATCTCAGCCCATGACATATATTAATCCTTATCAAATGATTCCTCAAACCCCACACATCCAAAGACTCATCAACCTCCTTATCAAGCTACGTTTCATGTCACACAACCACAATCCAAACCATTCATCACCAAAAATGACCCTATGCATTCCCTAATGAATAGTTTGGCTAGTCTATAAGATGATACCTTGGGAACCAAGGTTACATTATCTTACGAACAAATTTTTAATGGACCCATTCATTCATCAGTTCCAATCAAACCTTACCCTGCTCATTGGGAGCTTCCCAAGTTTATTAATTTCAATAGAAAGGAATATCCCCAACAACATCTCTCAGTGCATTTAAACATGCATGTTGCCTTATTGTACATGATCGAAACTTAGGCTTTGCACCTTCCCTATGTGTTTGGCTGGTCCGGCACTAGATTGGTATAATGAGATTCCTCAACATTCGCTATTCTCCTTTACCCATCTCATGCAATTGTTCCTACGGCACTTTTTGATTAATATAGCGTGCAAAATTACTATCAATGACTTATACGCCATTATATAGTCTAATGACGAGTCTATCATAGATTTTTTTGCACATTAACATGTCATTATAAGCCAACCGATATTTAATCTTCCATAAACTAAACTCAATAAAATATTCTCACGTTCTTGTGCGAAGCATATTTCTTCTACGTTGCAAATCCAATCTTTCCAAATTTTCGAAGAAGCCTTCATCGCGCTTGTAAAATTGAAAATCATGCCCGTGAGCAAGGCCAATTCAAACCTAAATCAAAAAATCCAAAACCGAGTTCACCAAATCATCTTCATACAATGATAAACCTAAGGGTATAGCCAATGTCGTGGCTACGAAATCTTCATTGCTCCCACATCTAAGTACAGAGACTCAACATAAAACCCTTATACCTACACCAAACTATACCCCTTTGGGGGAACCCTATAGCTCGATATTTGAAAATTTGATGGCAATAAACTCCATCCAACTTCCTCCCATACAACTGTAGACAAATCACAACCCAAGCCCATTTGGTATCATGAAACCCACTATCAGAACTATCATCAAGTCAAAGGTCATGATATTGAGAAGTATCGGTCCTTCAAAGATCACATCTAACACCTTATCAATCAAGGGGCTATCCAAATAGACAACTCCACCACTTCACCTAGCCGAACCCTCAATGAAATTAAATAATCTTTTCCCAACCATACACCAAGAAGACAAGCCGCCACCATTCTCACAACCCAAACACCTAACGCTCATAAACATAAATAATTTAAACACCTTTGATTAGGATCCTACAACTTCTCCTCCTTCATCTCCAATCACATCAATCCATGTCGGTATTATTCCCACATCTCGTAAGCCCATTAACACTCATCCCCACAACCACACCAATCATATCTCGCATCTATCTCAACATGCCTTCCTACTACTAGGATTCCATTTACACACATATCATTCTTGCCCCTACAAGTATTAATGAAACAACCATTCCCACCTACTTCCACAATTGACATTGACTCTACTCCTACTACGCTACCTATTATATTCACTTAATTATCCACAAAATTCACTTCATCGGATTTGACTACCTCACCTACATCTACCCCACTTCTACCTATTATACCATCCTTAGAATTGAGGTCGATACCTCTTTATAAGATTTTACCCACATCAATCAAGTAAGAGTGCATTCACACCAGCTTTCTTCTTCAATGTCACCTTTATCATTTGAAGAATATTTGAAAACATTTTAATTTCAAATAACCTCAAGTGACCCTTCTATCTCATCGATTTAATAAAATCAATCTTTAGGTATCCTCGAACAAATATTACTTCTGCATCTATACCAACCGTGACACTACCTCCGTGTCCTCCGTAAGGAATTGTTGATGCTCCTCCTAAGGAAACACCCTCACAAATAAAGCCTCCAACTGTAAGTACATTATCTAAAAAATGTCTTGTACATTTCTACAAGAAACTTGACATTTCCACCTCTAAACCACCCAACACAACGACCTCTTCATTAAGAAAAAATTTTCGACCTAAATTAAAGCCATCTAATACTAATACATTAACCTATGCCGAACTATATTATCTTAGAAATCCACCTTCAAGGGACAAGAAAAACACAAAGGATATTTATTCTCCTTTACAAAATTAATTGTTTTGACACTAACCAATCCCAAACCTACACTTACATCTTCAAATCCACCAGTTGAAATTATAGTTATCCCTACCAAGGGTAAGTCATCTCAATCAAGATCTACGAATCTTGGTAGGCATCCCTAAAAGTCTCCCATGCACCCTCATAAGAAATTAAACCTTATCTCTCCTCAGCGATTCAACATTACAAAATCCATCCTAAGCATCCTCTCATCTTTTTTAGAACCAACCCCTTCACCTAAGATACCTTGTTCTAGTAAATTCTGATCTAAGCAATCTAACTCTCTTCCCAAATTTGGTCCATCTTTTGAGATATCTAATTCACCCATTCAATCTACATCCACTCCTTCCCCTAAATCCAAACCAAAATATCTTACCCACCTCATAATAACAATCTTCCCTTCACTACAATTATTATATCTTATACGAGATCCTTAAACATTTAATCCAAACATCTCGCCATCATGTTTCGACCTATCAAAATTTTTAACCCTTATAGTAAGAAACCTTCATGGTTTGATGCCAATCATGTTTGCACCTACCATCCTACCCCGGGAAAAGACATTGAGCATCAGTAAGGCCCTCCCAGCTTATCGTCCACGATCTTATTAAGATGGATGAATTTATTATCCAAGAGAATCATCCTTCTCTATCCACTATTTTTTCTCGTAACTAATCGAATCGATTCTATGATCCTTGATCATCTATACCATAAAAATCCAAAGTTATCATTGGTGCTCTTAAAAATATTACTCCATCATCCACATAGGCCAATCCGTCTCAGTATCCAAATTAAGGTTACTTAATGTAATGTGGCATCTCTCGTTGGGGACTGTCTAGCCTCACTCTAGCCCCCTTACATCCTCACATATTAAGCACATCCATTCATCATATGATTCATTAGACAACTTCATGGACACTCGGGGACTTTACATTAGCATTGGATGGCTATCTAATTAGCTCCTTTCCTTGACATTACCTTAGTTAGCTCATCCAATCTTATCCAATCCATTTATTCACACTTTAAGCCCACTTTAGTGGCCATATTTGTCTCTCCATTGAGGTTTCATTTATTCTAATCCAAAATGCACCACTTTGGTCATATTCACCTTTCCTTTGGGGGACCATCTCTTTGTCTCGTTAGGGATGCATAATTTTTCACTTTCTTAAGCGCATAGTTTTTCATCCTTTGCTCATCTATCTCATCCACTCTTTCCTCCTATCCTATTGTAACTTAAATCATAATTTCATTACCCTAGAAAGGAGCCAACACAGAAATTTTTCCCAACCGGATTAGGCCATACATTATCATGAACAAGTATGGATCAGGAGCTTATCAATTGGCCTCCCTTGATGGTAAATCAGAAGTGGAACCTCTTACCGCATTGAACTTGTGACCATTCTATTGTTAGCATGTCTATCAATGCTCTTAGTCATATCTCTAAATCATTCCTCCATCTTAGCCCCTTCCATATCTCATTGCAATGATTTGGAATTATGTGGTCTTCCGTCACTTCCTAGATGTGACCTTAAATATGGGCACCACGACTCTTGCCCATAGCATTTTCCTTATGTATAGGTTCTCCCCTCTAGTGATAACTCCACAATCATTACATCCATCACCCTCTTGTTCACCTATTGGAACCATGCAAAGGGTCCAGGGGTGTCTCTTGTACATTCATCATCCCCTCCCAAGTGGTCTACTTAGCTATTTTCCAGCTCTTCCCCATGTAACATTCAAAATTCTAGATGCTTAAATCAAGATCAAAGCTATAAAAAAGAATCATCCCCTAAAGGACATTTGTTCATGCAAAAAAAAAAGAAAGAAAGAAAAAAGAAAAACATGGAAATCAAAGTCAAAAGAAAAAATCAAAATAAATAGACCGATCCCTCAAAGGATGGCTATCATATGTTATTTCCATCTATATTATGTGTAAAGTAGACCATACCCTCGAAGGATGGCTACTCCTTATGGAATTTGAAGCAAGGTTCATTTTAAGACCCCCAATTTGTTTTATAGAATGGGTAGCGAATCTAACCAAATAGCCATTCGCGCTTATAGGAAAATGTATGAAAATGAGTTTCATGACAACAAAAAGAAAAGTCTTTTTTCAAAAAATGGTGCAAAATTTGTGGTTGTTATACTGCCGCAAGGTTAAAGCAATAATATGTTACTTGACTAACACGTACGGTATGCTATCGAATGACACCAAAATTTTAGTGTTAATGACCGATAGTGTGGAGTTACTGGCCGACAACACATGTTACCAACTGGAGTGATGTTGTTACCATTCGGAAACATAGAATTATTTTCAAGAATGAAACAACACATACAAAGATGCTACCAAATGAAAACAAAATGTCGTTGTTACCAACCACTAACTTGATGTTACTGGTCGGTAACACATTTACCGGTTGAGTGCTATTGTTACTAGTCGGTAATATGGTGTTGTCAATCGGAAATGTTGCGTTGAGTTTTGGTGGTGTTGTCGGCCGATAACATATTATTACCATTCAAAATGTGTTGTCATTTGTAATGAAGTTATCGATGTAAACATTGTTACCATATGGAAACATATATATGTTGTTCCCGTACGGTAACATATATGGTTTTCCGACATTTAATACACCACGTGTCTTCCGCTCCCCACATTTAATACACTTTCCTTTCTTATATATATACCCTTCCCCATTCATTTTGTCCCATTTTTACATGTAAGTTTCTCGAGTTAGAATTTTTAGATAGTTCCAGCCTTTTCTTGTCCACTTCCAGTCTTCCAGTATTAGATAGTAGCCAGTGCCACCTGCCACACGATTTATTCTACGACCCTCAAGGCTCATATACATGTGTCTTTATCTCTGTAATTTTCTAGCCTCTTATTTTTCAAGAAATAAACGTTCAAGAATAATGGCCCCAAGAAAAATACCTTTAAACCTTCTTATGCCTACCAAAACATTTTATATCCCCAGCTTGATACAACTACTTTAAAAACCTTGAAATAATTATCCAATCCGATTGGATTCTTAAGTCAAGCTTCTATGGACTTATTTTCATGCCCCAATATTAGAAAAACCATAAATTATTAAATAATGTAATGGAAGTGTATAATACTTTAGATGACACTGTCACAGTTCAATCACCATCCCAAAAATTTCACATCAAAATAACACCTGAAGATATTAAACATCTAACAGGCCTGCCCCATGAAAACGCAATTCTTGTAAGCACCAAAGTTATTCTTTTTTATGAGAAAAATAAATTTTTAGAGTCTCATTACAATCTCTCTGTTGAGGCTGAGGTTAATACTCTAGCCAAAAGAGGCATTAACTCTCAATCTATCAAATACCCCTTTCTCCTAGCCATGGTGGAATTTTTCCAGTCCTGTATCATTCTATAGGGAAGATACACTGACATTCCTCAGTGGGAAATGTACTACCTTCTTCAAACCCTTTCCGAAGTTAGATTCGATTAGTGCTCATATCTTACATCAAAGATTCATTTTGAACTTGACAAATCCAAATTGAATCCTTCTGTAGTTATTTGTTCTTCTTGTTATGTTCTTTCTTTCTATTATGAGGGTTTTTATGGACTCAAATCCACAACTATTCCAACTACTCTTCATGAGAAGATGGATAAACATGAATTCCATTGATGAACACTTGGTGAGTATTTTGTTTTCAAAAGTATTTAATCTTGATTCCTTTCAAAAAAATCATTGTTAAATTAATTATTATAAATATGTAATCTATAATTGTGTTATGAATAGGTAAAAGTAAGTGAAACATTGGAACATCGTCATGCGGCAGTTCACTCGCATAAATCTGTTGGGCCTGAGGGCTCTGGAGACAATGATGTCACCATATCCGATGAATCTTTGGTATAGTTGAGACTAGACAAATGGATGTGTTGTTCCTTGGATTCCTCCCGCTCGTCCCGGTCTCGGAGCAAGGAGAGAACATGTTCTACTTCTGATCATGATGCAGAGGTAAATCAAGGTTTTATGTTTTACATACTACATAATTGTTTCAATTTTATGATATTATTTTATAGACTAATGATAATTTGAATCTTTGATTCTTGACAATGACATATTTCTAATTTCATTATCCTAATGTGTAGCCTTTTCCAGCATATCTGCATCAACGACTCGAGAGTGTCTTCTCACACTGGTGGTGGTGCACACATGACATACATACCTGAGAAAGAACATGAAGAGTATCAGTCTACACCACCACCATATAATCACCTAGGCCCTTCAAGTTATAGTACAAAGAAACCAATAAATAGTGACTTAAACTTTATTTATATTAGTCTTTTGAATTGCTTTTACGAATTTATCATTATTTTTAATTGGTTTTTGTTAAATTTAGGATTTTTTGTGCCAGTGCCACCACCACCCTTCCACCTAGTGTCGTAGTCTATTGATTACAGAAAAAGTTCACAATGTAATAAATTATTATTGTTCACTTGTTTATCTTCTTAATTTTAAATTTTCAACATACTAATTACTTAATCTGATATTGTTAAATCATTGACGCTCGTAAATCTTGTGTAATCTGAAGTTGATCCCTCGCCACGCCGAAAACCACCTTCTCTACTTTGACTCATCTTAGCACATAAGGTGTACATAATTCTAACCTCCCATTCCTCCTCCTTCACCTACTTATGGTAGGGGGAAAAGGCTTGTGCTTCCTAACCCTCAAATGACTACGAGTAAGGAAACTCAAAATTTTACAACAAGTTCCCCAATTTTATAGTTGTGACAACAAGTCGAGTGACATGAGGCACTTTTTTTTTAAATAATATAGAAATGGTTAAGGAGTATCTAGGGTTTGACATCTATTTTGACATGGCACCATCAGGGAGACATGCCGAGGATCTGACACAATCTTCTCGTAAGCAAGGGCCAGAGCCGGTAGGCTCTTCAAATCCTCCTTCCCCAACTAGTTAGGAAAAAATGGATGATGATGAAAAGAAAAAAATTCACTTGACATCCTTGTGTCGAGATAATACTACAACCCTTGTCACAGAGAATTTTATTTCTAATCTTAAGGATTTGAAAATGTGGGAGATCAGAGTGAAAGATCTCGATAAAATAAATCAATGATAGATATCATAATTTTGAAAACAAAGAAAAATTTATTCATTGGTTAAAAATCAACCGTTGGTGATTGACACTATACTTGCTCAAGCACAACAAGGAAGTGTAGTCACCAATAATGTTTACAAAGATGGAGGAAATATTGAAAATAATATTGAAATGATTGGCTAATCTAAATGCCGAGGTGCACTTTACTACAACAAGTAAATTTGCGACAAGAACCTTGTAACTATTGATAATGTAGAGAAATACTTGGTGTGGTAAGTTCTATTATTTTTTAGATTGTTAGATAAATATATAGTTATCCTTTATCTTATTCTAAATACTAATTATGGGATTTTTTAGATGCAAATAAAATACTAGACTTTGAAGACAAAGATGCAGTGTTAGATGACCACCTTAAAAAAGTGAGAGAGATTGTTCATGCGGGAATATTATTTTTAAAGAAAAACTTTTTCTATTAAACAAGAAGAACAATACATTGTGGAGGATTATCAAGGAGCATAAAATGGTTCTGGAAATTCTTCTGAAGAAAAAAATGATGAGGATCCTTCTATCTTTTTGGCAAGAGATACAACTCGTGAAGATAGAGAAAATAAAAAAAAAAAAAGCTCCTGTAAAAGAATTAGTAGAGTCTGGTGTAATCCAAGATAGTTCAAATGTTGTAGGTGTTGTTGAATTTGTTCAAGGACAAGGGTCCAATTAAATTCTATTAAAACTTTAAACTATGTTACTATTGATGTATTGAATGTTTGACAATTGGAATTTGAAAATAATATCTTTATGTGAAATTGTTGATATTTTTATTTCTCTCAGAGTCTCATGTGAAATGGTTTATTATCTTTATGTGAAACAGTTGATGAATAATACACATGGATTCTGGAATCTAGATTTACATTGTTCAATTTAGTTTCAAATATGTATGAACTCAAAAATTTAAACTTGTGTCTTGAATGTGCATGTTGCTTTTGATCTTGATAGTTTAATCTTGATTCATAATGTAAATATTATCTCCAATAATCATGATGGGATGTAGTCATAGACTGCTATGTTTTTTATTAATCGTAATAATCACGATGTTATATATCATATATGGATTATAATATTTTTGCAAACAATTGTTCCTATGGAATTGTGATAGTGAGAAATCAAATATTGAACATGTTTTATTAGTAACAAACTTTAATTTTATTACATCATCCAATTTGCATATATAATATTGCACAAATATGAACTATCTACCATGTGTTATTTACAAACATCATAAAAAATATAGAAGGGATTAAAAAAATTCTAAACATTATATGCACAATATATGTAAATGGAAAAAATATCGAGTAACAATATATTAATATATTTTAGAAAATGAATACGTTCAACTATCTGGTAGCTAAAACAACCCTATCCTAGGTGGTCCTTCATCACTTCTTATATCTATTATATTATCTTGTCTAGCAGAGTCCAATTCATTTTCACCATGATTAGAGACTTCATTGTTCTCTATCCGATTAACACTCTGCGCTCTGCAAGAGATGTCTATGTAGATAGTTCTCTTTCAAATGGAAATGTGTCCACCCTATATCTTGAAACATAGATTCTCAAACAAGTTTCCAAATTATTGTCCAATTTGTTGCGAAGTTTTGATTTCAATAGACCCAAGAATCATTGTTTGTATAAGTTCATATATTTTGAAGTATTCACTTATATTATCTCTCAAAATGCTACTCTAATGCATATTTCTCTATAATAGAGTGAGAACTCCCATTTCTATTGGGTTAGCAATATAATTATATTGATAAGACATTGTAAATTCAAAATCTTGTGACTGGGATATGAGTAATTTTTGTCTAATATACCATTTAATTCCCTTCCATCAACATGTGAAGATTTGCAAAACTTCTCCATAAGTGCAGTCATGGATTTCCTAAGGTTTGTAGCTCTTTGTTATTCATCAATTACTGGGTTCCAGAAAATGGGATTTACAACTCCCATAGCCTCCAGTAGATCACTATTTTTAAAACGCTCTCTAATCTCAGAAGATAATGTTTCATATATATTTTCATCAATTTTTATGTACATTAGAAACTGTAGCATCAAAAAGACAACTCGTGACATGAACTTCCTCAATTTAAGAACCTACTACATAAGGGTCTTGTATAAAGTGTGCATTTTAATATTTTTACCATAAAAAAATACAAAGATGAAAACCAATATTGAACTTTAAATAGCTATTCGGATATTTGGTGTCTCAAAAACTTGAAGCTACTAAAAATTATATTTTGAATCCAGGTCTTGGATTATATACAAGGTATCTAAAATCATACATACTTGTCTCTTTAATTTTAGAAAATCAACAATTTATATGGATCTTTCCTGAGCATGTTTCACCAAGTTGTTTATTTCCTTTAGCATTGGAAAAATATCACATAAAGTTAATAATGTCTCTAAATATTTCAAGCGATACAGTAGATCTTTATCCTTATCCACTAGTCTTACATTCTTGAACATATATCCTATTAAGGACCTATATTCCTCAAAAATCCTACAAGCTAGTTCATACAATGATATGCATCTCGTGTCAACATATTTTAGCAATTTTTTGCCATCTCATCTGCAATATGGTCACTGCTAGGGTTTTCTAGATTTGAGAGAAATTAGTTTTCTTACAGCTTCCCTAAGTAAATCAAAAAAATAAAGTAACATTAACATAGTAGAAATTGGTTTTCTTACCTCTTTCCACAGGGGTTGTTGCTAGATGATTGAAATGTTTTGAAATGTCCATATTGCATTTTCTTTTTCATTGAGTTCTTTTCTCATTTATAGCAGGGGCCATCGAATGGATTATTTTGAAGTCTTTACATGTGAAAAAAACACAGAACTTTCAAATACTGATGGAAAAAATATTTATCCAAACGTAAGCCAACACAACTTAAGAATGATGGACTACAACACAACCAAACACTCAAATGACAAAGCAATATACAAGATGACTGCAGAAAATACTACTACCGGCTGGTAACACAATTAATTGTTATCGATCGGAAAAAATTATTTACTGGATGGTAACACATATATCTATTACCATCCGGTATAGATATATCTCATTATTATCGATAAAAATATATTTGTTAATATCCGGTAAAATATATATTTGTTACGGATAGTAACACACACACACACACATTACCATTTAAAGAACACATATATCTATTAATGTCCTGTAATACTTATACATGTTACTATCTAGTAACACTTCCACATTTTCCTTTTCATCCATCAACACAAAATAATCTTGTCAGTATACAAAAAAAATTCTCTTTTTCTCTTAGCTCTTGAGTCTTTCGTTTTTTCCTGAATCCTTCATATTGTGGTCTTATGCTTTCAGATTTTTCACACGCTTATAATGTAAAAGATACGAATATACTATGGAGAATCAACCATATATATATTAGAATGTTATAACATGAAGGAGAATATACTAACATCAGTTGGCCCTTGGAGGAAACATGAAGGTGACATTATATTAAAAAAATAGGTCCTGTAAAATTTTGGCAAACACGTTATCATATGGTAGTACACAATTTACCAAATTCAAAATTCAAAATTACTTTTATTTACATTTTCATGAATATTCACCCCTAAAATTTACGCTACTTCAATTTATCAATACCCTCTTTAAGTGCTTTCTCATCAACTTTGTCATGTAAATCTGCAACAAGAAAATTGACAATTTTCAAACATGAAAACGATGCCCTTGTGCCAAATTTTTCATGTTTTACCCTTATGAGGAACCTCAGGTATACCCAGTCAGTCTTGTGACCTCCCAATTGATGTAAACTCATTTCTCTAGGTGAATTAGGAAATTCAATTCAACCCCTAGGTGATTTTAGGAGTTCTTGAAAACTACTATTTTTGGGTAGTGTTGGGAAGGGCTACCACTAGCCTTCTCAAGACCGATGCAACCCCATCAATTGGAATAAAGGAGATAAATCCAACACGAGGTGAATTGAAGGTATAATAATATCATGGAATTTATTTTGGAAGATTCAGGTGGGATTTGCATGAGTTGGGGTAGTTTGATCAAAAATAGGGTTTCTAGGCCTTGGTAGTGCACAGGGGCCAAAAATATATTGAACTTTGTGAATTGATTATGGAATATCCAAATGGAGTTAGGAGAAAAATAAATCTATTTTGGAAAGGGAATTCAGATCCCTACAAGATGATGAAATCATTTTTTTCACAACACTTTAGTGCAATAGGTCTACAAGCAGTTTTCTCATGCATAGGTAAGGGACTAGATCAAAAATCCCATTTTTTAGGGAATAAATATAAGAATAAAGATCTATGACCCCCATATTTGGATTTAGAAGTCCATTTTCAGTCAATTTCATATAAAACTTCACCAAAAAGTCCATTGGGAGCTCAAGATATCGTCGTTTCAAGTTGCCCTCAAGGTAAGCTTCTCGCAATTAGTCAAATTTCAGTGAGGACACGTGTCAGCTCCAAGAGCTTGGAAAAATTTCATGTCCCTTTTATCCCTCAAGATAAGGGACATTACAATTTTCCCAGCCCCAATAAGCCATCTGGTCACACATGGAACTTCCCGGATCACCAATTTAGCCCTCAGGTGCTTACAACAGCTCATCCCTTCACTCGCTCAGATCGTGACAAGTGTCAACACCATGTGCATCGTGAAAATTTATGACCCTAATTTCCATTTTCACTTATGGAAATGAGGGACATAAAATTTTCCCAGCCCCAAGAATCTCTCAGGTCATCCATGTGACCCTCTTCAGTGCAAATTGCCAACCCCTAGGAGCTAGTGGAGCCAAATGGATAGTCGTCGGATCTCTGCCAAGTGTCGAGAATGAGGCGTACCATGAAAATTGATGACCCTCATGTCCCTTAATGATTAAGGGACATAGGGGACATGAAAATTCACCCAACCCAAGGAATGCCTCCTGGTTCCTCATGCGACCATTTTCCAGCCCCCAGTGCTTCTCTCAAGTTTTAAGCCTTAATGACTCGACCGTTGGATTTTCGCCAAGTGTCGCATTGAGGCGCATCATGAAATTTGATGTCCCTCTCATCCCTTAATTTAAGGGACATGAGGGACATAAAAATGTGCCCCACCCCGGCATGTAGTTTTAAATCATTTTAAATTTTGTACTCATCTTTCTTTCTCGGCGCTACTTCTTCATAGTTGTGTGTTTGCCTTCACCCAGTCCACCATTATGCTCTAAACCACCTATTCCATGACAACCAAAAATTCCATTTCATGAAGATACAAAATTTTATATAGGTTTTATCAATATTGTCAAAGGATCAAGAATGAAGGAGAAGAATGAAGAAATTCACCCAGAAACCTCCATTGCCGTGAGATGAAGATCTGGACATATCTTATGCAAACTAGTTACACAAAACGAAGAATAATTTTTTTCTTAGTTATTCATTCATGAAGTCCATGAAAACCTCACTTAAAAATCTCCCTTCCACTACATAAATTTCTCATGAAGAAAAAGCTTCCTCTCGGCCCAACGAGGACAAAAACTTGATTTCCGTTAAACTGGCGATCGTTCAAGAGAAATTTTACTAGAAGAACAAGAAAAAAGCCCACAATTTTTTATTTTTATTTGTGAATGGAGAAGAAAAAAATAACAAAAAAATTAAAGCTCCGTTAATCGTTGTCATGTCTAGCGTTGCCACCAGGTCAAAAATTTGAATTTTTAAAATCTCCCAAACTGGTGATCGGGTAAGTCTAAAATTTTAGAGGGGTGATATTGAGAAAAAAACCATATTGGAAAACTTTTTTCTACGATGATCTGACCACCGAAAGCTCACGTTCTAAAAATATAAGGTCTTTTACATGGGGACTCGCTATTTCAGGAAAGTCACCAACCGAAGAACTGCGAAGGAGGCGGTGAACACAGAGGTATCACAGAAAAATTCATCGAAATGGTCATCTTGGTACAAGATTGACACTTAATAAAAATAGTAAGTGGTCTCACGAGAACCTACTAAAAATAGTAAATTGGTCTAGAAGGTGAGGGGAACATAGGGATAAAAGGGAATTCGAGTTGCCACATCCAATTGAGGTTTAAAGGAGCTGATTTTTCATACTTACTAAAAATAGTAAGTTTCTTTTTCCGAAATAGTAAGTGACGAGGATTCATGACGTATAAATGGACATGAGAGAAGCCAACACATTCTTTCACTTCTGATTATGAAATAAAAGGCAATGATGTCTTGTATATGGATCTCAAGGATTTGAAGACCCACATGACTACCAAAGAAAGAGGGAAAATTGAAGATCAAGTATTCTCAAGTGGGTTGTTCGTAGTTGCAGGACACCCCGTGTCCGTACAAAGCATCGAGATGGTTTTGGCCTACTTGCACCACTATGATCTGGAAACACAAATAAATTGAGCCAAAAATGGTATGGAAATGGTGGTCATCAATTCCGAAACAATCTCACTCATTCTCAAATCCCGACATCACCCAAAGATGGTCATCATCAAAAAGGAAAGAGGTGTGCATAAGTGGGAAAATATGGATGCATATGTGAAAGGGGTTGCACTAGGATTGTGGATGAAGACTAGGAGAAAACCCTCCAAAATTCCAAAAATATCCAAGATGTGAGTTCGGGAGGGCTATTCGATGCCATCTCTCCTTAGTAGAGTTATGAGTAAAGTGAACACGAGAGACTTCCAATCTTGGATGAGCCTTTTCATCTTAATGATGACAAAGGAAAACAAAGAATTGACTGAGGTCGATCATCAGTGACAATCTACATCTACAACTACTTCAAGTACCCAATACAAATAAGTTCCATATGACTTCCTATTTAGTCTATTTTCTTGCGAGATCATGATCATTCAAAATACTAAACCTCACATAGAACATCGCTGCCAAACTACCCATTGATAAAGCAAGTCCCGTAGTTGATAGTGGAGGAAAGTTAGAGGCATTTCACCTATGTGAATGATGCATTCATGATGTACATGGTCTAAACCTTGGAGGGTGATTTGGAGGCAAGGATGTCACCACAAGTGGCATCCTTAATCAAGAAATATGGATCTTATTTCATAAAATTCTTGACTTTCTCCTATCTATGATTTGTCTTATTTGACCAAGATCCACTGAGGTTACCCAAATACCTTAGTGACCAAATGGTATTATTTGAACTTTACATACGAGATCGTACATGTTAACAATAGACTCGGGGTTAAGAAAAATAATTTGATTTCATTCCCCATCTCTCTTAGGGTACTCATGTACGGGAGTTCAAGTAATGTATCTCATCTAGATGTCGTTTTCACACATCTAACTCTATACTCCTACACTACTAGGCCAAATTTTGACATTCGAGATGATCCTGATTATTTCTACATTCTAGACTTGTGCCATGATCTGCACATCGAAGACTATTGGGCCAATTACATTGATGAATTTGAAGTACATGAGAAGGATCATATGAAGATGAAAATTGATGAGATGAAGAAATTTAAGTTCTCTTGGTATGAAGATATCTTGCAAGATGACGAAACAGAAATGTATGATCTTGAGTACTTAACGATCAAAGTTTTTACATTTCCTTAATTCAACTCGCACGTTCAAAAGTTAGGGGATATAAAAGAGTGAACTAAGAAAGTGGTCGAACAATAAGGAATTCATTCCAGAGAAATAGAGCCATGATTATCCAATCATGAGGTATTCCTCCAAGTCAAAAATAGGCTTCTCGGCAATCATCCTCAAAAGCTACAGAAGTTACTCCAAGTTCCAAGCACTATAGAGAAATTTCAAAATGAAGATCCACTGAATTGGAGACTTCTTCTCATGAAAGGTCACCAAAAGGATCCAAGACAGAAGAAGAAGAATCACCGTAATAATGCAAGGGGAAGACTTGGTTACAAAAATGAAAGAATAAGATCCAATGGTGGAAACACAAGTGGAGGGAGAGCACATAATTCAAGACCTAGTATTTAAACCACCACAGGAGGTCTCAAGTCTTGTCGACACCCATACCTCCCTTATTCAGATTTTCATCCTCCTCTAGAGTAGGGAATGATTGATGCACCTATCATAGAACCGAATTCGATGAAATGTTCCCATGGATGCAAGAAATAATAGCCCCTGAATCTCACATTGTTCAACAAGTGGTAGCCCTTGATTTATCAACAATTGCCTCACTAGCCAAGGGAAAGAAAAGGAATTTTTCACACATGGCTTTGCAGTTCTACAATAGAGAAATAGGTAAGCCAAAGGGTGGGCGAGATGACACCAATTGACTATGAGATGAGCATAATTCAACTAGGGTTGACTACTCATGAAGGGGATTTGCACATGTATCAATAGTCTTCCACTCACATGGTGGCAAGGAACAAATAATATAAGAAGAATATTGATGAGCTAAAAGAAAATGTGCAAATTTTGTAATCCTATGTGTAACATCTCATAGATATAAATGATACAACAATTCCCATAAAAAATTTACACCCATCAACAGCTTCAATCCAGAATCTATCAAGAGGACACATAAGTTCACAATACAGAGGCAAGCTAATAATGACTAGGTCAACTCAATTTATGAAAAGGGGAAATCATTTCTTCAAGAGGAAGTCAAAATCTTCACCTAGATGTGTGCGGTAAAAACAAGACACGGGAACTCAAGGAAAACTTGTAGAAAGAAAGGGACTACTGGGATCCTTTAGGTTCGAGAATGAGTGAATGAGAAACACTCATCCTCACAAATTGATCAAAAAGAAGGTTTTGAGACTCCTTCTGAAGACTTGTCACATGTATGGGATTGACCCTTGGTAATAAGGTTTGAAGCAGTTAATTGGGCCATCACTGAGTTTGACGAAAAGGAGGAACTCGACATACAAATTGCAGGATAGTATAAATCATCAAATCTAGAAGCTTGGAGTACCTACAATGGGAGAAGACATAACTTCCAATGAGTTGATTGGCCCATTTGAGGAATATGTCAAGAAAGAGGCAAGTAATCCATTTTCCTTCACTAAGGATACCCTAGAGTTCCTCTCAAATATTTGGGTCGTCATTGCACTTATCGCAGAGAAACATCCATCATGGTTCGGAAAGTGAAAAGATTAATGGATGGAAAGATACCCTAAGATGTTTTCACATTCCTCACATTGACAAAGTGAAACCTGCAACAGATCATTTCGGTAAGGAATTTGGAGGGATGGAGATCTTCTTAAGCGCGATATGGAGACAAGTCAAGGATTGAGATCAAATCCACTGCAGCGGCTCATTCTTTTGTATAATTCTTCTTCTTCATCATGTTTCTCTCTCTTCTCTTCTCTCCCAATGCTCTCTCTCTTCAATGTTATAATTTTACGTTGGGGTTTGCACTTTTTTATATATCTTTAAGTGACTTTAGAAACATAATGTAAACTTTAAGTTACCTTGTTTTTATAAAAGGGACTTAAATATTTAATTGGAATATGAACAGTCTAAAGTCAAAATTTAGTATTTGAAAAGTCATCAAGAAGATGAAGAGTTTCCTCTCTTCTATAAATTGTAGCAAGCTCCTCATTTGAGGGTCTTCTTAGATCTTCTTAGACTTCTGAGCTATTTTTGTGAATTCATGAGAGAGATATCCTTGTGAAGAGAACAAAGAGATAACAAAATTTCTTCCATTTTTCCCTATTCTCAAATGTCTTCCATTCTTATGTTATGTACAATTTTTGCTTGAGCATCAATACAAGAAGAAGGATTTTCTAGCCTTTTTTACTAAGGGGTTTATTGATACTTTGTGCTCATTAAATTCTATTTGGTCTTGTTGTTATTATGCAGATTTGTTTCTTCTTAATTTTAGTGCATGTGATGAAACTTATAATTGGTGTATGAAAGTCTTTGATTTTCTACTTGCAACATTAGTTTCCCTTGTCTAACATTCTCACTCCCTTTCCCTCTCTCCTAAAAAATTCCTCCCTTACACATATCTGCAATATTTTTCCATAGTGTCATTAGAGTTCCCCTGTTGGATCCCCAGATGAAAGGCCACTAGGAAAATACACTTTTTAACTTGTGCATGCATATACGGAAGTGCCTTTGGTTAAATAGAGGGACTTAGATTCCTAGAGCATTGGCAAGAAATCAACCAATTTGTCCCCAACAAATTTTCTTTCCAACAGTTCTTAGAACCCACCGTGGGGAAGATTTAGCAAAATCTGCACCCAAAAATGACCTTGAAAAATTAAAAAAATTCAAAAATCCAAAAATTCAAAAAAAAAATTTCTAGAATTTGAATAGCTATCCAAGCCTTATGTCTTCAAACCATGGCTATTCTAGGAAATCCTCCTATTGAAAGACTTGAATTACTCTTCCACATTCAAGAGGATATCACTTGATTTATGAGAAGCTATATGGCATTTCAGGTAAAGTGTTAACCACTACTTCATCACCATAAGAATACTTGACCTCAAAGAAGAACACATTGCTTAATTAGAAAGACAAATACGATTCAAGCACCATAAAGAAGAGTATACATTTTCAATCTAGCGGATAGAAGATAGACCTAAAAACAAAGGAAAGGAGGACAAACCGATCCCACTTTTTAAGAACTTCAAAGAAGACAAAAGATGCTCCGAATTCAGAGGTCTCCTTTTTGTCACACAACTGGTTCCAATGGAATTCCAAGTGTCTCCAATCCATTGGAAATTTAGTTTCCATACATTAACGAGAACCTTGAATATTTCACTAATGTAGAGACCAAAGAAGAAGCTAGAGAAAGAAAAACAAGAGTGGAAGCAAAAATAAGAGCTTAGATTGAAGACATTAAAAGACTTTAAGCGAAACAAAAGAAAGAGCAAGAACTAAAGCGGCATCCGTAGAAAGGTTGGAAACCGTAACTAGGAATGGAATGGGGTATCATAATTATGAAGAACACAGCTAAATGTACCATGGGGTGGAAACACCAGTCCACTTTCCCTTGCTTAACCGCTTCTCGAGCTACCAAAAGGCTCAAGAATTATTTTTCCAAAATTCAGAGGTGACGCTTCTCAAGTTCTTGAGGAACATGTAGCACCATTCATCATTACTTGCGGTGTGTTGGGAGTTGAACATGAAGATGTGTCAATCTGGATCTTTTTGGAATCACTCCAAGAGAAGGTGTAAATGGTTCTACATGTTTCCTCCAAGGTCCATCACCTGTTGGGAAGATATAAGAAGTACATTTGAACATAGGTTCAAATCCACGAAAGACTATCAGGATCTTCTAGTTCAGTTGGTACAAATGAAGAAAGATGCTTCCGAATCAATGAGAGATTTCATCGCCAAATATAACTAGATGATAAGGAGGATTCTTGAAGATTTTGTGCCTCTTGAAAATAATTTGAAGAGATTCTTCATCAGTGCCTTACCATCGGAAGTTTGTTTCTTCCTCATAAGATCCCAACCTAGATATTTGAAGGAAGCATAGGACTTCGCGATCAAGACAGAAGATGATCTGATCTTGTCTGGAAAGTAAAAAGTCTCGAATGGAAAGAAAAAAGGTTAGAGTTTGGGCTCAGTTACCATAGACCCAATGTTCCAAAAAATGGCCAATGACTTAATTGTTGTGAAGAAACAACTATCTCAGATCACAATGTAGAATACTCCAAGGAAGCCAAATCCTCCAAACAAACCAAGGATCACCCCACCTCTTCGCTAGCTTACTCTTGAAGCACCACCAGTCAATACTTGTGACACCAAGGATCCAGAGGAAGAAGTAGAAATAGAAGAACCCGAGGAAGATGATGTGGGTGATGATGATACACATAATGGCCTAATTGAGTATGTTGATGGAGATGAAGATGATGATGATGATGATGAAGCCCCAAGATTCTTATGCATGGTATTTACTCATGCACAATCCCATAGAGGAGCCCCATACTCAACAATTGCAAGAACGATAAAAAAAAAGAAGAAAGAAGATCCTCCTATGTAATTTCCATAAAATAAAATCATCGAAGGGAATCACCACTACCACCTTCAATGGAGTTGGCTAAAGAAAAACTAGACCCACTAGTTAGCAAGAATCACATTGCCATACCAAGTAATTCATCTAGTCCTTCTCCTAGTCCTAAAATTGCTAAAAATAATTCTTCTTCAAATGCTATTCCTATAAAATCACCTAAAGTACCATCAAAATATGCATCCCCATCCCCTTCCAAGCCAGTTGCTACACCTATAAAAGAAAATCCAATCCCCAAAGTAGCAAAACCTTCACCATGTAAATATTCTGTCATTCTCGGAACCTCAACCTTGCCCACCATGACTCCATTTGATTTTTTGGAACACGCTAGAAAAACCAAAGTCCAGATCATAGAGCTAGAATATTTGTAGATGCATCCTACTCAATTTGATAGGTTTGTTGGTGTGTTCCGTGGGGTTATCCCTACATCATCAAGCTCAAATTCCAAAGGTCTACTTCTTACACCATCCACACCTCCTTCACAAAACATGGTAGCCCTTAGTGCCTCCAAAACCAACAAAGTATAACCTTTTTACCTGCCACTTCTCATTAAAGGTTTCCAACTCAACAATTGCATCATAGATTCCAGAACCTTAGATATTATAATTCCCGTCAAAGTTACAAATGATCTAGGCCTCACCTTGACCCGAGAAAATGGCTCCTATTATTCTATGGAATCCAAACAAGTTCTGTTGGTAGGAAGAATCAAGGATACACAGGTAGAACTTGCTGGTTTTCTACATAAGAAGGTGCTTGACCATCTTGGTGGCGGACATTCCAACATCCTTTAGGATTCTACTTGAGCCGAAGCTTCTTCGTAGATTTGGGTAGGGAAATCAAAATGGATCGGTCATCTATAACTATTCCAATAAAGGGTGAGATGAATAAATTTATGTCGATAAGGGATATGAAGTACACGATATGAAATTTTGATGACCCAAGGGAAAACATTATATTTTAAGACAATGGGCTAGGCAACTACTTCCTCACATAAAAAAAAAAAGATGAGAACTTGCCACTTCTTATGGAGGAGGAAGAAGACCAAGTCTAGACAATGGAATTTGATGGTAGTCACTCCAACGTAGGTTCGAGAGTAGGTGTGGTGTTGTGCTCTCCTTTTGGTGAATTGTACCATTTTCCTACAAGCTACAGTTTGATAATACAAATAACACAATGGAGTATGAAGCTCTCCTCTTGGGCATGGGTGTAGCAGAAGATATGGGAATCAAAAAGATGAAATATCAAGGTGACGCATAGGTGATAGTAAAGAAATTCCGATAGCAATATCAGGTAAAAATCCAAGAATCCGTCATTATAGAAACAAAGTATGGGATTGCATTGAATCTTTTGATGCATTTTCCATCAAGTATGTCCCATAAGAGAAGAATAAAAAGGCTTATTCCCTTGCATTATCAGCTTCCCTAATGAAACACCATCCTTATTTTGTCAAAGACAAAGTAACCATTGAGATGGTATTCGGACCTAGTGTACCGATAACACAAATCAATGATGATAATCAACTCTTAGCATTCCTGGAACAAAGAGACAATTTCAATAATCTCTTCTTTAAAGGAAGTGAGAATCCACATCTGAGAAGTAGTAGCCAAAGAGGAGAAATAAGGAATTGAAGGAATTGATGAAGAGGGAGTGATCAAATTGAAAGGAAACAAGATTCCCAAAGGTATAGTTTCTCTGGAGGACCTCTTTGAAAATCACGGTATATTCATTCAATTAAAGGAAAAAAATCTTCAAAGTGCCCAACTAATTTTGAGAAGGAGAATATTGGCACTAAAAATAGCTAAGGATGGTCAATATCGGAAAGTGTTATTCACCCGAGGAAAAAATAAGGTTTGTTTCTTTTGTTAAATAAATATTTGGATGTTTTGGTACATTGCACCTAGAATTCACCAATAAAATCCCAGACGCGCTGGAACATCACTCAACCTAGACTGAGCACTCACCTGAAGTACACAAAGGTACTAGGCCCCTCTTTAGGGTTGCTGTTGTAGGATGTTAGCATGATGAAGACTTAAGGCATTCAGATTTATGACTAATATATCATTTTCGATAAGTTTTCGAAAGTTTTGAAGTTTTTCGAGTATGTTTTTGGTTTGAATCATCATCTGCGAAGACAAGTTTATATAGCAATTGAAAAGGTTAATTGGTGTGGCAAAATCCCTTAAAGTAAGACGCCGTGTGATAGGCGCAACAAATAGGTTGAAAGCCCGACGTTTGTTTAACCTTAGCTTCCTTGCTTGTCTAGTACCAGTCTAAAATGGCCGATGATAATCCCAGTACATCTTCTGTAGAACATGATGATCAGGATCTGATTAATCTTTCCAAGTCTTTGATGTTAATTCAGATATAGATATTATTGTGAATCTAGTCCCACTCCTGAGTGGAAGTTACCTAGAAAATCCTATAATGAAGTTTATTCTAAGATTAGTAGATTTCATCTTTTAGCTTCTACTGTGTTTAAAACCAGAGAGTCAGTCATTCAGGTTTCCCAAACAAATAATGGTGAATACAATATTCCACTGATTGATAGATCAGATGTTAAAAGCCTTAAAAAGCGACACTTACAAGTTCACCCATGTGGGCTGTGTTCAAATTGGAATAACCCATTATTTCGTAGAGGTCTTAATGCCTCTATTTTATGTTGTCTAATGGATCTCAGATTCGACAACTTTAAGGATTCCCTCCTAGCTGCAATACAGACAGGACTCCATAATGGTCCTATATCCTTCGAGGTTTATCCCAATTACCCTGTATCACTTACTAAAGATGATTTGCTTCAAGATGTTCTCAAATTACATCTTGCTACTACAGGATTAAATATGAGGTCTGGATCTTGCCCTCTAGGCAATCCATTATAAGGTTATCTATAGATTAGTTAACACTATGTACCCTGCCGTCAAGCACGGCGTGTCCAAAGGCAGCAGCGTGGTGACACACGTAAATTTAGAAAGTCAGAAGATTGAGCCCGAATTAATTTCATGGTCTGACATAAAAGTTCCAAAGGAATGGACTCTGTCCAAGAAATTTATACAGTCCTCCAAGCCAAAGCTTGAGAATGCTACTGCAGTCACAGAAAATAAGAATAATGTGACATTAAGTTTCAGGAGTAACTCCAGTATAGATCTGTCCAGAAAAGGCCTATCTAGAAGTAATTCTGTGTCTTCTAATTCATCATACTTTACAGTTGGTGAAAGTTCTAACACACAGAAACCAGTAGAACAGAACAAAGAGAAAACATTTCTCTGTAGTCACAGTTCACTTGTGCATGACCCATCAACAGATTTTTGTGGTGCTCAGACTGTGAGAAGTTGGTAAGCCAAAAGTATGCTCCATCAAATGGACCAACAATAAATATGGCTTCAGTAAGTACAAGTTCTAGTCTGCCTCTAACAGATCAACATGAATTGATCTCTCCTGACCAAACCCAGAAAGCAGTTTTCTGGTACCAAAGGACAGTAAACAAAGAGATTGAGCCCTCAGAGAGCTCTAAAATGCTTAATTGGACTAACAAAGCCGTAAAGGCAGTCCATGAACAAGTTGTATCAAATCTTTGAGAAACTTTCTCGCATTAGAAAGCAGTTTGAAGGCAATAGAGTTAAGAAAGAAAGGTGATTCTTCAAGTGCCCTCAAATTGTTAAATGATAGAGTAGATACTCTTGATAAATCAGTTAAACGTGTAGAAACATTAGTTCAAAGACAACCACGGAATTGTTTCTACAGCTTCCGTGCTATAACATAGAAAATAACTGATTTAGTACAACCTCTAGTAGATCATACTACTAGCATAAAAAGTTCTATTTCTACTCGTAATCGAACAAATGAATTGATTGAAGCAGGGATATCTCAGCTACAAGATGACAATGAGAAAACACATTCTAGAATAGATGAAATTCAGAAGTGTTTGACTCATGAGCTTCCTCGTATTCTGCCAAGATTACAGGAAATAAATACTAAGCTAACCTGCTCCCAAGGAAGGAGATTGGACGCGTGCAGCGTCATGGTCTGAAGTCACAGCATTAGCTAGTCCTTCTTTAAAAATCCTATAAAGAAGTTCTTGAAGAATACAAACCATTATTCTTCAAAGACAAACAAGTTAACATGCTTAGGATAGAAGGATCTCAAGAATCTCGGTTTGAAAATCCTCGGTATGAAGCTCCTGTATTTGATGAGCATATGGCCGAATCTTGACCCCTGCATTACCTCATACATAAGGTATGACAAAGGTCCAAACCCCGACCCTAATTTTTACAGGGTTGAATGTAAAACAATTCCTAGAGATCAAAGAGATTGTACATGCTATGATAGGTTGGGGTAATACCCAATTAGAAACATATGGTAGATCTCCTAGGAATATAGCTGCAACACTTGCCAATGGTTTTGTTGGCATATTAAAAGAATGGTGGGATTTGCTTCCCAACAAAGAAGCTATTCTACAGTGGTTACGGCCACTTCATTCGCAGCAATCATCAAGGAATTCATTGGAAATATTGATGATGACAAGATGATGAACACAATGTTCCTCCGTGCAAGGTTATGTGATATGACCCGTGTCAAGGAATACCAATGCTTTATGCAGAAGCTATACTATAGCTCTGGCAACATTAATGATGAGACTATGCGTCTCCGATACATTGAGTCTTTTCCACCATACTTTGCGACTCAATACAAAAAAGCAATGCATGGCTTGAGAACAGCTGAGCTTAGTTTTGGTGCAATAAATCAGATCATAGATCAGACTAACGCCAAACTCTGCAAAGAAAAATGGGAGCGCAAGCAAGCGCTTAAGCATCAAAATATTTAGGTAATCTTGTTTTTCTGCGAGCAGTGACGCTTTAGAACCATTTGGATGTCCAGATTTGGAAATTTCTCCTCATCGCCGCAAGTCTTCCTGCCGAGATTGTTCTTTTCAAAAGGGGAGGATGTCAGGTATAAGAAGAAAAAGAAGTTTAAGAAATACAAAAATCCAAATTCAAAGATTCATATGGACAGCCCAGAAAGAAGTTCAAGTTCAGAAAATACAAGAACATTGGAAAACATAAAAGGTATAGACCTACATGTTATATCTGCAAAGGAGAGCACTATGCCAACAAGTGCCCCCAAAGAGATTCTGAAAAAGGTAAAGCAAAGGTAAATGCTTTATCTCGTAAAAGGCATAGATGAAGAAGAATATGCCTTAGTATCTGATTCAGAAAGTTTTTCATCAGATATTTCATATGTGTCATTAGATGGTGAGCAATGCAATCGTTACAAAGCATCAGATGATGATAGCACAGATGATAGTGGTTATAGTTCTATTCCTTCATTTGCTAACTTTGCTATCAATATGGTTTCTAATTTTGCACATCCAATGATACCTCCAAGTGCAGAACTCCTAAGAAAGCAGCTTGAATGCTTTCGGTCCTCGAGCATGATAGCCGTCCCCATGGGACACTTTGCCAGAAAATGGCTCGAGTAAAAACTCGAGAGAGATGCAAGACAAGTATACCGCATGACAAGAAGGCCGAACAAGACAAGATACAAGAGCTAGCCAAGGCACGGTCGATGAACCCTTTGAACCATTTCCCGGTCCGTCCACCTTTTTAACAAAGGATCCGACAGCGGCGTCGACTTCCTACCAGAGGAAGATCAGGACCATGGAGAGGTCGTGGAAGAGGAGTCGCTCCGCCAACTTACGCAACATTTGAGCAAGGACAGTCATCTTCCGGATATCTTGAACCAGATGCGGCCTCGTAGAGGTGTACGAGATCTGGAGAAAAACCAGGCTTGAATTGCTAGAAAAGGTAATAGCAAATGCAACAGAAGAGTACACAAGGTTGCTAGCAGAAGAAGAAAAAGAGAAGAAAAATGCTGAAGAAACTCTTGAAGATACATATCAGCATATTGCTTCCCAAAAGGATCATTCAGAGGTATGTACATTAAGTTGTACAGAATCCTTTTATTGCCATAACTATTTGCATACCCAATATCAAACCCTATGTGCTTGATGCAATGGTTGACACTGGTGCAGAGATTAGTCTGCTTTGAGACAGCAGTATGCCATCCCGTCGATTCTTTGGATAAATACACATACCAAGATAAGGTTTGACAGAAAGAAGTAGTATGCGAGATCAATGGCCAAGGTACTTGATAAACATAGAGGGAGTCTCCATGCAAATTGATTTCTATTTACATAATATGGAAAACTATGACTGCTTGTTAGGAGTAGACTTTCTAAAAGAATGTCATACTTTCAGTATCTCAGAAAAGCATATAACATTGTTTAATCCTCCTATCAAGATTCCCAGAAGGTATACATTTCAGTCAATAGTGCCCTTACCAGAGAAAAGCAAGGCAGTAAACAATGTTTGGATTCATAAATCCATAGCCAACTGCCAGTAAGCATTGAGGAGATAGCTTCTAAGATAAAGAAAAATATTTGTAGTGACAATCCTCATGCTTTTGTTCACAGGAAGAAGACATAGCTGTTCACTTGATTTGCAGCTGATAAAAGATGATGAAGGAAAAGAGATCATCCCCAAATTCAAAGCACATCACAGAGGAATGCCTCCTTCAGAACGCAAAGAATGCCATGAGGAGATTAGCAAGCTTCTTAAAGCTGGATTCATTCAGGAATCAAATTCCCCATGGTCATGTACAGCCTTTTATGTAAATAAAAGGAGTGAGCAAATCAGAAATAAGAAGAGACTTGTGGTTGATTACAAGCCACTGAACAAGTATATAGCAGCTGTGCAACATCCTATACCTGCCAAGGATGACTTACTAAGCCGAATCAAGGGATCAAGGGTCTGACAAGTTTGACCTGAAAAGCGGATTCTGGCAGATCTTCCTAAAGCCTGAAGACATGTTCAAAACAGCTTTTATCGTCCCAGGAGGACAATATGAATGGAAGGTGCTTCCATTTGGTTTGAAGACTGCTCCGTCCATATTCCAGAAGATAATGGACAAGATATTTGGTGAGTTAGCTGAATTTTTGATTGTTTATATAGATGACATTCTTATCTTTTCAAAATCACCTAAGGAGCACATTCAGCACTTAGAACAATTTTATGAAGTTGTTTACAGAAATGGAATATGTCTTTCTCCATCAAAGATTGAACTCTTTAAGGAAGACATTGATTTTCTTGGCATAAAAATCAGTTCTGGTCATATAGAAATGCAGAAGCATATTGTGAGTAAAATCTTAACTTCCCGATGAGATACAAGGGATAAACAAGCCAGCTCGCAACGGTTCTTAGGTTGCGTCAACTATATAGCTGGTTTTTACCAGAATATTGCTGCTGACAGAGTACTGCTAAATAAACGCTTGAAGAAGGATGCTCCTGGTTGGAATCAGGAAATGACAAGAGCAGTACAAAGAATAAAGAAACAAGTCCTTGAGCTTCCTCCTATGTCTTTACCTGGACCAGGTATAAAGATCATAGAGTGTGATGCAAGTGACCAATACTGGGGTGCAGTACTGAAGAGAAAAGTGAAGATGGAAAAGAAAAAGTTTTCCGCTACACATCAGGTGCGTTTCAAGGCTCTGAGTTGAATTACCATTCTTCACATAAGGAATTATTGGCAGCCAAAAAGGCTATTAAGGCCTTCTTATGAGAATAACAAAATTAAAATATAACCATGATGAAATGAAGCATGTAAGAACCAATTACACTTAGGATTTGATACTCTGATTTAGCCAACATACTCCATTGCATTAAACATAATAAATACAATAATACACATAAGCTTCCTTACAATAATAGTAATATATGCTCATGTGCACATCAGATTTGGTAGCATAACCTCATAATAACTTAGCTCTCACATCTCTCTTATGCTACACAATTCACTACATATTTATAAGGGTGGGGACTTTCCCTTCACCGCTTATCTAATCCCAAAATAGGTCACATGCTATTATTAGCCACACGTCATTACAAAAATAGCCACACATGCAAGTGCACTAACAATAGACTACTTTTAGTTAACTGACAGTAGTAGATCTATTCTCAGCTGTATCCATGCAAAGTGCTTCATAGCTGATCCTCCAAAAATAGCCAATGCATGTCGCACAAGTCTTTGACCGGTTTGTGTGCTCTGCACGCTATCTCCAAAAATAGATCCTCATCGTGAAAATGGCTAAGTCCCAAGTCCTGTCTTTGTTCCCAGTGTGTGTTGCCTTTCCAATCCTCCCGCACTTTTGGATGTGCTCTGCTCTTCCCGCGCAAACCTTCTATATGTTCTTTGCTAAGTGCCATACTTTAACTGATCAAAATTACCCCACACTAGTTGCATTATCGCCCGGCAATGGTTGTCGCCCAAAACGAATCAAATAATATGAATAGAAGAATAGAAATAATATTTATGAACAAAATAATGTTTTTACCATGTAGTATCTTCTACTTCAACCTAAAGAATCAACTCGGATATTCTTCTTTTATTTCCACCTCTAAAGTTTTCCAATCATTGAGTGTGACTTCTACCTTTTCCTGGGATATCCACTGCAATTGACTCTAATTCATCCTTTGCAATCTCTCCTTTCTCATTCTACAAGACCAACACAATGTTGGACATTGCAGTCATTCTTCCTTCTAGCAATTCCATCTTTTACGCGATGAGTTTCCCAAGCTCATCTAGCCTTTCCTTGTGTGGTTATTGTATTGCTATAAGGGCCTCGCGCTTCTAATTGACAAGCGCTAATAATTCTGTGTGGCCCAATGTTTCATCTTTCATGGCCTTCAGGACTTCATTGTCTTCCAAAATGGTCCTAGTTCTTATAATGGCTTCTAGCACTATACAAATATTCAGCACTTGATCTACCTTCTTTAATTCCTCCTACAAGCTCTGAAGCAACCCCTCATATGATGCAATCTTCCACATCACTGAAGCCTTTTCCCTGATCTACTTCCTGTATTGGATCCTTTGGGACTGCATGCACAGAGGTTCATCTTTAAGCACTAAGTCCACCAAGGTACTTACATAATGCATTGTTGAAGGAAATGTTTTGGGTACCTTTGGCTCTAAATGTGGCTTTGCTTTCATGATATTGTCCCCAACTTCCTCTGTCATGCTAATGAAAACAACATTCTTCTTTTGTGCCAAGTCTTTCTCTTGCTTTAGGTGTGTTATTTCTGCATCCTTAGTCTTGATCTCCTCTTGTAGCACCCTAATTGTTGCAGCCTTATCCATATTCCGTCTTGCCACCTCTGTCAAGAATTTCACCAAAGCATTGCTCACTTGTTCATCTGACATAACAATAGGCTTGACTGTTATGTGTCTAGCCTGAGGTGTCTTCTTCAACCTCCTTGACATGCATGAATCCTCACACACATCAAAATCCAATTCATCTATGTGTGTTTGCATCAACCATGAAATCTTCTTCCTTATGCGCATGGTTGCCATATCTTCATCCATTAGCTCCCAACCATACAACTCCTTTTATGTCATTGTGATTTGAAAATGGGCGTACATAATTTTACCTATGTCCTCAGCATAGCCCATGACTGGTGGAACATACTCTCCACTTGTTCTCTTCGATCTTGGCCCCTTAGGAACTTGGGATTCAAGATTTGGAGCTTGTTCTATTGTGTCCTGAGAAGTCTCAGTTGTTGTCTCATCTGCTTCCTTTTCTCCCTCTTCTCCATCCTTCATTTCTTCATCCTTTTGTTCTTCCATGTCCTCTAGAGGTGTAGGGGAATTGGGTGCACTTTCCTTAGACTCTTCCACCTCCTCATTCAGCTTCAACTTCCTTCTTCTCTTCTTAGTTGTATCCTTCTATGGAGAGAGTTGAGGTGATCTGCACACTAATTGTGGAGTAGCACCTTGGGTCCTTGTTCTCCTGAATACTCTTTTGAAATGGCACTCTCCTTGGACTACATCCAAGTCCTCATCATCTCCCTCTTGTGTCCGGGAGTAGTTATATGCTCACTTCTTCACTATTTGGAGGTTATCTTCTTCCTCTGTACTCTAAACCACCACTATCCTCATGTTCCTCTTATTCATCATCTACTTGTATTATCTCTAGTGGGATTAGGTGCTGGAACATTTTCCATTATATGCTTACCTTTTGGTGGCCCTAGGAGCGTGAAATCATTCTCCACATACTTATTGTTCTCCATCTTGGGCTTGAGTTACAGGTACACAAGTGCTACTCCAATGTCCCCAAATGCCAAGATTACAAGATTTTTGCTTATAATATTTGGGAAAGCCTCTCAATATAGGCATTCCACCCTAGATATACATACTTCTTTCTCAGAGTGTGGTAATTGCAATCTACCTTGTCTGCATTGAAGGTTAGGTGGTGTGCATCTGAAAAATGGTGAATTGATGCTTGGAAATATCTTACTGTGAACACATATGGAAGTTTTTACCATGGGCTCCAAGCCCTGTCCTTCATTGTAAATCATGTGATGCAAAACTTTTGGTAAACTACAAACTGAACTGCCTTACCCACCACCAAAGGCAACTCCTTGGGTATGCGTCATTCTTCTTCGAACACTGTGTGGATTCTATCATAGCACTTCTCTGCCCTCTTCTTGAATGGGCCACTCATTGATCCTTCACACAAGTATTTTCGAAATCTTTCTACCAGATACTTGTGTTCCATGGGGTACTCCCAAATCTTCTCTTTTGGCCCATCGGGCACTCCAATCTCCATGAACACCAAAGACAATAAAATAACACCAAAACTTATTATTTTACCTTTTTGTGCTTCTTCAATTATTGTCTTTGCTATGTGATCCATGATATTATAGACCACTCCTTCAGACATCTTCTTTGCAACGTGCAGCCACATTGTGTTTACCTGTGACCACCTTTCTTGGTCATTCAAATTTGTCACCAAGTGTGTAGCTGCCTGAACTATTGGGTACTTCTTCAATTTTTCAATGTCCATGCCGTGTGGACCTTTGGTATACCCCATCTCCTTCCTTATCTCTAGGATTGCGGCCTTATCAATTAAATCACTCTCTAGATCTGCTCTTGAGGCCCTTAGTCCTGTCACCATTGAAATCAAAGCAGCTATGATTCTAACCCTCCGTCCGACGAAATAGAAAAAGTCCTCATGGACTCTTCTCATCAACCATCGATACAATGGTTCATACTTCCCAAAGTATGGAATTTCATACAACTGGTAGACTCTAATCACTTCAAGAACTTCTCAAAGAATGTCATTATATACTTGGCATATCTTCTGTCGTGCGCTTGTTAATATTTGTGCTCAACAATGCATCGAGCTCCTTCTTATTATCTGATGTTCAATGGTTGTAATCACTGATTTTACATTGATGGATGTGGGAATCCCATTCTTGTCCCATGATCACACCCTTTGGATACTATATTTCTGAGAAATTACTCTCGGGAGTAATTTCTTCTTCCACTTAGACCTTTTTCTTTCCTTTCACTCTTGTTGAGGTTTCTTTCTTCGGTTCCATCTATAATATGTAATCTTCCAACTCCAAATACTCACCTTTTATCTCCTGTAACATGCAAACACAAATCCTATCTTGATTCAGCATGCCCTAGTTAATATTACATGCCCTAGCTCTTTTGTAATGCCTTTCTTCACTCAAACCTTTTGCAAATAGGGATGCAAGCTTCCTCTGCGCATAAATCTTCTCTTATCGTCTCGATTCACACTCTTCACACTTGAATACTCTTCTCGTAGATCAGTCACACTTGGATCTTTCAAATTATCATGATTGCAATAGTAAAAATGAACTTGCATCCTGTCCTTATATAGATTTTCAAAAAGTTAGTGCATTTATTGCTTCTTCACCTACCAACAATCCTCTTATTAATTGACCATTTTTCATTCTTTCCGCACGGTACATCTTCGCACCCAAGATATAACCTTCTAGTGTGCCTTCCTACCCTCTTTCCACAGACTTCTCTTCAGCTTACCTCCATGCACCCGAGTACCTCGCCACTGTGCTTTCCCTTGGTAGTTCTCATGGCCTCTGCTTACCTCGTGTTATACTTGTTTCTTCATTCATCTCCACTTATGGTCCTCATTTCCAAAAGTAATTTTTCAATTCTCCAACTTGAATAACACCCGTAGCAATTAGTTCCTTTCATGTGTACTTATTTTCATTAGTCCTGTACTTGGATATCAATAACCTACCCCACACTAAGGGTATGTGCAGTCCTCTGCGCATAAAAATTCTTCAAAATAGGAATTAGCTTCGATGTGTAAATGTGCTTTATTACACAAACACACCAACTAAATTGAAAAATCATAGCGACAAAGAAGGAAATACATTAAGGAAATTTATAATTGAAAACCTAATCTAAATGAAAACACTTCCTTATTACAAACACCAAGAAGACTTATTTATAGTAGGGCTTCATCCTACTCCCATTGAAGTAACCGAGTAATCGTATTCCATCAAGTGCCTCTAACTGATAGGCACTTGTTTCAAGTATGTGAGTGATAACATATGGCCCCAACCAATGTACTTTGAGTTTACCTGGATGGCGCAAAAACTTAGAATCATAAAGGAGCACCATCTGTCCTATCTTAAGCCTTTTATCCCTGATGTGCTTGTCATGCCATGCTTTCTACCTGGCCTTTTCTTGTTTCTGACTCCAACGTGCTATTGCTTGGTGCTCATCCAACTTGATTAACTTTTCAATCCATTCTTCTAATGCTTTCTCATCAGCTAGACCTCCAACGCGCATAATACGTAAAGAAGGTAACATAAATTCCATAGGAAGAACTACTTCTGCACCAAACACTAACTAAAATTGTTTGGCTATGTTCAACCTTTTATATGTTGTTCTATATGCCCAAAGTAATCGTGAGATACTTTATCATCCCAATCCTTTCTTCCAAAATCACAAATTTTTGTCAATGTATGGCTCAAAATTTTGTTGAAAGCCTCAAGCAGTACCATTAGCCTCGAGGATGATAAGATGTAGTCTTATGGTGTGCAATCATGAATTCATCCAATAAAATTATGATTGTATCATTAATAAAATGTGTGCCCCTATCACTGGTCATACTTATAGGACACCCGTACCTTGTAATAATATTTCGCCATAAAAATTGTCTATTATAGCCGCTATGCAATCCTTTATAGGTACTACTTTTTCCCACCTTGTCGGATAGTCTGCAGCAAGTGATGATAGAGCGCGATCTAGTTCTGCACGTGGCTAGTGAAATAGGACCCAAAATATATATAGCCCATTTCTCAAATGGTTATGCACTAGGAATAGGCCTTAATGGCATCTCATCTTGTTGTCATGGTTTCCCAAGACACTGACAATGATCACAAGCCTTGCAATAATCCTTACAATATTTATACATTGTCTACCACCATAATCCAATGAGTAGAATCTTATGTGCAATGGCATCACCTACATAGTGGCCACCTGCGCAATACCACCATGAGATTCCTCTAGGATTTCTTTGTGTTCATGTTCCAAAGACGCAAAGGCACAATACTTCATCCCTGCCTAATTTGTACATGTCACCACTAATCAACATATAGGGTTCCGCATGTGTAATAATTTGTTTCTTCTCTAAGGATTTCATTCCTTTTGGTGTCATGCCTATTTATAGAAAGATAAAAATATCCTCTAATTCCAATGGCACTCATTGTAACCTATATAATTGTGCATCTGCATGGTATCTTTAATCACATGTGCTTCTTCTCCCGATTTACTTCTATGGATAAATGGTCCAGTCCAAAATTACTTTTCCTAGTTTTACCACAACTGTGAAGTCAAATTATTGAAATAAGAGTACCCATCTACATATGCACCCTTGTAAAATGGGTTTGTTTACCAAATACTTCAATTCCATGTGATCTGTATAAAAGAAAAATGGTGTAGCTAGTAGGTACTATCTGGATTTATGAAGCACATAGATCATTGACAAAACTTTGCGCTCTGTAGTTGTGTAGTTCTGTTATGCAGGAGTCAACTTTATACTAAAAAAATATATAGAATGATCTATAATACCTTCTCCAAGATGAGCCAAGATCGTACAAGCAATGGTGGGCCGAGAGACATCCACATGTACATGAAAGGGTTGGTCCCACGAAGGAAAACATAGAATAGACGTGGTAGTAAGTTTCTTCTTTAATGTCTCGAATGTGTGTTCTTTGTGTTTCTCCCAGTGAACGCACCTTTCCCTTTCAGTAACTCCTCCAACGGTGTGGAAAATTTGGCATATCCTTTAATAAACTTCTTGTAATATCCTATATGACCCAAAAATACACACACCTCACTCTGATTGGTAGGATCTTTTAGGCCTATAATGACTGCAACCTTAGCTGGATCAACTAACAAACCTTCCTTACAGATTATGTGTCCTAACAATATCCCAAATGGTGTAGCAAATATGCACTTCTTGATGTTCAAAGAGATACTCAACTGTCTACATCTTTCAAACATTAAGTGCATATTGTCACAATGATCCTTAACTAATCCATACATTGTCCAATCATCCAAATAAACCTATAAGAAGTTGTGAATAAACTCCTTGAACACTTAAAAAACTATGTGCAAAAATATAGTAGGTGCAAAAATATAGTAGGTGCATTTTTCGTGCCAAAAGGCATCACAAGATAGGCGAGGCTACCCCATTCAGTAATAAAGGTATTCTTTTCTTGATCCTCTCGGGAAATCCTAACCTGATGATACTTGGAAAACCCATCTATAAACAAATAGATTTCGCGCCCTGCAACGCCTTCTAGTATTTCCTCATTGAATGGCGTAGGAAAGGGATCAATTACACATGTAACATTTAGCTCCCTATAGTCCAAACAGATCCTAATCCAAACATCCTTCTTGATAGTGATCACCATTGGACTAACCCATTCTGACTCGTCGAGGGGCTTGATAATCCCAAACTTCAACATTTTGTCAATCTCTTCTTTGACCTTTTCACGCAAGTTGGGGTTCATCCTGTAGGGTCTCTTTCTAACTAGGCACACCCCTCCTTAAACATTATCCTCATCTCTCCTAATGATTCATGCATGCCTTTAAGTTCATGATACCCTTAAGGGAATAAGTCCTGATAATCCCATAGTAGCTCTATGATTTTTGTCACTTCAAAGTCTAACCAATAGTCTCCAATTATGGCTTCCTTAGGCTCTACATCTAATCCAATATTCAATTTCTTGTTCTTCATAGGTTCATGATAGGAACACATGGTCTTATCTATATTGTCTAATACTTCACACCTACTTGTTGAATGGTTTATATCCAGATCTTCTACTTCTTCATCATCCACTAAGTAGACCATTTTTCCTTTTTCTTTCTCAAGGCAAGCATGCTGAAGTAGTGTGGCATCAGCCTCTATCTCTTCAACAAGATGCACTCCTAAGTCACCGTCCTCAAAAAAAATCTTGAATGAGTTCTTTAGCCTTGGCACTATCTCCTATAGTTAAGCACTTTATGAAATTTAATGCTTCCTCCACCGGAGGCTTGGTAGAGAAGAAGTCAAATGTCTGGGTCATTCTTACAATTAAATCCTACCAATTTTTAGTCTCTCTATGAAGTTCTACATATACATACCAAGCATGCACATAACCATGTAGAGTGGAATAAAACTTATGCACCCAGAGTGAAGGTGGTAAAGCTTCCTTCCCCTCTCGTCCGCAGTCTTTCACACTTCGAACATGATGTTGAACAGGTTGATTACTATGATAAATGCAGATTTGAGTAGGTGCGTTTATCCTGAAGCAATCCTAATTTCATTCCATCCTACAAGATTGTCCTTGTGGACTACCCACCAAGGCACTTTGTTGTACCACATAGTGTATATTCTAGTATATTTCTTCTTTCTAGCGGGTCTATTCACTGTACTCTCCATAGCATGCAGAACACCATAGGATATCCTTCTCTAGTATAACAAGGTAACGAGTTGTTATTTATTCTCCCAACATAACATAGTTTGGTGCCCTTAGGAAATATGCTCTTTACTTCGTGCCCTACCAACTCATAAGTTCTATGATCCCAATTACCACAAGCAACGCTTGTAGTGTCGCTGATAGACTCGTGCATCCTCCCACCGAAGGATTTCTTCTTTACATGGCTCAAGCACCTCTGGTCTCGAATGGCACATACATAAATTCTATTAAGGTTTTCTTCACTCAAAGGCTGAACATAGGGTGCAGATTTACCATCTATTAAAGGGATAATAACTCTTTCCTCCTTGTTTTCAAAACTAATCTAACCCTTATTGAACCGAACATCAAAATTATTTACATAGCACCAATGATGCCCCAATAGAGTTGGGAAGTTATCTGATTCAGCCAGTGCTAAAACCTCAAAATCTCTTGTGAACTTGGCACCTTGTATGGTAATAGATGTATCTTTCAAAACTCCGATGGGAGTGGCCTTAGTCCGATTAGCCATGAACAATACATTAGATGATGGATGCAATGGGGGTCTCCCCATTTGTTCCCATGCATATAAGGTAAGAACATTGACTTTCACACCTATATCAATCAATATATTACTCAATAGCCACCCATCCAAAATAACATTAAGATTTATTTCCTTGTCATAATATAGGCTATGAGGGGGAAGATTCACATTCAAGATCTACCATCTAGTCTCGGTACTTTCTATGCGCAGAGTATTTCCTTTTAACCAATTTCCCAACAAGGGAATGATATACTCCGGCGCAATAATTTTTACACTTCTCTCAAGTCATCCATATCAGTTTGGACCATCTCTGATGATTTCTTTTGCTCCATCTTCTGTGATTTCTCTTTTAAATATTGTATCTCACCCTAAAGATTCCTGAGTACCTCCCTAGTCTCTGGTAGACCTCCTTTTGATGGGCAGGATCTAGGTACTGTGCATGTAGAACCTCCTCCTTAGTGATGGTAGGATTCTGATGTAATGCTTCCCGACGTGAGCTACTTCAACATGCGTCGCGATCTTTACCTGCAATTCCTTAAATGTTTGTTCCAACTTAGGAATCCACTTACTATCCACAATGTGTTATATCCTAACCATCCATGTGCCTTTTTTTTCTTGTTTATGCTTCTTGCTAAGATGCTCATACAAGTTCAGGCATTCCTCATTACTATGATTCTTTCTAGAGAAAGAAAATGTAGCATTTTGAGGACATTCATGCCTGTAGTGGTCAGAAGATCCACATGTATAACATGTTCCACAAGGGAACTCATTTCTTCCACCACCATGACCTCATCCTCTGAATCCACCATGGTATCCTCGACCTCTACCACAAATGCCTTCAAAATTCCCATTGTTTCGATCATAGCATACCTAATTGTGATCCCGATCATGATACTCATTCTTGCCTTTAGAGTTATCTAAAACTCATGTCTGTCATACACCAATATCTATAGCATCATAGATCCGGCAAATAGTTAACATGTATTCCGTTTTATGAGTTGTGGACCTAAATATTTTGTAGTAGCATGAAACATTCTTCCTTATCGTGAATTGTAGTAGTAGGTAGTGGCTAGCATCATGGTTTAAATAGCAAATATCACAATCCAACATTAATGAGTGCACTGACTTGCGGGGACAACTATCCTTTGTGTGACCTTCCACTTCATAATCTATGCACCAAATCCTTGTGCGCATCTCATGTGCTGAATTTGCCAATAGTTTCTCCAACTACTTTTCCATAGCTGTGATATGTGATTCTAAAAATGGGCTCACCCTAGTGTCTATACTTCTAACTCGCCTCGTGGCATAAATTTGCTTCAAATGCTTCGCACATATCTTTAACATTCCCATTTTAAGACTTTAGAAACAAGGATTTTTTTTTTACATAATGTTCTCTGTTCTAAATAAAACATCATTTAGAACACACATTCCATGCCAATCAATCTCATAATAGATAACCATATGCAGCTATAAATGACTCGGTGGTCCACCGATCTATTCATTTCATAACTCGGTGATCTACCGATCTATTTATGTTGACTTTAAGTATTGGATACTTATCATATACTTCGTATACTTGGTTTTCCTACCCGAAATCGGGTACTAAGTGATCTATTTAAAGAACCTATCTGAATATTTGTTACCAATATTCATCTGACATCACATTGCTTTAAACTAGGTGACATAGGACAATGCAACCAATAGCTTGCGATACTTTGGCCAAAGATTTTCAACATACTTTGTTTATGTCACTATTCCTAGATGGCATACTTGTCATTTCGAATACGTCCTTCACCTCACTCCTCTGTTATCTAGAATGGTCTTTACTGACTACCGTCAGTCCACTTGTCCAAGGTTTAACCCTAGCTCTAGTTAGAGACATGATTTATTATAGGAATATGCTCACAATGTCTTAGGGTATACAGGCATACTCGGTTGACCTAAGTCAACCGTATGTGCCAAGGTTCCCTGAGCCATTAAAAGCTACTGCCTATCCTAAACATGCCACTAACTTGACCTAGAGAGAAACTAAGTCCAATTCCTTATTTGTTTGTAGATCTAGATGATCAATGTAAAAGGGTGTTGCCACATGTCAATTACAACGCGGTATCCTTGAGAAGATCCTTGTCTTCTTGAAGGTATAGCCCTCGCGGTTGGTGTGTGCCAACATCCTATAGAAACTACCTCATTGAGATGTACATACTGTTGGTACCCAAATTTGTTCTCCTTTTCACCTCCCAGAGCAACATCAGAGATATGGCATGAAGCTTGAAGTCAAATAGATCATGATGTGTGTCATTTTGTAGCCGAGATGTGATCTAACTGGCACTCATATTTGTGGAGAGATGGATAGCACTCAAATAGGACTTGATCTTATCCTAACTGTTTTAGGTTGTGCCTTTCAACCAAGGTAAGAGGACCTATTTTGTAACCCTCAAATGGTTAAGGAGATGAATATATCCCTCAATTTGTGTAAATAGTTTGGAAAGGGCCTTGGGAAAATATGGTCAACACTCTAAATCTAACTTTCACAAGTTGTCACTCCTAGATTATGGAGATATTTTCAATGCAAGGCAAGGGTTACTAAAGACATTGCATGATCCTGATTTGCTTTGTGCATTTTTGTAGATGGATTATATTCTTTTGTTGACACACAATGCAATGCAGGGGTAGTATGGGGTAGGATTAGTTATTTTGAATGAATTTTTTGGTGGGAGATTTTAGACAAGACTAACAAGAATTTTCCAAATTCTTTGAGGACCTTTGTAAGAAATTTGTAAGACCTAAACAACAGAATGATTCAAAGGGGTTAAGGTACTCCTTTAACTCAAGATATGTGCACCAAATGGAAGCCTAGATCTACACTCTTCCACACAATCTTTGACAACCTGCCACAAAAGATTGAAGCAGATGAACCAACAAAGCATCCAAAAACCTCTATTTTATCATGACCTAAGGTGCACCCAAAGGTTTACAAACAATCTCTAAATTCAAGGAAGGTAAAGTGATTTTAAATCTATTTATCTCTTTATCAGATGAAAGCTCTTCTGAATGTGAGATTGCAAATGCCACTAAACTATCAACAAGAAATGAGACCATGTATGATCAAGAGATATTTTAAACACAAGACTGCAATAGGAGCAAGAAACACAAATTGAAAACATTCTAAAACATAAGTGCATGTAAATTTTTCCAAGAGACAACACAAAATAATCTAGAATGACCAAATTTATCAGGGGAATGTTATAAGAACAATCTCAGATCTTGTTGATGGATTTACAACTGAAACCAACTCAACATGATACAAATCTGATGCAAAAAGGAATTAGAAATGGTTCTCAGGTGGTTTCTCAGAGAATGGGCTTTTTCCTAGATTTTCCTATGAAATTCTAAGTTTCTTTGACCTTTTGCATGTCAAAAAACATGCATTATATAACACTCTATTACATTTGATCCTTCTTTCCCAAGAAAATAATATGCCCAACATCAAGTTTGTTACAAAATTCCAACATGATTCGCAGATAGGGACGTTTAACATATTTGCAACAAAAGTTGTTAGGTGTTTCAAAAAAGGTGAATCATTACAAATCCTTCATCATTATCCATTGTGGAGGCATGTTTTTTATCCTCAAAGCATGCAGACCCCATTTCATTTTTCATCCTTATCCCTCCAAAATTTGATTCTACAACTTCTTGATTTGATATTTCATGTTTTGGATGGGCTGGGGCAAAAATTATTTCAAAAACACCTCAAATCTACAAATTGATCCCTAAAACCAATTACATTGGTCCTTGCAGGCACAAACGAACATGAATTTGCCAAAATTTTGATGAAATTTGATGCAAATTTTACATTTCCACACTTCCTAGAGAAAAATGGTGGCCAAAATGAAGAATGTACAATTACCATTGATTTTCCTTTATTCCTTCAATCTGAGCCCTCCACGTGTCAAAATATGATTGGGAATGGATTTGGGATCATTTTTTGACTTTTTAACATCTTTGAAAAAATGTAAAATTTTGACTTTTTCTCCACCCCTCTACCCTTGAAATTTGGTGCTGACACATGGCATATGGTGGGCCCCATTGAAGTCGCGGTTCAATTCTACACATTTCCACCTTTTTTGGAATTTTGGAAATTTTTCACTTTTTTCCCATGGGCCCACACCTCTGCCTCTGTCCTTGACACGTGTCACTTCCTCTATCGCTGAGGATTTGCGGGCTCATTTCACATTTTAACTCCCCTTTTTGCCAAGGGAAAAATTTTCACTTTGCCTCCACGGGCCCACGCCTCCGATTTCTTCCTACCACATCTGTCTCCTCTACTTATCACAGCCCACACCTCAAATTATCATTCTAATTCCTTTTTACCAAAAGGAAAAATTTTACCTTTTTCCTCTAGTGACCCGCCAACCCGCTCACCCACCACACGTCTCCCCTATACTTGTGGTGACCCCATTTCATCCCTTTCGCCAAAAAAGGTAAAAAAATGCCTAAGTCCTCCACCGGTCTACACTCCTCTATGACCCCTCTTGCCACGTGTCCACCCTTGATTGGCTTGGTGGATGCATTTTGGTCTATAATACCTTTTCACCAAAGGGTGAGATTTCCTAAACTATTCCACCTTTCTCCCTACCTACCACGTGTCCCCCCATGGTTCATTGTGGACCCATGGCCCTTTCCTCACCTTTTTTCCTTTTCACCAAAAGGCAAAAAAATTCCAAGTCCCCTGCCAGCCTTCCATCCCACCTTTGAATAAGAACACAACACGTGTCCTCCTTGGGGACTTGCGGAGTTGCGGGAAAAATTTGTGAAATTTTCCAAAACCAAAAAATGTTAAGTTTTTATAAGAAACCCACCAAATCTCATCTAACCAAAAATGGCCTCATAGGAGAAGCCATTTGAAATAGAATTTTATGGGCATATGACACCCGTATAATCGTAAAAAACACAAAATTTACTAGAGATGCCCTAAAATCAATTTTTTTCTTCGTGGGTGAAGGATTTTTTGGTCAAAAAACAAAGGGAAATTGATTTTATGCAATTTATGACCATGGGGATAGATATTTTGAGGGGAAAAAAGTAAAAATGAGAAACCACAAGCTCCAAAGGCTAGGGAAAGTGGAAAAAATGACAGGGGCCCGTGGATTTGGAAAACTAGGGCATAAAATAGAGCATACATGTATTTTTCTTTCAAATTGGGGAAAATAATAAGTTGTGAGCACTTCAAGGCATTCAATATAGAGGGAGAAAGTTTTCAGATCACCAAATTTGAAGAAAAACATTTTAGAGCAAGAAAACCAAAGGGGAAAGATGGCAATATAACAGAGGATTAAAATGGGCACCAACATCGGCTCCTGCTCGGGGATGGGCACTCCCAGTGAGTGCCACAAGAACAATAAGTAGACCAAGTGCCAAAATAATCCATTGGGAAAATAGAGTCATGAGCCAAAGCCACCAAAAACTAGCTGAGAAACCGACAAAAATGGCTGCCACAAAAGGCAAAAGAACACCAAAAACACCAAACAACCAAACACTATACACTGATACAAATTGGTGCATACCTCAAATTTGGGGATTAATCCAAGAAATGCTTCAGATGCCTGCCATTAATAGGTAATTCAAGAAATTCCCCATCTAAGTCTTTTAGAAAAAAGGTATTCTCACCAATTCTAATATCAATGGAGTAAGGGCCCATCCACAATGCATCAAATTTTCCATGTTTGCCCTTATCTTCATTTCTGTTGTCCCACAACAAAACCAAATCTCCAATATTGAAGGCCCTAGGAGTAACCTTCTTTTCAAACAACCTCTTAAACTTCTCTCTAAATCTGACATGCCTTTGGTGGGATGCTCTTCTCTCTTCATCTAGCTCTATAATCTGATTAATTATTTCTTCATATGGGTTGACCTCCTGATCTTCAAGTTGTTGAACAAATTGAAATGAAGATAATTACAAATGTAAGGGTAGCAGAGCTTGAGTTCCATACACCAAATCAAATGGGCTCTTATCAGTAGCTCTCTTGGTAGTGATTTTATCACCTAAACTACAATTTTAGTTGTTCACCCTATTTTCTCTTGTTCAACTCCAATATCCTCTTAATGATCTTCAATAAGTTCTTATTGTTGGACTCAACTTGTCCATTTCCTTGGGGGTTATAGTTTGAAGAATAAGTCATATTAGTTCCATACTCCTTGCACATTGCCGTCAAAGGTTTAGCTCTAAAACACATGGAATTATCAGCCACAATCTTGATGGGCACACCAAATATGCATATGATATTATTCAACAAAAAATCCATAACAACTTGGTGTGTTACTTTCTTGGTGGGGATTTCTTCTACCCACTTGGTGAAGTAATCTGATATGGCTACAAGGATCCACTTATGTCCAACACTAGAATCTTCGAGGGTCTAGTGAGATCTCACTAATGAAGTCCATCCCCATTGTTTGAAAGGAGCTTCAATTGATACAGTTGTGTGAAGGAAGGGAGCTCTCGAGCTTTCATTCTTCCAGAGAAACTTAGCCCCCTGTGTGCTTTCACATTTTCTAATCAACATGGTTTTATTTAAAGAGAGTAGGACACCATAACCAGCTCAAAACTTTGTGTGTCAGAATCATACGTACCCAAAATTGTGATTCTCGGCCTTGTCTGCGCGCACTCCTTAGCAAGTTCCCGATGATGATACAGTGTCTCTCGCATAGGTGTTCGGGATCCAGAAAAGCCCTCGAGCATGCGTTAACATCCCACATGCCCCGCTTAGCCCCAGCGCCTTTTTTCCCCTTTTTCTTCTTTCCTTGGCCTTTTGTTCTTCGGTGGCCATTGTTTATGCCCTAGATCAGTTGGCGGCGGTCTGATCCGCCGCCGGTGAATGACCATATAAATCCGTGCTTTTTCCAACGTTCTTTGACGCGACTCGCGTGAAATATCACGATTCACCAACTTTCTTTGCCGACTTGAGCATGCATTTATGTTTTTGGTCCCCTGGAATAGTGTTTTTCCTTTGTTTATTGTTTAGGAGTTCCATTTGGTTTTGGTTTTTGGGTGATTGAATTCCTATAAATGCATGGTTTGTGCATAAGCAAATGGTCTGCCCCTCATTCAATTTCATGCTCTCGATTCTCATATTTCAGTCTTTTATTCTATTTAGAAGCCATAGTGTTAATTCCTTGCATGTTTAGATAGTATTGTTTTTGCATTAGTAAGCCACAAACCCATCTTGTGCGGCGCATCTTCTTGGATCTATCTCATCCAAATCCGGTTCAAGCGTGTCTCTGAGTTTATCTTTCTTTGTAGATTTGCTTTCATCATATCTTGGTGTTCTTAGTTCAATTCATTATATGCCTGGTTAGCTTTATTCAGCTGTTGGTAAGCCACATATCCAACTTGTGCAAGCAGTGTCTTTATTTTATCCAATCTATTGGAACCGAATAGCTTAGGAAGCCATTAAAGTTGCAGGTTTTGCTCTTCGTATAGGATAGTTACAGGTTCTGGTCGCTTCATGTTGCATGGCTCACAGTAAAATCCCGCTAGGAATCGCATAAGCCAAGCTCTGTACTCTTGCGCTATCCCTCTCCTACTCGCATTTTTCGGTGCTCGCATTCTAATGTCCTTTGTCCCAAAATCTACTCCTACCGGTGATGTTAGCATTACACGCTTTTCTGGATCCACGTGAACACGAAAGAATGAGGAGATCATACTGAGGGGATGAGATCACACACACCATCGGATTCGCCACTGTTCTGCGGAATCCAGGTTTTAAATTTCAAAGTTCTAGTTAGAATCATATCAAATAGAGTAGTTAATCACTTTATTTCAATAAATTCTATTCTCGATATTGCCAGGGAAGCTGTGGGGATTGATAGTTTCTGAGAAACTATGATTCACTCCTCACTTCTGAGGTAGGATCGAGAATCTTGCAGGTAGATTAGACAAGCTATTTTATTTATTTAGAGTAATTCTACAAAATCGCACAGGCAAATAACTACACTCGGTTATCTTGTCTGTTTCAAATTATTGTTTAGTTATTATTTCTAGATACGCTTAAAATAGTTTGCTTTCCTTAAAATTATTAAAAGTTTTCTTAGAAGAATAAAAGTTATACAGTTAGATTTATTTCACATAGTTAGAATTTGTTTCGTTACAGTTAGATTTGCATTTTTGTTTCGTATGACAATCACGGGACCTCAGGAGCCCAGGGAATATATATTTGAGCCAATCGTGCCTCAACCAAACCTAGTCACAGCAATAGTTGACATAGACCAAAATCTCAGGATACAAGTATTCCGAACAACCACAGATTTACAACAGATCAGTTCTCAATTAAGAGGATTAAACATAGAAGACGACCAAGCACACACATTTTGGTCGAACCAACCAAACTATAGATTGCCCTAGGCAAAGCACTCACATGACTGTAGAAGGGCTCGAAAGAGAACAAACATTCGGGTGCGATCCTTTAGTTCCACAGCCAGATCCTGGGGACACCCTCGTAGATATAGATACCAGCTTAAGAATCCAGGTTGCGAGAACCCCTATAAGGTATTCTGAGAAGATTACACAACTATTGGTTCTAAATATAGAAGCTGAGAAAGCATACGATTACTGGATACTAGGGATTAGAACTTGATCTCGCGTATGACCATAACAGGACCGCAACAACCGAGAGTCTATGGTTGTGATCCACAGATCCCACAGCCCAACGAGTCCACAAGTCAATTAGATATAGACACTAACCTACGCACCTTGGTATTCAGGTCCACTCCACTTCCACCTATCATCATCGAACAACTGTCCTTACTAGATATCGCGGCTAACGAAGCTAGGGAATTCTGGACTAGGCCAGAAAATCATCCGTAGAGTCAATTATATTCATCATCCACTATATGACCTTATCAGGAGATATACACGAAACTATCCGGGTCATTTTCCACGTATTCCACAACCCATAGATCGAATCACGCCAGAGCTCGATATTGATTGGAGCCTTCGAGCAGTCATCCTTGTGTGATCGATCTATCACACCACCTTCTTCTTAGATTCTAGGGCCTTCTTTGCCTTAGATTCGCAAATTCCACTAGTGCGTGTCGAAGACATTAGATTCCCTAGCCTAACTAGTTTGTCCGAATCCAACGCATATTCTACCCCCACGGAAGGGTCTGCTCACCAATGAAGTCACGACCCCAGAGGTCTTTAATTAATACGCTGCATGGAAGAGTCACTTGTAGATTCTCACATTTTCTAACACATGGTTGCATCTTTGAAGAGAGTAGTAGGCCAATAACCAACTCTCAAAACCCCTTCCAACAAAGTGTCCTCCAAAAACTCCCCATGGAAATCAGCAACTACTTTGGGAGCTTCATCTTCAATTACACATTTCAAGAGGACACCTTCAGGGTTCTTCCAAGCCAACCCAAAGTCAATGATGATGTATTTTTGAGAAGCCAGCTTGAGGGATCTTTTCTGATTTTTATTTAAATGATCAGGACAACATAGGTGTTTGAGGTAAAAGATTATATCCTTGTACCACTTAGAACTTACCAATTTCTCAAGAACATCTACCTTTTCTTCCTATACCTCATTCACTTCCACAATCTGCAAGTTGCTCTCAGCCATGAGCTTAGCAAGACACAAACCTCTTATTAACTTTGTGGTATGAATGTCCATGTCATACTTTTGCATTTGTTCACCCATCTACATCTTTTACTTGATATATCCATCTCGATAAGATGTCTTTTACCATGGTGTGGGAACATAAGCAAAAATTTTGAACTTAAGATATAAGACCCGAAAACCTTTGTTGCTTTCACTAAGGTGAATTTTTGTTTTTCCATGATTGTGTACTTTAACTTAGTAGCTTGTAAAAGCCTTGCTAAAGAAGGAAATAGGCATCTCATCCCCATCTTCATCCTTTTGGAGAAAACAGATGAAATAGTATTTTAAGAATCAAAAGAAAAGATTTGGAAAGGATTATTATAATTCAAAGCTACCAAGATAGGTGCATGTTTCAATGCCTCTTTGATTCCTTCAAAAGCCTGGAAACCTCCTCCCACTTGATAACTTGATATTTATTTAACATGCATGTGATAGGCAGAGTCAACTCAGCAAAATTTTACACAAACCTTCAAATGAAGTTGATTTTCCCAAAGAAGGATTGGATGCCCTTCTTTGTTCTTAGAATTGGAACCTTGCTAATTACTTCTACTCTCTTAGGGTCAATCATGACACCAACCTTTGAAACAATATGACCAAGTAGCTTGGCCTTTTGCACCCCAAAGTGACACTTCTTTGGATTGAGAGAGATTCAAAATCTACATCTAACCAACATTCTTTCCAAGTGTTGCAAGTGATATTTTCTGCTCCTTGAAAACATAGTCACATCATCTTGATAAACTACAATGAAGTCATTTATGTAACTAGCAAAAGAAACATCCATTGCTCTTTGGAAGGTAGCCCCAAAATTCATGAGACCAAAAGGCATTCTCACATAAACATATGTTCCCCAAGGAGTGGTAAAGGTAGTTTTAAATCTTTCTGACTCCTTGACAACAACTTGATTGTAGCCAAAGAAACCATCTAAGGTGGAAAACAATTCAGATCCAGAACTAACTACAGTATGTTCTCCATGTTTGGCAAAGGATAATTGTCTTTTAATGAATCTCTATTAAAATTTTGAAGTCTACACAAAGTCTAATATCTCCATTCTTCTTTCTCCGATTGGCATAAGGTTTGTGCAACCCAAGATGAATACCTTGTGGGCTGAATGATCACTCCCTCTTTAGTTTCTTCAATTCATCTTGCATTTTCATGGAGAGGAGTGGGTTAATTAGCCTTTGTTTCTATTTTGTCTGGTTTTGGTATTTTTCTCAAGAGGGATCTCATGTTGGAATAAGTCTTCTCTATATGCTTTCAGCTCTGAATATGACTAGGCAAGATAGTCTTGATATTGTTTTAACAATTGGAGGTAGGACTATTTTTCTTCCTTGCTTAAACTGCTGCCCAACCAAAATTTTCTTGGTTTATCACTAGTTCCCAAGTCATGCTCCTCCACATCCCTTGAGGCAGATATGTTTCTATTGATGATGCAATCAACATTGCTAAAATTTGACTCAAGTGCAACAAGACCTCTAGGAATGGTGTTAGTTTTCAATTGGATAATATCCTTTCCAAAAAAAGTCTCTCTTCCTTCAGTCATACATACCATTGGTTCCTAATCAATATTCTAATCTACAAACTCACCTTGATTTTGTAAGAACCTTTGCACTTGAGCATCATCATTAAACACTTGCCAATGCTTGATGTTATCAGGGATAGTTGGCCTAGTTAACACTTCAACATTGTACTCACAATAAGGTGAAATGGTGCAATATCCAAATCTTGACCCCAACACTGCCAAATTTTCAAGCAATAACATTTAAACTTTTTCATGATGCACAATATTGAAAGAATCAAACATCTCAATTAGATCCCAAATTGCATGCTTATACTATTTCATCCGCTAATTTTTTATAGCATACAATTTTCTTATTTGTTTGACAACTAGCTCTGAATATCCCTTTGCAATGATGTCCTTGACACCATACTTCCATGTAATTCTTAGACCCAACAACAAGGCTTCATACTCAGCAATGTTGTTAGTACATTCAAAATTAAGCTTGAAGGAAAAAACAAATTCTTCCAAGCTAGGAGAAATCATAATTATACTAGCACCATTTCCAAATTTGGAGCAAGCTCCATCAAATAGCAAGGTCCAAGGAGAACTTACCTAATCAAGGCACTTTGACTGATCCATCTTGTGTTCTTTTCCATCAGCAAACCTAATAAAATTATCAACATCTACATCAACAAACAACACCTCATAGGAAGCATTGTTTGGATCCTCAATTAGATGCAACATTTTCTTTCTCCATAGAGCTTGACAAGGCTACCCTCAATGGGAATGGTGGAAAAATACATATCCATTTAGACACTCCCTCCAATAATTGCAGCCCACTTTCTTGACAATAACATACCCCATTTGGCAAGGCAATCAAAATCACAACATCCAATTTTAAATTTCTCCCGGGATAAGATGCAAGCTGCACCACCAAACCCTTCACACAACCTAACTACTAACACTTCTCTTGAGTCCATGGAAGTACACTTTCCATAGGCTGCTGTCACTTTGATATCCAACTCATTCATGACTTCTAGAGGCATGACATTACATGATGCACCGGAATCAAACATACAATTGTGAAGTAGTTTATCCTTTATGATCAAAGTTGTGAAGAATGGATCAACATTCAATTAGGAATCAACCAAGGATGTTCCCAAGTATACCTTAGGTGTTTCTCCAAGATACTCTACTACTGGTGGTGTTTCAAGGTCTGTAATGATCTAAGGAGGAGTTTCAATAACATTTACATTTTTTCCTGGAGTAGTCTTCTCCTCCTTCAATCCCAAGTACTCAAATGCTCTCTTCTTATGCTCAGGAATCCTAAGAAACTCAATGATTAGAAAACTCACTTTTATTTGGCTCAATACTTGGGCTATGTCATATGGAACACTCTTTGGAAAAGCAACATTGAAAGGAGACAAGAAGATTCATTAGATGGCAAGGGATTCTTGGCAGCTTGGGCATGCGGAGGACTGAGATTTTTGTTTGGGACAACAAAGCTTTTGGCATGTGTTTCTTTTCTAGGAGCTTCTTTGGGAATACTTGTGAGCAAGGGTGTTTTAGGTTTGGCTTGAGGCCCAACTCCCTTAACAACTTTACTTCTAGTGTTATATTCTTTCTCTTGAGCTACAACAACATTCATCAACAATTGTCTATCTTCCTTCAAGGGATACCACCATCATACTTCTTAATCATCAAAGCTCTTAAGTATTCAAAGTCATTGTTAGGAATTTCAAAAAGCTTGCACTACATCAACTTTAAGAGTATGAGGGGGAAGAAAGACTTGTACCCATTTGATGCAATCCCAAAAAGTAGCAGTTGTCCTTGCACTTATCACTTTAGTAGATGTTGCTCCTCCTTGTGAGCTCGAAGAACAACCCATCATGTAGATATCATCATCAGTACCATCATCATTATTAGCTTCACCATCTTGTTGGTCCACTTCACATGGAGGATGGGGCAGAAAACACCTATCACACCAATCAATATCAGCAACTTCCTCCATAGCAGAAACCCTGGCAGTTAGGGGATTAGACAACACTCTTCCTTCATGTGCTTTAGGATGTCTATTTGCAGACCCCATGGGTCCTTTCCCTCTATCATCTACCCTTTGATCACCTCTAGGATGATTGGAAAATATGTCATGGTTTTGTGCTCTTTGCTGACCTTGTGAAGTCTTCCCAATTCCCTTCTCATCCCTTGCCAACTTGTAGGAAATCTCTTTGACAGCCCCTACCAAAGTCTTCACAACCTCCTCCAAATCAGCACCCTTGCTAGCTTGAGGTTTTTTAGGGTTTATCAACTTTACACCATCTCTCTTGAGAGGTTTCCCAATTGCTTTGATATTATTCTCAATTTTAAGTTCCATGGTGAAAGCTTGTCTTAGGTTGGTAGGATTCTTATCTCTTAAGTAGTAGGCTAATTTTTTATCAAATGCATCTACATATTTGATTAAACAAGACTCATCACAAGGCCTCAGACTAACAGGAATCCTTCTCAAAGTTTTTTTAAACCTTGTGTTGAAGTCATGAACTGATTCATTGGGGTTATTCTTGATATTCTCAAATTCAAACAAGAGAAATCTAGGATCAGTCTTGTCACCATATTGTAACCTAAATGCATTCTTCATTTCAGTCCATGAATCAATAGAATTATCAAGCAGAGCCTTGTACCAATCCCTAACATCCTCTTCTAGTGTATGAATGAAAAATTTAATATACACATCTTCAAACTCTATTTCAAAAT